>CM035432.1:19404298-19734298 GCA_020310875.1 Ceratopteris richardii | reverse complement strand
AGCCTTTACTTTCAAAATTGTACCCAACAAAAATACATTTTACTGCTTTATCATCCATTTTTCTACGATGTTGTTCAGGCACTAATGCATATGCCAAACAACCAAAAACATGCAGATAAGCAACAAATGGCTTGCGATCATGCCAAGCCTCATATGGAGTGATAGACTACAGCGCTTTAGTGGGACACCTGTTAAGTATATCTGCTGCACAGGTGACAACCTCAAGCTAGAAACTATGTGGTAAAGCTTGACTCTTGACCATACACCTCGCCATCTCCATGAGTGACATGTTCTTTTGATTAGCAACTCCATTTTGTTGAGGTGTATACAACACTATACACTGGTGTTTTATCCCACGTTCAGCCAGAAATGCATTAAAATCAGAAGATATATATTCCCCCCCTCGATCTAAACAGAGGGTGCCCATTTTACATGCTGACATATTTTTCAGCCAAAACCAAAAACTGTTTGAAGCACATGAACACTTTGGACTTTTCCTTCAATGGATATATCCATGCATGCCTGGAAAAATCATCAATGAAAGTCACATGTAAAGATAATTTCCAAAAGAAGGTGTCTGCATGGGACCACATACATCACTATGTACAAGCTGCAATTTCTAAGTAGCCCAAACTGAACCATCTTTTGAAAATGAGGAATGTTGCATTTTGCCCAAAATACAGACTTCACAAACATGTTTTCCAGGTGCCTCAAGTTTGAGCAAAGAGGATACCATTTGAGATTTTTGCAGGCGTAGTAAACTAGCAAAATTCAGATGAACAAAGCGTGCATACCAAAGCTTTGCATCTGACATAGCCTGAGAATCATGTACTACACATGCCGAAACATTCAGAGATCTTTCATAGTATATGAGCTTATACAGCCCACGACATAAAATGCCAGAAGCAATAATCACATCGCCATTTGACAGATCATGAACTGTACACATGTCATCAACAAATTTCACAACCAAGCCAATCTTGGCTAATGCAAAAATTGATAATAGGTTCTTCTTGATCCCTGGCACAAATAAAGCATCTCACAAAGTGAAAGAACTACCATCAGCAGTAGTCAAAATGATCTTACCAACTCCCATAACATGATAATGTTGGAGTTAGACGTCTGCGGAAGCATGCGAACAGCACAAGGAAGAAGAAGAAGCTTGGAGCACAACACACAATACTGAATGTATTACTAGAGAATGTACAAAGATAGGCAATAGGCGTATATACAAGCCGGGGGAAAAAAACCTCCTAAAGAGGGAAAAAAGTGCCCCAGCGGTCCTAGTGTGTTCACACACATCACTACCTAAATATATCAACAAATCCCCCCTGGGAGTGATGCGGTGAACAAGGAGCTGGCACTCATGTATAAGGAAGTGCCAAGCTATGTGTAAATCACTCCACAAAAGGAAGTAAGCCCAAAGCTTTGCGGAAAGCTTCAAACTTCTCCCTAGGTAGAGCCTTTGTGAAAAGGTCTGCAATGTTCTCCTGCATGGGCACATATGCCAAGCTGATCTCCCCAGCAGAGAACCTCTCCCTGACATAGTGATAATGCACCTCAATGTGCTTAGTGTAAGCATGGAACACAGGGTTCCTCGCAACTGCCAATGCGCTCTGACTGTCAGTGAAGATGGTGGTGGCAGAAGACTGGCCAACACCCAAATCAACCATAAGGCATCCGAGCCACACACACTCAATAGTCGCTGTGAAAGCTTCCCTATACTCAGCCTCACAACTAGAAGTGGCCACAGTAGGGTGCTTCTTGCTCAACCAAGATATACATGAGCTACCAAGCATGAAGCAAAAACCACTGGTGGACACACGAGTGTCATAGCAACCAGCCCAATCTGAGTCAGAAAAAGCATGCAAATCTGGCGGTAGTGATCCCCCCTTGGGATAAAACAACCCAAGTAGGCGAGTACCACTCAAGTAGCGAAAGATGCGCTTGACTGCCCTCCAATGCGTGACTCCTGGGCAATGCATAAACCTGCTCATCTGTGAGACAGCAAACTAAATATCTGGCCGAGTAATACATAATTAAATCAAGCATCCAACAGCCTGCTGATAGAGAACAGCATCAAATGCATCTCCAACATCATGAAGACTCAATCGTAAACCTGTCTCCATAGGAGTAGCAATAGGCTTACAGTCTTCAAGGCCAAAATGTTGCAATAATGTGTCAATATATTTTGTTTGACACAAAGCCATTCCACCATCAACTTGCATAAACTGAATGCCCAAATAGTGATGCAAATGCCCCAAATCAGACATCTCAAATGAGGCATGCAAATCAGCCTTGAAATCAGCAATATGCTTCTCAATAGGACCAGTGAGCAGCATGTCATCAACATAGACAACAATGATCAGAAGCACATCATTAGCACGCTTAACATATAAGGTGCTTTCAGTTGGACTGTTCTCAAAACCATGTGCAACCAAATAGGCATGTATCTTCTCATACCAAGCACGTGGTGCTTGCTTTAAACCATATAATGCCTTCTTTAACCTGCACACCTGGTTTTCATGCCCTTTCTGCACAAAGCCATGGGGCTGAAAAACATACACTTCTTCATGCAAGTCACCATTCAGAAATGCTGTTTTAATGTCCAACTGATGTACATTCCAACCATGATGGGCTGCAAGTGCACAAATGCTCCGAACAGTAGTCATACGGCATGTAGGTGCAAAGGTCTCATCAAAATCAATGCCTCTTTCCTATGCATAACCCTTTGCAACAAGCCTAGCCTTATACCTGTCAACTGTACCATCAGGTTTACGCTTTAGCTTGTATACCCACTTAGTGCCAATGGCCTTCTTGCCTAGAGGCAAGTCACATAAAGACCATGTACCATTCTTCATTATAGCATCATATTCAGATTGCATAGCAGCCATCCAATTTTCTGAATTCTGTGCTTCATCAAAAGAAACAGGCTCATTCTCATCACAGAGACTAGACGCAGCCATAGCATAGCAATCTGATGCAAAGGAGGCACTATGAGAGCCTGAACGAGTACGATATGACAATGGTGCATCTAATTTGTTGTCACGCAAAGTCTGCACCAGCCATTTTGGCATAGTTTTTGCCTGCTCAATATCAGCTCTCTCATCAACAAGTGCATCATGTAAATCTGCATCAGAAATGGAATGATCTGCATCATCATATGAAACCTGCAAAGGCTGAGAAGTTGCCTCATTAGGACCAGCACTAGACTGCCCACCTGTAAAAAGAGGCATCAAAGTATCATACATGTCTTTGGAGCTAACAGATGTCTCCTTAGTACATGAAAGCAATGGCTGAACAACATCTCTCACAAATACAACATCACGGCTAACCAGAATGTGTTTAGTCCGTGGATGATACAGACGATAGCCTTTACTTTCAGAACTGTACCCAACAAAAATACATTTTACTGCCTTATCATCCAATTTTCTGCGATGTTGTTCAGGCACTAGTGCATATGCCAAACAGCAAAAAACACACAGATGAGCAACAGATGGCTTGCGGTCATGCCAAGCCTCATATGGAGTGATAGATTGCAGCGCTTTAGTGGGACACCTGTTCAGTACATATGCTGCACACATGACAGCCTCAAGCCAGAAACTATGTGGTAAAGCCTGACTCTTGACCATACACCTCGCCATCTCCATGAGTGACCTGTTCTTTCGTTCAGCAACTCCATTCTGTTGAGGTGTATAGGGCACTGTACACTGGTGTTTTATCCCACGTTCAGCCAGAAATGCATTAAAATCTGAAGACATATATTCCCCCCCTCGATCAGAACGGAGGATGCCCATTTTATATGCTGACGGATTTTCAGCCAAAACCAAAAACTGTTTGAAGCACATGAACACTTCGGACTTTGCTTTGAGTGGATATACCCATGCACGCCTGGAAAAATCATCAATGAAAGTCACGAAGTAAAGGTAATTTCCAAAAGAGGGTGTCTACATAGGACCACAGACATCACTATGTACAAGCTGCAATTTTTGTGTAGCCCGAACTGAACCATCTTTTGGGAAGGAGGAATGTTGCATTTTGCCCAAAATACAGCCTTCACAAACATGTTTTCCAGGTGCCTCAAGTTTGGGCAAAGAGGACACCATTTCAGATCTCTGCAGGCGTAGAAAACTAGCAAAATTCAGATGACCAAAGCGTGCATGCCAAAGCTTTGCATCTGACTTAGCCTGAGAATCATTTACTACACATGCCAAATCATTTACAGATCTTTCATAGTCTATGAGCTTATACAGCCCACAACATAAAATGCCAGAAGCAATAATCACATCGCCATTTGATAGATCATGAACTGTACACCTGTCATCAACAAATTTCACAACCAAGCCAATCTTGGCTAATGCAGAAACTGATAACAGGTTCTTTTTTATCCCTGGCACAAATAAAGCATCTGACAAAGTGAAAGAACTACCATCAGCTGTAGTCAGAATGATCTTACCAACTCCCATAACAGGATAAGAGGAGTTGTTGGCACATGTAATAGTATTCCCTGTAGGGGCAGGCTCGAGTGAAGAGAAGAAACTGCGCTGCGAGGTAATATGTTTGGTTGCCCCACTGTCAAAATACCAAACATCTGAGTCTACTACAGACATGCACTGATCATGAGAAGATGGGTCAAAACTACAAACAGTAGTAAACGCCCATTCTTCTTCCTGCACAAGATTTGCAGACTCTATTTTTGGTGTAGAGGCCTCTGCAACAACCATTCCAGCCTCTTTCTTCTTTGCCTCTTTAGCAACCAGTTTTGGACAGTTCTTTATGATATGATCATTTCCTCTACAATACTTGCAAAACAATTTCTGCTTTTCTGTTTTCTGCTCATCTTTATCCTGGTTCTTCGATTGTGCAGCATTTGCAGATTTCTACTTACTAGTAGAAGAGCCCCATTTTCCTTTGCCCTTTTGACTAGCCAGGAAAGCTTGATCTGCAACTCGCATAATGGACCTGTTCTGCCTGGACTGATCTTCCTGCAACAGAACAGAGACTAACTCCTCAAATGATAAGGCATTTGGATTGCCTTTCATCATGAACCGAAGAGTAGAAGCAAAACTCTGATATGAGTCAGGAAGACCATTCAGAACAGTCTGCACAAATGAGCTATCTGGTATAATCTCATCAGCAGAAATCAATTGTTCCTTCAAATCTTTGATCTTCGTTAGGAAACTGTCCATAGAATCACCTTCATTCATGTGCTCACTCTCCAACTGTTTTCGGAGGTAAGCAACACGAGCCTCATTCCTAGCTTGGTACAATGTGGTAAGTGTATCCCAAGCATCCTTTGCTGTTCTGCAAGAGCGAATGTGAGGAATAATGGCACGTTTGACAGACAAAGCTATCAATGCATGTGCCTGGGCATCTCTGCCATCCCAACGAATCTGCTCTGCAGTAGGTGCAACAGAAACAGCAGCACGAACAGGAATGTGCACAATATCATCTTCGACACCATCTTCATCAGCTCCAGCACCTCCAGCACCTTTATTTGCAATACCTGTAGTTGCAAGTGTAACAGGACGTCTTTCAACACCCTGCACAATGTTCCATAGTCCTTTTGCAACCAATACATGTCGCATCATATAAGCCCATAATGGGTAGTTGGTACCATCCAACTTATCCTCAACAGCCAACATACGGAATACATCACTGCTTTCAGCCATGGCCGGTGACTAAAATACCTTGATGCAGAAAATTGACTGTATCTCGAAAAGTTGAACGGAACTGCCCAGACGAGTTCTGCTAGACCTGTAGCAGACTTCGAGATGCTTAAACTGGCGAACAGAAACTGGTATATACCTTTGGCAAAAGGACGAAATAGCCTACACAAGCGCTGCGATAGTGCGTTCGGAGGCCGAAACGAGCTCAGATCGCGATTTCGGCACCACAGAGCGAAGTTGTTTTGATCTCTGAAACACCCTGAGTATGCTCACCAAATTTCATGCGAATCTGAGACTGCAAACGGAGGAGTGTCGACGGCGTCCTAGATGAAGCGATGACCTGCTCTGATACCAATTGTTGGAGTTAGACGTCTGCGGAAGCACGCGAACAGCACAAGGAAGAAGAAGAAGCGTGGAGCACAACACACAATATTGAATGTATTACTAGAGAATGTACAAAGATAAGTAGCCCATTAGGGCAATAGGCGTATATACAAGCCGGGGGAAAAAAACCTCCTAAAGAGGGAAAAAAGTGCCCCGGCGGTCCTAGTGTGTTCACACACATCACTACCTAAATATATCAACAGATAAGAGGAGTTGTTGGCGCATGTAATAGTATTCCCTGTAGGGGCAGGCTCGAGTGAAGAGAAGAAACTACGCTGTGAGGTAATATGTTTGGTCGCCCCAGTTTCAAAGTACCAAACATCTGAGTCTACAGCAGACATGCACTACTCATGAGAAGATGGGTCAAAACTACAGACAGTAGTAAACGTCCATTCTTCTTCCTACACACGATTAGCAGACTCTGTTTTTGGTGTAGAGGCCTCTGCAACAACCATTCCACCCTCTTTCTTCTTTGCCTCTTTAGCAGCCAGTTTTGGATAGTTCTTTATGATATGATCATTCCCTTTACATTACTTGCAAAACAATTTCTGCTTTTCTGATTTCTTCTCATCTTTATCTTCCTTCTTTGAATGTGCAGCATTTGCAGATTTCTGCTTACTTGTCGAAGAGCTCCATTTTTCTTTGCCCCTCTGACTAGCCAGGAAAGCTTGATCTGCAACACGCATAATGGACCTGTTCTGCCTGCACTGATCTTCCTGCAACAAAACAGAGACTAACTCCTCAAATGACAAGGCATTTGGATCGCCTTTCATCATTAACCAAAGAGTAGAAGCAAAACTCTGATATGAATCAGGAATACCATTTAGAACGGTATGCACAAGTGAGCTATCTGGTATAACCTCATCAGTAGAAATCAATTGTTCCCTCAAGTCTTGGATCTTTGTTAGAAAACTATTCATAGAATCACCTTCATTCATGTGCCTCCTTAGCTATTTTGCAGGAGCGAATATGAGGAATAATGGCACGTTTGATAGAAAAAGCTATCAATGCATGTGCCTGGGCATCTCTACCATCCCAACAAATTTGCTCTGCAGTAGCATTGATGATTTGCCTTATCATTTGCTCTTCTTCAATCACCTCTCCAATACTTCCTAATTGATCAGACATCTCCTTCATCTTTGTGACGTAATCAATCACACTTTGCTTGGGGCTTTTATTCAAGGTAGTAAATTCCATCCATAGTTGATTCTTCCTTGCTCTAGTATTTGAAGAGAAGAAGGCAACAAGTGCATTCCAGGTCTCCATTGAGGTCTTGCATCCTTTCACATGAGGTAAGAGAAAATCAAAGATTGAGTTCAAAATATGGGACCTGGCTGGACCTGGCTAATAAATCCTTTGAACACCAATTTGTAAGTCTCTCTTGCTCTTCATGTGATGGTTGACATTTGCTTCTCATTGTTGGCATGACTTCATCTTCATATATGTATCCAAAGAAATTTCTTCCTTGAAGGTAGGCCTCCATCCTCAGAGACCAGGTTGGGTAGTCATTCCTATCCAATTTGTCACTGGTAGAAGGAAAACCATCTCCCATGTTGATTCAACTATGCTCTAATACCATTGTGAGAGGAGATCGTGGAGACACTCCAAGGATGAGTCTGGTGTTACAAAAACTTGCTCTGCACCTACCAAAGTAACTTCAGAAATGCTAAGTAGATACCTTGGGTTTGCTAATGGTGTATTAATGCCTTATTAGTACTTTGGAAGATCAATCTCAAATTAATTCATCCAAACAGATGACTTGCTACAAAATAGATGATCAAAAACTTGGTATTTTGGGATGAAAAATACTCTGGAATTTCACTCAGAGTTCATAGCTTGTTGAGAATTGATCAGAGATACTTGGCACACATTCAACATAATATATAACGAACCTAAAGCAACAAGTTTAATGAATTGTAATGGAATATACTGAGAGAAATCAATTTAGGAACATTAGGGTTTCATCCTGACTTTTTAGGAATACTCTGCTTGCATACTTAGGTTACTTCAAATTGATGTAGCTCATAGATTAATGAACCAAATATGATGAAAATTGAGAAGAAGCAAAAAAAAATATCATTTTACTTATACCAATTTAAATTGCATCAAAAGAACAAGTAAGCGTAGAGAAATCACTGATCAAAGTTGACTAAAAATGAGATATGAACCTAAGATAGCAGTTGAAGTAAACTCCAGCGATGATTTGAAAAAAATCAATCTATATTGCACATATGGTACATGAATTGATTGGACATGAAGAATGGAAAGGAAGAGCATAATGTGTGCTTCAACAATGATATAAATCTTGAAGAGAATCTCCTCTAATTGTAGCACAAAAGTCTACTCTAATCCGCGACCCTTTTCATGTGCATATATAGAGAAATTTGAATTCAAACTTTTCGGGGGATTCGAACTAAAAGTTGAAACATTGTTGAAAGGATTACCTGAATCTTTTCAAAGCTTTGCTACTACACTCCATTTGGTTGCAAAAGGAAATCCTAATATGTATGCATTTGATGAGGTTGTGTCTCTTCTTTTGTAAGAAGAGCAATCTAGAGTGAATAGGAGTGGTTTGATTGAGGGAACGCAAGCACTTGCTATCTCACAAAAGGGGAAAAGCAAGTATGGTTCAGCTTTGGGAACATCAAAACCAAAGCCTCAAGCTTCCTCTTCCACTCATTCCTCTAACGATGGTGATTTGCAAAAGAAGAAGAGATGCAAATATTGTCGAAAGGTTGGTCATACTATTGATGAGTGTAGAAAGCTTGCTAAACGTAATGAAAAGAAGAAGGAATCCGGCATGTCTATTGCTGAAAATTCAGCAAATGCAAAGAATGATGAAGCTAACATGGCTCAAGATTTTTGGGCATGTGTTGTTACATGTCATTATGATGCTCCTTTACATTCTAAATGTATGGTTGTGAGTGAGGCTAATTCGGATTGGTTCTTTGATAGTGGTGCTTCAAAGCACATAACATCATGCAAAAGATTTTTTGCCTCTTTGAAAGATGCACCTAAAGGAGGACATGTGGTGTGTGCAAACAATGCCTCTTATCCTATCGTTGGAGTAGGAGAAATTGAGCTTACGGCTGCAAATGGAGGTGTGATTCTCTTAAAAAATGCATTGTATGTGCCCGGTATCAAGAAGAACTTAATTTCATTTCCGTTGATTGCCAAAGCTAGACTTCATGTACACTTTGTTGATGATAAGTGTATGGTTCATGATTTCAGCAATGGCGATGTTATCGTGATGTCCTGTACATTATGTAATGGTTTGTATCGCATGGATACATATAAGAGGGCTTCCTTGAATGCCTTGGTTGCTCATACTTCTTCCATGGCTGAAATGGAGCTTTGGCATGCTCATTTTGGTCACTTGAATTTCAATAGTTTGCTTTACTTGCAAAAGAAGGACATGGTTATTGGTTTGCCTACACTTGAGTCCATTGAAAAGCATGCATGTGAAGGTTGCATTCTTGAAAAATGCATTGTGCTTCTTTTCCAAAAGATAGTCATACACACACTACAAGAAAATTCCAGCTTGTTCATGGTGATGTATGTGGTCCCGTCAAGACCCCATCTTTTGGGAAGCATGTATATTTTGTTACCTTCATTGATGATGCTACTCGCCATACATGGGTGTCTCCTATGAAAGCAAAGAATGAGGTATTTTCTTGCTTCAAAGCATTTTTAGCTATGGCTGAAAATTTTTCTTCACAAAAGCTTTTGACTCTACGCACGGATCGTGGTGGTGCATACATGTCACATGAGTTTAATGTGTTTCTTTGTGAAAGAGGTATTTCACACCAATGCACAATGCCATATACACGATGTTGCCGAGCATAAAAATAGAACTCTACTTGAAATGGCACGATGTATGGTTAAAGGAAAGCATCTTCCTCATAAGTTTTGGATGGAAGCGGTCATGTGTGCAAACTATGTGTTGAATCGCTTCCCTACAAAAGCTTGAGAGTCATCACTCCTTATGAGGCTTGGAATGGTCATAAGCCTATGGTTAGTCATATGTGTGTGTTTGGTTGTTTGGCATGTGCTCTTGTGCCATCACAACAACGTCACAAACTTGATGACAAGGCAAAGAAATGTATATTTGTTGGTTATAGTGTTGAAAGTAAGGGATATCGTTTGTACCATCCATTGACGAACACAATTATTGTGAGTCCAGATGTGGTATTTGCTGAAAATTCAGTTTTCCCTCTACTTGAATGCAAAAAATAGCCAACAGTTAGCTCACAAGATGTGTTTGATACACTCATGCCTTTGTTCCAAAATGGTGCGCTTGACTATGGCCATGTAGACCAGCCAACTGAGGTTCAAAAGGCTGAAAAATTAGAGCCAAATAGTGCTGATAATGTAGAGAATCTCTAGCCAAACATGGCTAAAAAAATTCAGCCAAAAATTGTCAAAACTGCTGGAAATTTCCAGCCACATATGGTTGAACATTTGCATCAAAATATGGCTGAAAATGAGCATGAAATTCAGCCCACGCATGATGTACATATTGAAGATGTTTTACAATGTCTATCAAGAGTGCACAATCTATGCCAAAGTGGCTGAAACAAACTTTGCAGGACAACAAATTGAGTGCACCTTTACTTGGTAGAACAAGATCAAGCTCTCACCATGCATCAAGTAATTTTGTGGATTATTCTCTTATTGCTACAGCATGTAATGAAGAGCCACTTTCTTTGAAGATGCATGTGACGATCCACAATGGATGAGTGCTATGCAATCAGAAATGGATTCCATACATAGGAATGTTACTTGATAGTTATGTGAATTGCCAAAAGAAAGGAATGTCATTGGTACAAAGTGGATTTATAAGATTAAGAGAAAATCTAATGGTAGCATTGATTGCTACAAAGCTAGATTAGTTGCCAAAGGATATGCGCAACAATAATGGCATTGATTATGAGGAAACCTTTGCACCTACTTCACGCATGACTACCATTCGTACCATGGTTGCATTGGCTGCCCATCGAGGTTGGAAAGTGCATCAGTTGGACATAGAAACAGCCTTCTTGAATGATGATTTGCAAGAAGAGGTCTATGTGAAGCAACCTCCTGGATTTGCTATGAAAGGGAAAGAGCATATGGTTTGTCGCTTGCATAAAGCCTTGTATGGTCTCAAGCAAGCTCCACGTGCATGGTATGACAAAATACATAAGCACTTGATTGCTCTTTGCTTCACATGTAGTCCGATTGAAAGCACACTCTATGTACACAAAAATTTGGCTGATCTTATAGTGCTTGTTCTTTATGTCGATGAGATACTCTTGACTGGGTCATGTGATGCAAAACTTGACATTCTTATGGCTGATTTGCAGCATACTTTTTATGTCACTTATCTTGGTCTTTTGAGCTACTATCTTGGCATCCAGTTTGTATCCATTGAGGGGGGAATTGTTATGCATCAAGCAAAGTATGTTGAAAAACTACTTCAATGTTTTGAATTTGAGGATTGTAATCCAGTTTCCACACCGGTTGAGACAGGATTCAGGTTCTCAGTTGAGGATTCCAGTGATGCATTTGACACTTCTCTTTATCAGCAAGTTGTGAGATGTCTTATATATGCATGCAACACAAGGCCGGATATACAGTTTGCAGTTTCCCAGTTGAGTCGCTTCATGCATAGCCCTGGCACTAAGCATTGGCAAGCGGTGAAACGTGTGTTTAGATATCTTCGAGGCACTTTGAGCTTAGGTCTCTTTTATGGCAGAGATGTTCAGCCATGCTTGCATGCTTTTACAGATAGTGATTGGGCTTGTTGTTATGATACTAGCATGTCCACTAGTGGTAATTGCTTTTTCCTTGGAGACTCATGCATATCTTGGTTGAGTAAGAAGCAATCTACAGTGGCGACATCGAGTTGTGAAGCTGAGTACAGGGCAGTTTTCACAGCGACAATGGAGTGTATATGGCTCAGACGCCTATTGATGGATCTTTGCATGGAGATTGATACTGCTATGCATATTCTCACAGATAGTCAGAGTGCTTTGGTTGTTGCACGAAACCCAGTGTTCCATGCATGGACCAAACATATTGAGGTGCATTATCACTATGTGAGAGAGCGCCTTTATGCAAGAGATATTGATTTGGTATATGTGCCTACACAAGATAATGTGGCAGACATATTCTCCAAAGCTCTTCCACGGGAAAAGTTTGAAGCTTTTCGCAAAGCTTTAGGCTTATTACCTTGTGGGGGCTGATCTGTCACTCCGTGTATGTGTTCACATCATTCGCTCCAGGGGGTTTTGTTACACTTATGTGTTCCTCGAGTAGCTTTGATGTGAAGCTTTTCCCTATACATGGGCACTTTTTACTCTAGTGTTGGCTAGAGGTTTTTTGCCCATGTTACCACATACTTGATACTCTCATATGTGGTGGTACTTTGTACTTAGGGATATCATTCAACTCTTACTTCAGTTCAGTTCATCATCAATAGAGAGAGCTATTCCAGCCATCGTCTTCTCCATGTGTCTTGCTGCGTTTGTGCTCCTTGTGTGTGCTTCTCGTGTGTCTCTCACACCTCTACACACACCCAAGAGTTTTGAGGTAAGCAACACGAGCCTCATTTCTTGTGTGGTATAAAGTTATAAGTGTATCCCAAGGATCCTTGGTTGTCTTGCTAGAGAGAATGTAAGGTATAATGGCATGTTTGACAAAAAAATATATCAATGCATGTGCTTGAGCATCTTTGCCATCCCAACAAAGTTTCCCTATTGTAGGTTTTAGTAGGAACTGCAACACGACCAAGAGATTGAAGATCATAATCTTCAACACCATTTGCATCTTCAAGAACTATATATTTGTGGATGTAGTAGGACATATTTCAACATTGTGCACAATATTCCACAACCCTTTTGCTACCAATACATGACGCATCATATATGCCCAAAATAGGTAATTATTACCATCCAACTTATCCTCAACAACCAGTAAACATAATACATCATTGCTTTCAAAAATGGCCAATGACTAAATATCCTCATGCAAAAAATTGAGTGTATACAAAAACACCCTATTGAACTCTACTAAGCTTGTAGTAGACTTCAAGGCATTTGTATTGCTGAACGAAAACCTGTATATGTGTTTGGCACAAAGAAACAAAATTGCCTACACAATGACCGTGATAGTGTGCTCGGAGGCCAAAATGAGCTCATATCAAAATTTTGTTGCTATAGAGTGAATTTATTTTGAACTCTTAATCGCCTCAAGTATGTTCACCAATTTTTGTGTGATTTTGACACTATGATCAAAGGGGTGTTGATGATGCCCTAATGAAGCAGTGACCTACTCTGATACCAATTATTGGATTTTGAGTTCTATAAAAGCATACAAGCAACACAAGGAAGAAGAAGAAGCTTTGAGCACAACACAATAAATAATGTATTACCAAGTGAATGTACAAAGATAAGTGACTCGCTAGGGTTATATGCATATATACAAGTCGGGAAGCCAAGGGAATAAAACTCCTAAAGAGGGACGAAGGTGCCACGGTAGTTCTACATGTGTTTAGACACATCACAATTGAAATATGTCAGCATTTTGATGCAAGGAATATAAATAAATTCAATAGTCATTTGACATAACTAGTTGGGATGGATAGTCTCATAGAACCTCAAGTAATTATAGTTCTCTTGAAAACATTACCCTCTTCTTATGACATGATTGCTACTATTATGCAAAAATAGACGAATCCTAATCTTGATAGAGTGATAGCACACATTTAGAAGGAAGAGAAAATGTTTAAAGGAGAAAGGCTTAAAGGAGACTATGCATTGGCAATAAGAGTTAGTAGAGAGATTTGAAAAAATATGGAAGAACAAATCATGAGTCATATTGTTACACTATTTTTCATATGTTGGGGGTTGATGAAAGCTATTGGAGATGGAGACCTTGGCCAAGCAAGATTTCTAAAGAGAATGCAACACACGATATGTTCATGCTTCACTTTCTGGCACAAAATAGGTACTTCTCGAAAAAAAAAGGTTGGACAATGGGGATGAAATTCTTATACTTGTAGTCAAAAGCATCGGATGCAACAACAACAATGTTAGAATGGGTAGTGGAGAGGTGATTTGCATGGGTTCTAGGAAATGGCTGGAGTATCTTGTTAGATATGCTCAATAATCCACACTCAAGTGACCACAAATGATCCATGGGGCTCTAAGTTGTAAGGCCTCCATTATGAGGAGAAGCCATTGTGAGAGCCCGAACATTTGTGGAATCCTAACTTCCAAGTTAGATGAGGTCTATGTGTGACCGTTGATGGTAATAGATGATCTTTGTGAGACTAGCCATTAGGTTAGGTAGGGTATAAACTTTTATGTCATTGGGTTGCCATTCAAGGCAAAATTAAAGGTCTTGTGGCACCGTGCAGTTTCCCCATAAAACCTTAATGGGAGGAGTGTAGAGGGGGTTTTGCCCCCTTCTGCAGGGTCTGAGGGGCCTATCCCTTGGCCCATAGGGCCAAGATGGTAGAACTTCTGGTCGTGGAGATATTATCGAATTGTATATTTTGTCGAGTATTTTGCATCTCCATACTACATTTATCTTTACCTTCTTCCCTTGTAAAAGTTATATAAGCATGGACCATGTTGAGCTTTACATTTGCACACTAGTAAGCCCTTCATCTAGAGTCTGTCTAGATCACCATCTAAGCTCCACATTGGAAGCACATGGGTGGATAGCACCATTGTTGTAACTAGATTATGCTTGGTCATATGAGAATTTGAGTTCTCTATCTCTAAGTCTTTGTCTATCTTTGTCTGTGTTTTTCTCTCAGCTTTGTCTACTAGTCTATTCCATTGTGCTTTTATTTTCTTACATGGTATTAGAGCTTAGGATGCTCTGAGTGGTGCAAAAAAAAAACATAGAGGTTGTAGAGGTTTGAATGAAAAAAGAGAGAAGATGTAAAGTGGTACATCATCACCTACAACTGGGAATCAAGGTGTTTTGTCAGCAGGATTAGGTGGAACATAGGCAAGAGTAGCAATGATGCCGGTCATCCCAACATTGTGGATATGACCATCAACCTTCACAAAAGATGCACTCTATGCTCTAGTTCCAAGTACTACTGATATGTTGTGACTCTCATTCAACATACTACCAAGCCATGTGAAGCATGGAAAATATTGAGAAATCAATATGAAACTCATAATCAAACATGGATTCAAAACTTGGAGAATTAGAAAGGTTTACTGCTAGGGAGACTAGTAGAAAGGTTTACTGCTAGGGAGACTATAGAGGAGTTTATCACTCGCATAAAGAATCTACGAGATCAATGGCTAGAACAGGTGCACAAAAGTCAAGTAAGGAGCTAGCTCAGCGTTGTCCTCAAATCCATCCACCAAAGTTTGATGGTTTGGTAATAATCAAATCAAACCTCAACCACTAATGTTTGAAGAATTCAATGCCTTACTCATGGAGAAGGAGCTGCGACTCAAGGCAAGGAGTGGTGGCAGTAAAGGAGATGCGACATTCATAGAAAATGCCAAAGGAGGCAAAGCAAACTCTTCAAAAGATGAAGAAAAAAAGAAGAATGACAAAAAGAAGTTCAAGGGAGAGTGCTTCCATTGCATGAAGAAATGCCACAAAATCCAAGACTGTCACATCAAGAAAGCAAAGAGAAGAATGGCTCTTCAAAAGGTGGCAAGGGCAAGGATTCTACCAACGCTACAGAAATAGAGCTTGAGTTATTCCTTATGATAGAGGAGGTATGCTCCTTGGCTAAAGATTTAGGAATGGATGACTCATGGGTGTTGGACAGTGGTGCATCTCGTCACATGACGAGCAGAAAATACCTTTACAATTTCTTACAGTATCTAAAGGAACCCAACATAGTAAAGGTAGGCAATGATGCAAGATCTCCTACAGAGGCCAAATGTATGGTTTCTTTTATTAACTCTAATGGGGATGTCAAAAAGCTTTCAAATGAGTTGTACGTTCTACAAATCAAACGAAATCTACTTTCATTAGCTTCTATAACTAATCAAGGTCATCAAGTATCTTTCAGTAAGATATGAGCTAAGATTATGGAAAGTAACAACAACATTGTTGGGACTTGCATAAGGAGGTAAAACTTGTATGAGTTGTCTACTCTTATAGCCATAACAAGTGTGGGCACAAGTAAGCTATGGCATGAGAGATTCGGCCACATCAGATACCATGGACTAAAGGAGATGCACCGTAGGGGTATGGTTGCACACCTACCATTGATTGCATAATGAAGAAACCATGTGAAGCTTGCATGATGGGCAAGCAATAGAGGAAGGCATTTCCAAATGAAAGCAAGAACATAGCAAGATATCCTCTAGAGTTGGTGCATGCTGACTTGTGTGGAAAAATGCCTACACAAGCCTTGGGTGGATCTTCCTACTTCATGTTACTTGGATGTGGATGTACTTCCTTCATGATAAGGCTAAGGATTTTGGTAAGTTTAAAGAATTTTTTCAGCTTGTTGAAACTAAAATAGGGAAGAAGATGAAGAAATTCAAGACAGGCGAGGATCAATAGAGTTTGAAGATTTTTTGCAAGAGTAAAGGAATCAAGCAGCAAATCACATTGGCACATAGCCCTCAACAGAAGAGTGTTGCAGAATGTCGGAATCGAACCATCACCGATATGGCAAGGTTCATGTTGAAGGGGAAGGGTTTGCCTAATCAATTTTGGGTAGAGGTTGTCAACACTGCTATCTACATCTTGAATTGAAGCTACACCAAGGCACTTGATGGAAAGACTCCACAAGAGGCCTACACTAGTAAAAATCCATATGTTTCCCATTTCAAAGTATTTGGAAGTGAATGTTATGTACATGTTTGAGATAGGGAGAGACACAAGCTTCAACTAAAAAGAATCAAATATATCTTCCTAGGGTACAACAAAGATAAGAAGGCTTAGAAGTTTTATGACCCTAAGGCTAAGAAGATCATGGAGAGTCTTGATGTGGTGTTTAAGGAGGAGTAGCCACATGCAATGAAGGAGGAAAAGAGAGCTTCCACTTTATCAATAGGTGAAGGGCAATCCACTATGAACTTGGCCCAAGGGTTATCCCTTCTACACAAGAGAAGGAAGCATTATCTTCAGATGATGAGTGTGAAAGTCACCAACCTGTCGTCATCCAAGTAGAAAAACCATTGCCACTTGGGTGAGGAAGCTCTATGATTATGCAAACCCCATCCCACAGTCACTAGAACAATTTGGAGATGGACCAAAGCAATCACAAAGAATATAGTAATAGAGACGTGCCTGCGCCCATATTGTAAACATAATCCTGATGGCCGAGCTCATTCAAGAACAAGCAAAGGAACCAACCAATGTGGAAGAGGCACTCCATGTTCTGAATTGGAGGTCTGTCATGCAAATAGAATACAACAATATCATGAAGAATGGAACTTAGGAGCTATTGGATCGATCCCCTAAGCGTAAAGTCATTGGCACCAAGTGGGTATGGAAGCTAAAGTTTAAGGGTTGATGGTACTGCGAAAAAGTACAAAGCAAGAATTGTTGCACAGTTGAAGGTATGGACTTCTATGAATCATTTGCCCTGATGTCAAGGATGACTACCATCCAAGTAGTACTAGCTATGGTTGCACATAAGCAATGGATATTCTATCACATGGATGTCAAATCAGTGTTCCATAATGGAGACCTCAAGGAGGAGGTATATGTGTCTCAGCCACTAGGGTTTGAGGCTCCCCATTCAAAGAACAAGGTATGTAAGCTGAAGAAGGCATTCTATGGGCTAAAAAAAGCCCCTAGAGCATGGTACTGACAGATAGGTAAGTATCTCTTGGATCTAGGTTTCAAAAGATGTGATTCTGGTGCTAACTTGTATGTTCTAAAGAGAGGAGTGAAGACAATTGTGAAGACAATTGTGCTTCTACTCTATGTAGATGACCTTGTGATTACAAGACATGATGATGTTCTTCTTCAACAAACAAAAGATGCCTTGCATTCAAATTTTGAAATGGAAGACTTGGGCTTAATGCATTATTCCTTAGGCCTTGAAGTTTGGTAGGAATCAGGGAAGATTTCAATCTCTCAACAAAAGTATGCAAGTCAGATATTGAAGGCATTCGACATGGAGGATTAGAAGGAAATTTCTACACTTATGGAGGTCAACACAAAATTATCTATATTAAAGGTACTTCACCTCCAATGGATATTGGAAGATATAGGAAATTAGTTGGAAGTCTCATCTACTTGTGCAATAGCACACCATATCTCTTATGTTGTTGGAGTAGTAAGTAGGTTCTAATAAGTCTTGCCAAACTCATTGGAAGGCATGCATGGTGATACTCAGGTATGTGAAAGGAACCAATGATTATGGTATTCTTTATGAAGAAGGACCATCTCTGGTTGGATACTATGACTTAGATTGGGTAGGAGATATTGATACCAGAAATCAGTTTTTGGATATATGCTTTTCTTTAGGATCAAGGATTTTCTCTTGGATCAGTAAGAAGGAACCAACTATAGCATTATCTTCTACTGAAGCTAAGTGCAAAGCATCATGTGAAGCAGTATGGTTGAGGAGGATCCTATGGCACACAAGAATACAAGGATAGGAGGCTACAAGTTTGAGGTGTCACAACCAAAGTTGCATGGCCATCACCAAGAATCTTGTTTTCCATGCATGTACCAAGCACATAAAAATTCAGTATCACCATGTGCCTGAGTTGATTGAGGATGGGGTCATGGAGATAATCTATTTTCCAACTAAAGAAAATGGAGCAGACATCTTCACCAAGGCTCTTGGGAGAGAGAAACTTCATCGACCCTTTCCAAAGCTTGGCGTTGGACCAAGGAGGTAGTTCACCACAGGGTGGACATTGAGGGGGGGGGGGTGTTAGATATGCTCAATACTCCACCCTCAAGTGACCACAAATGATCCACGGTGCTCTAAGTTGTAAGGCCCCCATTATGAGGAGAAGACATTGTGAGAGCTCAGACATTTGTGGAACCCAAACTTCCAAGTTAGATGAGGTCTATGTGTGATCATTGATGGTAATAGATGATGTTTGTGAGCCTAGCCATTAGATTAGGTAGGGCATAAACTTTTTGGCCATTGGGTTTCCATTCAAGGCAAAAGTAAAGGTCATGTGGTGCCATGCGGTTTCCCCATAGAACCTTAATGGGGGGAGCGTAGAGTTGGGCTTGCCCCCTTCTCCCGGGTCCCCTAGCCCATAGGACCAAGACGGTAGGACTTCTGGCTATGAAGATATTT
Source organism: Ceratopteris richardii (assembly GCA_020310875.1). Classification (NCBI taxonomy): domain Eukaryota; kingdom Viridiplantae; phylum Streptophyta; class Polypodiopsida; order Polypodiales; family Pteridaceae; genus Ceratopteris; species Ceratopteris richardii. The sequence goes on along the minus strand of CM035432.1, from coordinate 19,714,996 downwards.
TCGGATTGTATATTTTGCCGATTATTTTGTATCTCTTGACTACATTTACCTGTACCAACTACCCTTGTAAAATCTATATAAGTATGGCCTAGGTTGAGTTTTACATAGCATTGCACACTAGTATGCCCTTCATCTAGAGTGTATCTAGATTGCCATCTAAGATCCGCATTGGAAGCGCACGGGTGGATAGCACCATTGTTGTAACTGCATTATGCTTGGCAATATGAGAATTTGAGTTCTCTATGTTTCAATCTACATTTTTCTCTCAACTCTATCTACTAGTCTATTTTGTTATTTTCTTACACTTCTATGAAAACCTTTTGTTTGGCCAGTGGGTCTCATGTCAACCACAAAAAAATAGCTTTTAGAGCCTCTAATAACTATGTCCCTAATTGTATTAAAGCCCTAGACTGTGACATTATTAAGAATGGGGAAATTTTTAGACCGTTGGGCCTTCCTATGGGTTTCCAAGTCTCTCTTAGACAAAGGTGGGAGTGGGTGCTCAACAAATTCAGAGGTAAAATTTTCAAATGGTATGCTTGTCAGAGTTCCTTATCTCACAGAGTTTTTGTTTTAAATCATTATATTTTGCCAAGTTTGACCTATTTCCTGTCTTGTTGGATGCCTAACAAAAAGGATTTTTGCTAGGTGATTGCTCTTGCCAGAAGATTTATGTGGGGAGGAAGCCCCCAACATAATAAAGTTCCCAAAGTTGCTTGGGACACATGTTTTCTACCCAAAAAAGAGGGTGGACTTGGTATTATCTGTCCAAAAAAATGGCCACCATGGCAACTAAGTGGGCCAGGTTTCTTGAGTCTGATGATATTTGGGCTTGCCTTATAAAAAGAAACACAGGGCAATTCTCCTTAGAGCACTACAAAGCCTGGAAGAACTAGTCCCTCTAGGACATTATTGTTTCCTCCCATCCCTTTACTCCTACTGGAAGCCCCCATAGCTATAGACTTTGGAAAGCTTGGATGGAAGTCAAGGAAAATAGTATTCCTAATTGAAAGTTTTTCCTTCACACTGACTTTTTCATGCAGGAAAGCATTTGGATCAGATGGCTCTCCCTATGGAGCAACATGGAGATTGACATTAAAGAGCACAAATGCAAGAAGAAAGGCTTTGCCTCCTGGAGGGACTTCATTATGTGTGGTGAAGTCATTTCTGATGACACTATTTTGGATTGTAGTGACCTTTCATTCCCTTGTTTACAGATCTTGATCAAGCATAAAGTTCTGCTGCAGGAGAAGCTCCAGCACTATCACAACAACAGATAGGTGCATCTTGCCTTGGTGGCCTAGGACATGTTCAAGAGGTTCAAGAAAAACAGAGGCTCTGTCCATAAGATCCTCTCCAAGCTGAACAGGAGATGGCATGTCAATTGGTCTGCTAGACAATGGCAATATAGATTCATCTGCATATGGGTTTTCCCCATCAATATCAAGCAATCTTTTCTTTAGTGGCTCATTCTTCACAATGGCATTTGGTGTGGCTCTAGGATTAAGAAGGATGGCATTACTGATGGTAAATGTACATTTTCTGGCACTGTGGAGGACTTGCCCCACCTCTTCTACAATTGCAAGCACGCTAAGCTTTATTGGAAGTCTGTTCAACCTTTCTGCTACAAACTCAACTTCAATCTTAGTTATATAGAAATTTTGATGGGCTCCTGTAATAAAATGGACCCTATTCTATGGAACCTGTGGAGAGCTTATATCTAGTGGTACATTTGGAAGAGTAAAAATGAAGTTGTCTTCAACAATAGATATAATTGTTTCTACATGTCCTAATTCATCCAGGGTTTCATAATATATTGCCTTGAAGTGTTTGTTAGCAATTAAAGATTCTCCTGCTGCAGACTTTCAACTGTCCAAATTTCTACAAGGGATACCACCCAGCCAATGGAGAGAGTCCCTAATTAAGATGTATTCCAACTCCAAATTGGATATTATTCTCCTGTGTTAACATTGTATAATTGTTTTGTTGTCCTCCCCTTATGGGGCTTTCTGGCAACTATGATCCTTATGAGTTGTATGATTCGTTTTCCTACTATTAGCTCTTGCCCTCATGTTCCCTTGTAAGCTCCGGGCTTATTTATCTTTTGTATAGAGGTGGGATCCTGCCCTGGGCACATGTACACTTACCATCTTTAATTCATCTTTCTTGTTGCTTAAAAAAAAAAAGGCTCTTGACTTAGTACTATGCAGTGCCCTTGCAAACTTTCTTTGTAGAGGATGCAAACACTATCCTTGTAGAGGACCTTTTTGTTGTCATGAAAATTCCTCTTCCATCTGCTTCACATTAGTTTTTGTAGCTACAGTCAGATCTCTTGGCAACAACATCTTGTGTAGCAAATGTGATTGGCAGGTAGCTTCAGAATGGTTTCACTTGATCCAAGCTATATGTTTTGAAATATGTTAATGGGATGATAAGGAATGTCAAGAGGCAATTACAACAAGAACTCTGTGAAGTCTTTTTCATAGGAATTCAATTATGAAAAAGACAAATAGGAATTGCATGCATGAAGGTGGAATAGATGCTTCCATGATAATGGTCAATCAAGATTCTTGATTAAGATGTGATGCAAGATTTTCATAATAGTGATCATGCATACAATTTTGGAGAACAATAAAGGTGATAGTATCATGCTTAGCGAGTTCCAACTGAGCAACAAAGGAACGGGCATTATAAGGCTTATGATTCAACCATTTTGCATGTGTCCCAACTATGCCAAGGGTAACATGTGCAAACATATACTATTTGACCTTTACATATATTCTTTGTCTTAAGGTTAGGATTTTGATCAATGGAAGCTCACATTTTGTGAAAGAGTTGTGGAGAGAGAGAAACAAAAAGCCTTTATAGCTATGTGATAACTTTGCGATATCTAGGTTTAAGCTAGATATTTTGTAAATAATTTTTCAAGTTGTATTCTAAAATATGTATGGAACTAGGCACCCCCTCATAGAAGGTAAGGGCCTTGCCCAAAGCGTTTTACTTGTTTTTGTTTCTACAAGCTTCTCATAAAAAGATTAAAAAAAAAAATGGACAAAAAATTAACAATACTTGCATCTGAACTACAAAGCAAAGAATGGACGGAGTCAAAATCAATCAACAACAAGAACGCCTAGATGAAAAACATCACAACGTCTAAAGCATTCTACCATTATTCAATCCATTTGTACCACCATACTTTGTCCTAGGGAAGGAGAAAATCACGTTTACCACCCTAGAGTGAGAGAAGGATATAATTACATTTTTCCACCCATTAGTTTGTTAAGAGAAGGAAGTCAAAATATTGTACCACTCTCTTTGTATGGGAAGGATTTTTACCACTATCATTGTATGTAGGGAAGGAATAATGTCCACAACGAGCTATGTATAATCAAGCTCAAAGCGGTATGTAGGGAAGGAATAATGTCCACAAAGAGCTACGTATAATCAAGCTCAAAGGGGGGATTGCTGTCTATGAGCTTGTAATAGCTTAGTGAGAACCATTTCTTAACAAGGAAGAAATCTTACCCAAAATGCTATATTCTCCTTCTTGATTGACTAAAGAACCATCTACAATTGTATAAGAAGACATGTATCGGATGAGAAAAGTAAGGCATACTTTATTTTTCATTTCTATGCTTGTACCTGTATAGAAATAGATAACTTTTCTCTCTCTTATCCCTTCATTCTCATCTCTGTCTCCGTCTCTCCTTCCTTGAAGACTTCGCCATAGCCTTGTCTTTATCTTTGTTGCATTGCGCTTCTCTGAATTATCAACGTAGATGATGAGAAAAAACTTTGAATTCTAACCTGTGTGAAATGTCCCTTGTATATATGTGTGTGGGTAGGTGTAGATAATAATATCTTGTCTTTATTTGAAATGATTCGGCACCCTTACGAATTTTAATGATGTATTTTAGTCTACACGCTATCTTAAGTGTGTCCTCCTTTTGTTGTCTCTATCCTTCCAAGAAAATACCGGTTGAGAAGAGTATGGGATGTGTGAGTACTCTTTGTGTATATATATGTTGGAGAACGTTCTCCATGCAAAATTCCTTTTGTGTGTTTGTGTGGACACTTTGCATGATATGTGACATATATATGTCTGTATGAGTACCAAAATCTATGTGTGTATACTTTGTGCATTTGTTTATAAACCTTGTGTATGTGTCTGTCATGTTTCTATGACTTGTGCATAAATCAATGGTCCAAATTTAAGATAAAAAAAGCACAAGGTCCAATGGAGAAGAACATGTGTGCCTAATTTTAGATTGGCCATGCCATATAAAAACCCCCATGTTAGCTGTTAGCGGAGCACTAGATTGTGCTCTCTGACTGCAATAGACAAGATTTCGGAAATACACATATGATTACAAGAACACCCACGTAGGGGAAATAATACAAGAAGACGTTGCTGATACAAGACGTCCCACAACCCGGGACCAATAGGTATGGAAAACTGGACTAGAGATGATACAGTAGATCCCACAACCCAGGATCGTAAGTATGAGATAAGATGTCTTGATTACAAGAACTCCCTTCTGAGAGATGAACTGGATACACGAAAGAACTCGACAAGATCTCGTACTACGAGATTACAAGAGGACAAGACTAGATGTCCAAGATACAAGGCTAGACAGGAGTGGAACAAGGAACAAGACAAGAACAGGAACTGGAACTTGGAGAGTACTTACTTGGTGGTCACGACTCCTTGAGCTCCCCAGACAGGTATTGGCAAGATTGATTATGAATGTGGCCAACACCTCCTTATATAGGTTTTCAAGGGCGGTTCCCAATGGCGGTTGCGACTTGATGATGTCATCATGATGTCATCGACTTGAATCAAGACCCCCAGGTGTTAGAATTCAGCAAATAGACAGTCGATCTTGGGGTTTTGGCACATTCCGGACACAATGGAAGCATTGGTTTCTCCTAATTCTGAACCAATCATGAGATATGGAAAGTAACATGAAATATAAGGTTTTAGATGGTTTCCTTTGTGTCCATGACATCACCTCCCCCTCAAGCGACGTGTTCCACAAGGAGCGGTTATATGACTGTGAGATCTTCTAGATCTTGAATCCTCATAGCTCTTCGTCTTTATAGAGCTCTTGGTATGTGGTACTAGAACATGATGATGATGGATATCCGTGATGAAATTGGAAAGGGTTTGTAGTATATCGAGGTGCAAAATCAAGGCCACAATTCTCATGATGGGTAGTACTCCTTTTTTGATCTTGATGATGATCCTTCTGATGTGGGATGGTGATTGTAGAAGTCCTAATTCCAACTTGCTTCTTCTTCTTAGGACATTTGAATACTATATGATCATGATCTCCGCAATAAAAGCATAATCAATTGTCTTTTCAATGTTTTCTTTCCTTTGGTGTAAGTCGTCTTACCCCGATGCTATCCAACTGCATGGGTTCTGGTTCAGATTCTTCCAACATATGTTGCTGAGGAACTGAGGTAAACTTGTATTCTCGATCATGGACAGAAATCTTCTTCTCTTGCTTTCTCTCAAACAACCTATTGTCACACTCAATTGCTTGATTCATGAATTCATTCAAAGTATTTACCTTGGGCATGGTTAACATGAGGTCCTTGACATCGTCACGTAAGCCCCATCGAAATTGGTTGATAAAATAATCCTCGTGCCATGTGAGATCACAAATGATTTGTCTGAATTCTAATGCATAGGTAGACGCAGGTCTATTTCCTTGATGTAGCTTCCTTAGCTTTGTTTCCGCAACACGTGAACAATTGGTATCTCCAAATGAAGATGTGAACTCTCGAATAAAGGCCTTGAAATCATGCAAAATATCCATGTCCTTCTCAAGGATAGGGGCAAACCATGAAAGAGCAGGACCATATAATAGAGTTCCTATGAGTCCTACTTGAGAAGCATCATCTAGGTACCTGTCTGGTTGCATCCGTATGAATATCTTCACTTGTTGCATAAATCCTCGAAACTTTGATCTTGTCCTGTCAAACTTCTTAGGCATGCTCACTTTCGGACTTTTCTTCATGTTAGTTGTCATGGGGTTACTTGAAAAAGATTGACTTACAATGATCTGTAGCTCTTGAATTTGCCTTTGGAGTTCTGTTATTACATCTTGAATACTCTGTTGTTGAATCCTTTGTTGGTTCTCTCGTATCTCTTGGACTTGTTGTTGAATTACGTTAAGTGCAGAAAAAAATTCTTCTCGAATAATCTCCATGGTTCTGGATCTTAATGAAGGTAGTCTTGCCAAAATGTCAGGGGAGCACTAGATTGTGCTCTCTGACTACAATAGAGAAGATTTCGGAAATACACTTATGATTACAAGAACACCCACGTAGGGGAAATAATACAAGAAGACGTTGCTGATACAAGACGTCCCACAACCCGAGACCAATAGGTATGGAAAACTGGACTAGAGATGATACAGGAGATCCCACAACACGGGATCGTAAGTATGAGATAAGATGTCTCGATTACAAGAACTCCCTTCTGAGAGATGAACTGGATACACGAAAGAACTCGACAAGATCTCGTACTACGAGATTACAAGAGGACAAGACTAGATATCCAGGATACAAGGCTAGACAGGACTGGAACAAGGAACAAGACAAGAACAGGAACTGGAACTTGGAGAGTACTTACTTGGTGGTCACGACTCCTTGAGCTCCCCAGACTGGTATTGGCAAGACTGATTATGAATGTGGCCAACCCCTCCTTATATAGGTTTTCAAGGGCGGTTCCCAATGGCAGTTGCGACTTAATGATGTCATCATGATGTCATCGACTTGAATCAGGACCTCCGGGTGTCAGAATTCAGCAAATAGACAGTCGATCTTGGGGTTTTGGCACATTCCGGACACAATAGAAGCATTGGTTTCTCCTAATTCTGAACCAATCATGAGATATGGAAAGTAACATGAAATCTAAGGTTTTAGATGGTTTCCTTTGTGTCCATGACATTAGCTGGGTGCTAGAATTTTTGACAAAATAAGAAAGCAAAAGCTGATTTTTGCCATAGCCGTGTTCGATAGCTTTTCATTAAAAATGTTTGCCTATATATAGACCACTTAGTTAATGTTGTATTCATAGTGCTCATGAGCAGTTCCATATCTCTCTTGAGATTTTTAACATTCAATCCTCAAAGCTTAGTGTATTGAGATGTGTGTGTGGGGCTTGTATTTACTCTTTTTCTTCTATTGTGTACTTGTTGTCTGGTTGGAAATTCACACTTCGGTAACAAAGGTTTCAAGACATTTTTCTATGATTTTATAGGTATATTTATATTTCTCTTATTCATTTAATTCACACACACACATATATATATATGTACATGTATATATATATATATATATATATATATATATATATATATATATATATATATATATATATATATATATATATATATATATATATATATATATATAGTAAATTAATTCAATTGTCTCACTTGTTGATGTAGCAACTTTTAATGAAACAAGCTTGAAAACATGTGGAGAGAACATATAATATAGAAAAGTATTGCATGCTATATTGAGGGAACTTGAGGTAGATGACAAAGAGATTTAATGGATCACCTAGGTCCATCAGTTAGATATTATATACATGTGTTTCAATTACATCATATATTATATTTTTGAATTTCAATAACGCTCCATATAAATTATCGTTGTGATTATGTGCATGTATGTTTTCTATGTTGTGCATCCGAACATCATGCATTTAACTTAACCTTAGTAGTTCTTCATTTATGATATTCCTTTGTAATAATTCCATTTTTGTAAATTATTCATATATTCTTAGCATTTTTTTGTATAATTATAAACTTTTGTTTTTTTTCCCTTAATTGAAATTCAATTGGAAATTTCCTCTCAGATTTGTTTATAATCTGTGCCTTGTGACTTACAATAAACTTTTCATGGTCATGGTTATGGTTGATTGATCATGATCAACATTGTGGTTGCGATTATGAAAATTATGGTTGTATAGTTACGATTAACTTTTGGTTATATAGGTTATGGCTATGATTTTGAAGGTCTTGATTATAGTTATGGTAAAGTGTTGATAAAGTTATGCATATGATTATGATTATGGTGTTGCAAGTTGATATGTTTATAGCTAAAAATGTAAACTTTTGACAATAATCATGATTATCATCATGAATGGAAACGCTTATGGCCAAGATTTTGTAGGTTGTGGTTGTGGTCATGCTTTTGCAAGTTATGGCTATGCCTAGAGATTTTCTAGAAAAATTTTTATAGGAGCAAACCATGATAATTTTATGTTTTACTAAAAATATATCTACCGGCATACATGTCTTTATTGATAGATATATCAACAAATATATCTATAAATATATTGATGTATTTACGGAGAATTGTTTCATGGGTTTTGAAATAGGTTCTTCATTGTCATGATATAATGGGTGTCTTGATGCTAAAATGATGTTTACTCTCACAAAAGCAACTATCATTCTATTGATATGCTATAATGCCGTTCAAATACCTTGTAAGTTTATAACTTAATAGTTGATAAATGTTAAGCTTCTAATGAGCCATGACTTCAATACAATGGAATGCATGGCTTGATAGTACCTACCTAGAACTTAATTTTATAAGAGTAATATATTACATATAGTCATCATATTAATTGGTCAACACAATAAGAGAATCCTTCGCTTTTCATGTGCATTGCTTTACCATTCGTAATTGGTGTATTAACTTATGCTTGTTGCCAGGAATCATTTATACTTGGGTTTACTTTTAAGAGGACCCACTTCTTCTACCTAATTGTTCTTGCTAGCATCATTTTTATATCACTTCTAGCATTCATCACACACACACACACACACATATATATATATATATATTGTCAGGAATCGAACCCACAACCTCCCGGTTAGGAGTACGATGGGCTAACCACTTGCCCCAAAAGCCATGGTTGAGGATTACTTCCTAATCCTCTCTCTTAAGACGTGGTTCAACCATCTCCTACTAGGATTATGTGACATTCCTCCCCCCTTAGACTGAGCATTGCCCTCAATGCTCACTTGCGGACCTTCCTTAATTTCTTGGACCCACTTTCCATGCATGAGTGTTTCCACCAACCTCAAACTCCAACACATGGACCAAATTTGGACCTATCCCACCCTCCGTGGGTGCCCAAATGCCCATGCACCTTCATCCAAGGCCAGTTTCACACTCACCACGGATAAGTGCTTCTTCCAAGTGCCCACGGGTGTACCCTGTCTCGTGTACCCTGGCAGGATGTATCCTGACAAGTGTACCCTCACAGGATGTACCCTGAGACGCGCCGCGTCGCGCCGCCGACTCCAAGTCCAATTTCTCAACTAGGCTCTGATACCAATGTCGGGAATCGAACCCACAACCTCCCGGTTAGGAGTACGATGGGCTAACCACTTGCCCCAAAAGCCATGGTTGAGGATTACTTCCTAATCCTCTCTCTTAAGACGTGGTTCAACCATCTCCTACTAGGATTATGTGATATATATATATATATATATATATATATATATATATATATATATATATATATATATATATATATATATATATATATATATGTATGTATGTATGTATGTATGTATGTATGTATGTATGTATGTATGTATGTATGTATGTATGTATGTATGTATGTATGTATGTATGTATGTATGTATGTATGTATGTATGTATATGTTCAAAAGGAGTTTGGCAACATGGGACCCCCCAATCCCACATAGTAGGGGTTTTTGTTTAAAAATATGCTAGAATTAGAGGACATTACAAAGAAGGCCAATAACCCTTTCGTCCCCCTCATGGGGGCCCACTTGATTTTAAACTTGTTGCTGTTGAGGAAAAACACTCCATGATGTTTAAATGGCTTGGATTTCTTAGAATTGGAAATACTTTTAACTAAAAGAGATTTTTGTATCGACCATTCTTTAGGAGGGTTGCCAAAGTTTGCAACACACCTCTTTTTCTAGATCTTCTAGAGGGCCTCACCTCTTATCGCATTCCGCAATGCCAAAGAACATGTGATCGCTTCACCCAATAATGCTTGCTTCCAGTTCATTTGTCCCTGCAACAACAGGATTCTCTCGAGGGCCTGCCAGAGTGACATTCACTTGGGGCATGAAAAGAAAAGGTCTTCATAGCTTCAAGAAGATTTATGATTTGTATTTTGCTAATGTAAGGTATCTCAAAGTTATATCCCTTCAAAAAGATTTATGATTTTTATTTTGCTAATGTAAGCTATGTCAAAGCTATATCTCAAAGTCATTCACTTGTAGAGTTACACTTTCAAAGTTAAAGCTCGGGAGAGTAAGCTTTTGCTGAACCTCCATTAAAAGAAAAAAAAAGCTATATCTCTTGTTCGGTCAAGAAGGTTTAATTGGTGAAGGGGATTACAGGCTACAGCTCTAAAAAAAAGATGGCTCTGTCCATTCTTGCCCCTTTATGCTTGGATTTCAGATGGGAGAGTCATTGGACTATACCGAGTCAGCAAAATGCTGATGATTGGTCACCTACTAGCTGCATTACGTAGACAGGGTGAGAACGGCCCTCGCCATGATCAGTTTCTCATGGGGCCTGCCTTCCTCCAAAAAGCAAGCAGATTACCTTAATCGAACCAGGTGGCTAGTCCTCTCTTTGTCGTGTGTGTGTGTGTGTGAGAGAGAGAGAGAGAGAGAGAGAGAGAGAATGAAATGATATATCAACGTCTTTGAAATGTAATGATATATCAACGTCTTCAAAAGACCGAATTGACCTACAATACCGATCCTACCAGGAGGTGAACAGTTGACGGCTGTCTAGAGCAACAGGGAAAAGTGAGGGGAATAAATCCACTAAATGATATAAAGGCAATAAGCCAATGTGGTAGGGTACAAGGCACAGGGAGTCCTCTCCAACGATACAATGGAGCACAAGTACAAAGTGCAGGGAGCTCTCCCTCACAATAGATTCAGCACTGGGTGTCAAAAAAATCTCCTCAATGTCCACCCTGATGGGCACCCCGATTACATTGCACATGGCATACTAAGACCTGAATCCTCTGTTGTAATCCTCATTGGTATAGGGATGCTGATACCTGAGTCCTCCTTGGTAATGCTCATCGGTGTAGGAATGCTTTCCTCTGAAATCATGGATGCCTAGATCTCCTGATCTTGATTCGTTGATCGAGAAGTGTGCTTCTAGCACAGGTAGGGTGTGGGCCTTGTTGAGACTCCCTCTATCTGGCTCTTCCATGATGACTGACCTGAAGAAGTCTGTAAAATGTCTCCGAGTTTGACTCTCTGGCTGTTTCTGTAAGAAATAATAGCAGAGCGGAACAGCTGGGAAAAAAATGCCAAGAGTAATGCAGTTACAAAGATTGTGCTGTCCACCCATGCGCTTCCGACATGGAGCTTAGATGCCGATCTAGACAGAGTGTAGATGAAGGGCTTACTAGTATGCAATACTCTGTAAACCTACACAGGGCCATGCTTATATAGCTTTTACAATGGGAGTCGGTATAGATAAATGTAGTTGGGAGAGACAAAACAGTCGGCAAATTATACAATTTGATAATATCTCCATGACCAGAAGTTCTACTATCTCGGCCCTATGGCTGGGTGGGATAGGCCCCTTGACCCCACAGAAGGGGTCAGCCCCCTCCGTACTCCCCTCGTTAAGGTTCTATGGGGAAACCGCACAATGCCACAAGGCCTTTATTTTTGCTTTGAATGAAACCCAATGGCCGGAAAGTTTATGCCCTACCTAACTTAATGATTTGGCTCACAAAGATCATCCATTACCATCAACAGTCACACATCGTCCTCATCTAACTTGGAAGTTAGGGTTCCACAAATGTCCTGGCTCTCACAATGGCTTCTCCTCATAATGGGGGCCTTACAACCTAGAGCACCATGGATCATTTGTGGTCACTTGAGGGTGGAGTTTCGAGTATATCCAATAGTTTCAGCATGTTGTCTCTATCTATCCCTAGTTCAAGCACGAACGATCCCAAACTTTGGTCCTATTATCTCATAGCCCTAGAGAATGGTCTAAAGTTCTCTTGGAAAATGTGATGGGGTTGACCACATATCTCAGAATATGTTGGGGAATGACATGTATGGTGAAGCTCTATCATTGGCTACGGCATAGACAACATATTCTTGCATGAGTTAGTACTCTTCTATATCTACAAATCTCAATCCTAAGGTGGTTTCATAATGTATGTATTTGTTCTATGACATATCGTACTCCATGAGATGAATTAGTGTCCATATAGCTTAGTTTAATCACAAAAAGTAAAAATCAACATTGAGTGAGACAATCACAATAGGTTTAAATCACAATCATATACACACATACACATATTATTGTGAACTAAGAATCAACGTTGAGTTTGACAATCATAATAGTTTTAAAATCATACACATAGACACACATATACACATATATACACACTATTATGAAGTAAAAATCAATGTTGGATCAGACAATCACAAAAGTTTTTTACTCACAATTATACACACAAATACACACACATGCATACACACATACACATACTATTGTGAAGTAAGAATCAATGTTGAGTGAGACAATCATAATAGATTTTTATCTCATAATCATACACACATGCATACATACATACATGTACATATGCATGATGGAGCTGATGGCTGTAAAGTCTTGTGGTTGACTACCATGAGCTTAAAGTTGCATTTTCTTTTTTAGGGAGAATTTAGGGTTTTTGGATTCACCTTGGTATATGTGTTTGTCATATTAGCGGACGTGCAGTTTTCACATGTGGAATCCTATTGGAGTTGAGACTAGTTGATAGGTGTGTATACCTTGTCAACTATGTGTGTGCTTCAATTTTTCCTATCTTCTTGGTGTTATATTTGACATGAATATTCAAAAGGATTTGCTCATCTAATTGATTGTCAGTGGTATGTGACATGTCTATATTTACAACGTGATGCCAACCACTGTTTCAGGAAGGATTTGGCACATTTTATTTGTTGAAGTTTATGATGCTGCTATACAATCTTGTTATATATACAACTTTGGTAGTTTGAGTCTCTGTATTACATGTTGGATGCAGAATAATTACCCTCTTTGTTCGAATAAAGGTTTGGTAATATATTATGATGAGATCTGAATATTTCATGGTTCAACATTTGCAATATGGGCTTACTGTTTATAAGTAGAGCTCATCTACTAGCTCGGTTTGCCACATATTTCCTTCGTGGTTTATTAATTTTGTGGTTATCTGTTCTTCTTAAGAATTCAGTTACTAATGCAAGAAAAGCTTATTCCAAATGTGGCATAGATTTTGTGTGAGATTTTTCTGCCATATTCTGTCAAAATTGCTCCCTGTGGGTAGAAGAGAGTGAATATATGGTTGGTATAGAAATCTTTCTTCATTTAGGTTATCAAAATCATCGTATGGATTTTTTAAGTTCATCAATTCATCAAGATCATTTAAATCTACTAATTCTTTCAGCACCTCTTGCAATGTCTCAATCATAGTACCACGTCTATTTCTTGACTTCCATTCAGTCAAATATGAACAGGCGGGAGAGGTTTTTGTTCATCAGCAAGCTCTATAAGTGAAGCCTTGTTTCAGATGCTTCCAATAAAAGCATGCTTCACGTTTTGATTTTTAGAAGAGAATTGTTATACAGAAGTCCTGCAGAGTTTATTATGCATTTTACAATGATCTTCTATATTGTTTGTCCCAGGTACTATTATCTGAAGTTTTACGATTATTGACAGAAATACCTAAGAATCTCAACAAGTTTATTTGAGCACTTCACTGATAGCTTTGCTCTTTCAATTTGTTCAATAATATTGACCACTTTATATTTCTAGTCCTGTTTTTTCTCTACCCAAAAGAGTCTCCCGAAGGAAAGGAGGGTTTTTAATATATCTACCTATCTTAATGATATAATTGAGGAGGGAGAGTTAGGGATTGGTGTAATTGTATTAGTAAATAGTCAGGATTACACTGAGTCAAAATTAAGTCAAATGAGACAAAACCCTAAAAGTCGGGTACATCTGCTTTAGTCCTTTGTTGCATGATTCAACTTTTGTTCTTACGATGGATCTTGTTTTATTCTGTAGCACCCTAGCATTTCAGTCCTTGCGTTTTACTGAAAAGGAAGCTCTCTGGCAAGCTCTGTAGGAAATGAAATTAAGGAAGTTTAATAAATGTTTAGAATTTGGCATATAGCATGGATCTCTGTGTTCTGCTCTGTAGCTCAGTTTCCAACAATCAAATAATGCTGTGCTTAATATTTCTAGGCAAGGAGAATTCAATTTAGATGAAAATTATGTTGGAAGCACTTTGCGAGAGCCCTTTAGTGAAAACTTTCAAAAAGACCTTGAAAAGGATGGCTTCTTCATAAACAATGCTCGGATCAAACTTGGAACGGGGGAAGCTATGTTCCTGAGAGCCAGGAAGAGCCTTATCAGTTGGAGGTATCATACTAATATTTCAATTTTTAAGCAAGTTTTTCAAAACTTACGCTGTGTATGCATGGATGATTCTCTACTCTTTCCCCCCCTTTCTGTGGAGATATTGCCAGCATTTTAAGAAGGCTGTAAAGTGCATTTTTCAATTTTGACTTGCTAATTTGTATGTATTTATCTTTTATGCAACATAATTGGATATTCTCTACAAACACCTTATTGTCGTGTGCATATAGACATGGTGGGAGGTCAGCAGGTGTCTCGACTCTCGATAGGGATTTGCTATCGTACTTCGAAACACATGGTTACTAGATGGAATGTTCAATAATATTTATTTGCATTGATTTGATTCAATTATTTATTTATATGAAGCAGAAAGAGGCTGCATGTATAAGTTTTAAAAAATCCTCATGTGTGATTTGTGAGTTTGAGGGCTTAGTTTTATAAAAATGTGACCTTTGGTCATTTGGTCATGTTCACTTGTGCCCAATGATCAAAAGGCTAAAAATAATGAAGAAATGCCTATAGTGCCCTCATATGCGGACTAGAATTCAAGAAAAATATGTATGGATAGCTCTGAGAGAAAGCTATCATATGAAAGTGGACAAATGGACAACAAGAGGAAGAGGGTCCTTGGGGTTTTCATTCCCAACAACCTCCCAGTTAAAGGCCAAGGAGGCTCCTTGAAGCTAAGGTAACTCCCATCATCTTTATACCTATCTGATCTTGTGCCTTCAGTAGGCACTAAGTGAGAGCATAAGTAGGATTCTCTGATGTATTGACATGATCAATCAAGCCATCTTTAAGCACTTCTTTGATGAAGTTATATCACACATCTATATGTTTTGTGCATGCATGAAACATGGCATTCTTTGCCAAACATATGGCACTCGAGCTATCACAACCAAGAATGGGTGCCTTGTAAGTTGTGAGGCAAGCTAAACTCAGTGCGTAAATGTGCTGACCTTTGGAAGCCTCTGTGGATGAAATATATTCAGCTTCCATAGTAGACAGTGCAACTACCTTTCGAAGTCTAGAGCACCATGAAATAGCACCTCCTGCAAGAGTGTATAATACATAACTACTTGTGGATTTTCGGGCATCCATATCACCTGCCATGTCAGAATCATCAAATTCTTTCAATTACAATGGATGCTAACCATAACATAGGCATTTGGTTTTAGTCCCCTTCAGGTATCTCAAGATGGACTTAATTGCATCCCTCGTGCTGTGCCTGGATCAGCCATACATCAGATCACAATTTCCACTGCAACGGCAGGCCTAGTAGCAACCATAGCACACATAAGTGAATTACAAGCTGATGCATATGTACATCTCTCATGCAATTGGTTGCTTCTTCACTTTTTTGGTAATCTGTCTTGCAAAGCTTCATGTATGGCTGCAATAGGTTGTAGTACTCTAAGAGGCTTTCCATCAGCCATGTTAAATCTATCCAGCTTCCTCAAGGTCTTTCATTGAAAATGCAGCATTCAGCTGCAGTTTTAGAGCATCTAATGTCCTCTTTTTCTTCATGGCCAACATCATGTCATCGACATAGAGCATTAGAATGGGTGGGCTGCCATCTACATCATTTTTAGTGTATAAACAGTGACCAGCATGGTTTCTTTTGTACACATGCTTGAGCATAAATGCATCAAACTTGAGCAGCTGTAGATCAATGTGGTCTGTCCTCTTGAGTGCATATGCACTATGGGTTGCAATTTGAAGACTCACCGGGAAAGCATATTCCATACAGTAACACAAATGATACTAGAAAAAGATGCTGTAATTATCAAGTAACACACAATGATACTAGAAACGGTGCTGAAATTATTGAGTATACACAATCAAAAAGACACTTAGTACAAGCTTTCGGGTAATCTACAAGAGACATAAGGGAACACAACCACTCTATTTGTTGGACCTCAATTCTACAGAGTACGCATTCACAAGACTCTAACCTTCCCAAGCTAGCTACTCAAGAGAAGAATAGCCAACCATTGCTTGCCCACTGTCACCCAGTGCCAAACTAGCTGACTCCTAATGAAGTACTAGTTATAGGCTAAGAGCTCTACCCACACACAGAATTGAAGTGCAATGCTTTAGCTTTGCATGCTCTCCTCTAGTGTCTCTCTCTGCTTCCTTTCCTCTTTGATGCAGAGGTCTTCTTATATAGTTTTTCTGGGACTGGTAGGACCTGGTTGGTAGCAAAAGGGACAATATCAGTTTCTTTCCTTTGCAGGCTCACTGACAATTCTGGCACTTCTAGAAACTTCACTCTTTGGTCCACTTAGTCGTTTCCTTCACCATCACTATCTTTCAAATTTTGGTCTTTGGCTGCCCCCTTCTCCATTCATTGGTGCCGTCCATGAGTCCGCGTGCAAGTCACTTAGTCCACCGCAATGACGTGCAAGTCACAAGTAAATTTAGTCGCTTACAATTTCTTACAAGTGAAATGGTAGATTAATTTTAAGTTATCAAAAGTAGATCATTTTTTTAAAAAAGTAGATTGTACAAAAAATAAGCAACTTTTGAAATAGGTAGTCTAAATTACAAAAAATAGGCAACTTTCGAAATAGGTAGACTAAATTTGCAAAAATGGACAATTTTTGAATATGGGTCGACTAAGTTTCTGAAAATGGTAAACTTTTGAAATAAGTCGGCTAATTTGTAAAAATGGGCAATTTTCAAAATGGGTCGATTAAGTTTGTAAAAATGGTCAACTTTTGAAATAAGTTGACTAACTTTGTAAAAATGGGTAATTTTTGAAATAGGTCGACTAAGTTTATAAAAATGGTCAACTATTGAAATAGGTCGACTAAGTTTGGTCAACTTGAAAAAATAGGTAATTTGGAAAATAGGTCACTGAGAAAAGTAGGCAAGTAGGCAACTCGGAAAAATAGGCAACTTGGGAAATAGGGTAATTTGGAAGTTGTTGATTCCTTCTTTCTTGACCACTAAATTCTCTTGGTTTTCTTCATTTGAGTTTCCTCTTTATCTTTGCATCAAAATCACAATAACTTCTTGTCTTGCATTTTATAAGAGTAAAAACATAAAATACATTATTTTAGGAGCTTATCGGAGCAGCCCGCTACATGAGCTTGTTTCAGTCCATAAAAACTTCGCTTAGTGCATACCAGATTTTCCTTTCCAAGAGTAACATAACCTTTGGGCTGTTTCATGTAGAGCTTTTCATCAAGATCACTATGCAAAAAGGCTGTTTTACATCCATTTGATGCAACAGCCATGAGAGCAAGCAGCACACATAATGTGGTCATGTTTACCATAGGAGAGAACACTTCTCGGAAATTTATGTGCTCCTCTTGAGCATATCCCTTAGCGATCAACCTTGCCTCTTTGACTTTTCAATTAACTTTCTTGATTTTATATACCCCTTTGTTAGGAATGGCCTTTCTGCCTTTGGGTAATTCAACCAAGTCCCAAGTATCATCAGCATGGAGAGTTTTGATCTCTTCATTCATGGCAAGCTTCCTCTTCTTCTTGTGCTTACAAGGCTTTGCCTCTTTGTAAGTAAGAGGCTCTTCCTCATGTGATAGCATGATGTAAGAGGGATCATATCTGTTCACTTGCCTCTAGGACATGTAGATCTTCTCACCCAATGATCCTCATTCTCTAGTACTTTATCTACATTAGAGGGTATAACGAAGTCATAATTATTGATGGACTGCTGCGCATCATTTCCAGCCCTGGTTTCAGCATGAATATGTGGTTGCATGTGCCCTTCAAGAGCCTCGTTTTGTTGTACGATATCTTCCGGCTCAATCACACACCATTGACTCGTAATCATTTCAAGGCATTTATGAAGCTTTTTGAGGATCTATTTCAGACTTAATGGGTGGCTGTTATGCTAAAATTTGAAGCTTTTGGAGTCGTCTTTGAAAGCACAATCATTTCAGCAGCTTATCCTCATTAAATGCAATGTCTAGGCTGCAAATAACCTTCTTGAATTGAGGTAACCATATCCGATAGCCCATTTCACCTTCATCTCCATATGCCATGAAGATGCCCTCTATGGAATTTGCATCCAATTTATTCCTCAATTCAAGCCTTACAAGGATGCACTCGTACGACATATGAGTTTACTCATCCATACTAGTTCACCCAGTCCGGTATTGTACGATCCCGTCCACTCTTACGATTAACAAAATTGTTGGGCCCGTTTTAGGTTGATTTTCTCTCTTTCATATTGTTTTTACTCAGTTCTCATTTCCTTCCCGTTCAATGTGTTAGCATGAGCGATTAGCACACAGCAATGATCATCTGTGGACTCTCTTGAGCTCATCATCTGCTCATATACTTGAGTTTTTGGCACCCCCTCTAACTTCTGAGCTTTCCTTCTTCTCCACACAAAACCTTAGCTTACATTGGTGTCCAGCTTAGCTCATAGATACCTCTAGAGTCCAGTCCTCAAGGCTGAAGCTTCTAGCAGCCCATTTCTCTTCTTTTGAAGGCTGAAGCTTGTTGCGATTTGTCCCCATGGTTCCTCCAATTCATGAAGTCTTTCACAAGCATTGTGTAGTCTTTGAAAGGGTGAAAGGCAAGTCCAATGCGTGTAGGTGGCATTGCAAGTATTGTGGCATGCTTAAATGTAACATGTGTTTTGGATGCTTCTTGGTAACTTTCCTTCTAGGCATGACACAATCTTACAAATTCCTGCTGCATTGCATTTGGATAGTTGAGACATAGACTGGTGTTAAGAGTAGTTAAGTTACACATATTAAAGTAAAAACATGAGACGTTAAAGTTTTGGGGCATCATGGATGAAATGCACTTTTTAGACATATTTAGGACTTCTCTCATTGTACAGACTTCGTCTTCGTCAGCTTAATCATTTCATAAAAGGTTGTTTGGAATTGCTTTGCCATTTGTTTTGTGTTCTCTTCTATGTTTTCCCCTCATAGTACTTGACATATGTAATAACATATCATCTCATTGTGCATTGTATATTTTCAAACTTGCCCCTGAATTCTGGACTATTGACATGAAGTTATAAACATTGTATTAAGAACATTCATCCTTCTTGCATTTAATGTTATGACATATTGGCCCGCCACATCTTCTGCACTTCTAATCAGCAAATTACTTACAAATGTTATAAACACTCAGTGTTCCTCTCCATCATTATATGTGTAGGAATTTGTTATCGATATACTATAGAAGATTGTTCGGATTTGAAAAAGGTTGTCATTTTCTCTCAAATGCTCTGTTCATTCTCATTATCGTCAATCTCTTTGTTTGTCAAAGTCCCTTCGCACTAAGCAAGCTAGAAAAAGTGCTCATTCTCAGGCCTCCAATGTCAGACTGGGTACATCCTGTGAGTTCACATCTCATGAAATAAAACATAATATAACTTAAGTTCTGAATATTTGCGACGAATTGGACCTCCAATTCTCTGCATTTTCAATCAGTAGCTCACTTCCAAATGTTGTTCATTTCCTCTTCATCATTCTATTGTGTAGAGGTTTTCTGAACAAGTTTGTCTGGTTTTAAAAACAGTGTGATTTTCTCTCAGATGTTCTGTACTTTCTCACGGTAATCAATTGTTTTGTTTGTAAAAAACTCTTCACAATAAGGTAGAAAAAGTGCTCATCTCAGGCCTCCAATGCTCAAACTGGGTATATCCTGTGAGTTCACATCTTATGAAATAAAACTTAATATAACTTATGTTCTAAATCTGTGCAGCCAATTTCAGTTGGGTTGGACCTCGGTAGATGCCAACACTCCTGTGGAAATCAAGCAAAGATTTCTTGTGCGTGTGAATGAGATGATTGTTGCATGGTTACTTCAACCTCTTGAAATCAAGTACGTGCTGGATACACATTGCACCAAAATGCAAACATGTCCGCCAAATGCTTCTTCTTCTATCAATTCAGAAAAGTTGAAAGGCGTTTTTGCATTCGGGAGTGTTACCCTGAAAGGACATTTGTTGGTGAGTGATGTGTTTTTATTGGTTTTATCAGTAGAAATTGTCAACTGTTTTGTGAGATAGCCCTGGACAATCATTTTGCTATGCTTTTGCTTCATGACAATTTGAAATTTTTGATGTTTTACTCCTTTTGTACGTGCAGTCTGGAGAAGATATGTTCTCTATCAAGTGGGAAGAGGATGATAGTGTGTGGTATGAAACTCTCTCATTCTCCAAACCTGCCACCTTCTTATCACTTGCAACATATCCATATGTCCAGTGGAAGCAGAAACTCTTTGCGAAACAATCCAGTGTTGCCTTGTTAAAGGCTGTTTCTGATTCATGACCTTGATTTTAAGGTTTTTTGAAATCAGTTTCATTAAATGTAGGCACTAATTTGCATATAATTTCACATATAAACACAAAGGATTGAAAGTTCCCCTCGTTTCTGAAGAACAATTTGTTGTAGCTCCATAAATTATTTGTTGGTGATCATAACTTGACATATTGAGCACTTGGTGCTGCATATCATGAAACTGCATATTGTGAAACTTGAGCACGTGTCTGGCTGGAACTTCAGAAGGAAGTTTACCAATGCAGCTTATTACATGTACCGTTTTCCTGCAAGGCAGAGGAATGATCCATCTCATTTTGGAATCATCTGGATGTTGACTTGCTGATGTGAACACATGATGATCCCTTTTATCCGTTTCTAGACCAAATGGTTGTGTACAAATCCTGATTGCTTTTGTTTATAGTGTTGTTCTTTTCTATTTTTTGCGAGTTTTTATGTTAGTGCATAGATAGGTTGGTTACAGGTCTCCTGCCTAGATAGAAGATAAGCACCATGTAGTGTTCAAAATATTTCACCATCTGCAAAAAGGAAGAATGTGGTCCAGCCCACATGTCAAAATTATTCTACACATTTCTTACCCCTTATTTATTGGGCGGACACTGTCACAAACTTTTTGAGCAGTGCACTACAATCTAGGGGTATTGTCAACCTTGATTTATTTTCTTCTGCTTTACTGACTATTTTAATAATCATGGGTACATGACTATGTATGTGGACATCTGGAGAAACCCAGATTGAATGGATGGACATATAGATGCAGTCGTAGGTACGAATTCTGATATCAGAGCCTGCGTGGATGACCTAAGAGATGATTTACATTGGTAAATGCAATTCGACGCACATAAATGAGCATGCCACATAGAACAGGCTTCTTTTTATCCAAAGGTAACCTTGATACTTACCCTAGTGTATCAATGGGTATCGTTTTCAAAAGTGGGAGTCCAATGACAGAAATGAAAACGAGCTATGGAAGTTGCCAGTAGGATTACTTAGTTGTTGCAAACTGTGGCACTTTGTTTGGTAATATAGACACTTCTGCATGCAAGCTGTCAAGGAGGATAATTACCTAGTTAGGTAATCAGTCAGAGGGTTTCGGTATAATTATAGTATGAACATCTTAATTCATAAAATAAAAGAAATTTGTGTTGCTGAGGAGCTCATGGAAGAGAAAATAGGTGTTCCAATGAATGTGATGGATAGTCAAAACTGCTCAAGTAACATTGTTGTTTTATCTTTCTAATAAACCATAATTTATTTTGCAGAATGTGTCCTTGTTCCAAGCATGGTACACT
Source organism: Ceratopteris richardii (assembly GCA_020310875.1). NCBI lineage: Eukaryota > Viridiplantae > Streptophyta > Polypodiopsida > Polypodiales > Pteridaceae > Ceratopteris > Ceratopteris richardii. The sequence goes on along the minus strand of CM035432.1, from coordinate 19,692,963 downwards.
TTATTTAGCTTATTGAAATAAACTCTGCAACATGGGAACAAAGTTATGTTTCAAGTCCATGAAGGCAACGACTACAATCTGATAGAGATGGATTGTATGACTTGATTAAGAATATCTAAGGGTTGTTTGAACTCTAAATGCGTCACATGCTTTAATGTATCAATAAAACAAACTGGGGAATCGCCTTCACGGAACGAGAGATGGTTACATATGCACACAAGTAGAGACATTGTATTTAAAAGCTGAATGATTTCTATATTCACTAAAATATGTACACAGTGAGATAATGTTAAGATGATAGGTTGATATTATAAAGCTGACTCTCTTAAGAGCAAAAGTAGACATAAAATTATCACCAATTGACTAAAGGCTGGAGTATGTGGGGAATAGGCTAAGATGGCTGAAGAGGTTTGACTACAGAGGCCGACTATGAGGGTTGGCTGATGGTATGAGAGAATGAAAATAAGAGTGAGAGAAACGAGAAATAAAAAAAAGGGCTAAACTGCTCTATGAGACAAATCAGGTGTAAATGGTGTGTATGTCATCTGTCTATCGGAAAGATAACTGAAAACAAATGAAATAAGATTGATACGAAACTGATACAAACTAAACTAGGCTGACCATAGGTAGACATGTACTATGGATGGTGGTAAATTGTAATGGTATATCCATGGCGCATGTGAGGGATGGAGCACTATTTCTAGGGAGATATGCATGTCATATGTCCATTGTAGTACAATCGTGAGAGTGCATCTAGTTATCTGGGTCCATCCTGTACAAAGGGAGGGGTTTAAAATGTAGTACATGGGCAGGTATGGTGCCAAGGATGCCCGGATGCTGTAGGGTTGGCCCTCATCTGAGCCAGTCGTTCCTGAGTGGCACTACACTCTCGAGCCAGGATCTTCTCAATCTGTCGATGGTGGTGGAAGTGCACATCTTTGTAACATGTGATTCATGGGTCATCGTCTACGTCGGGTTGCCTCCGCTTGCTCATTCCCCTCTTGACTGTCGTTTTGTTTTTGTTTTTGCTTTGTCTTCCCCCTTTTTTTTTTGGTTTTTGTTGTTGTTGTGTGTGTGTTTTTGGCCCGGCGCGGGGGGGGGGGGGGGGGGGGGGGGGGGCTGCGATTCTCTAAAAGAAGTTCGTGAGCTATGACTGCTGCCCCTCTGTCCGTGTTTCTGCATGTGGTTGTTTTAGTGTCTCGATGGCTCTGTATCTCTAATAAGAAACACCCTAGCTGCCTCTGATCTCGAGAGTCTATGATCCCTCGGAGAGTGGGCTGTCCTTTGAATAGGGCCTCATATCTGCCTTTAATCTCAGTTTGTGTGGTGCATTAGATACAAATGCTCCTCACTCTTCACCTCCTCTGTGTATTCTATGCATGCTTGCTTCTCCATGGGAACACCAGTTTGTGTTTGATCTTGATCTCTAGTCTGTGTGATCCCAGCCTCAGCTCAACAATCTCCATCGGAGAAGTATGTGGCGTATATGTGTCCATGTAATGTGGTCTCTGTATGAACCCTCCAAGCAGTATAGTGAGAAATTGGTCTTTGTAATCTGACATCCTCATCCCCAAGCTACGTGATTCGCAGACCTGCCTGATTTATAGCTTCCAAAGGTCGTGTCTCAACACTACGTTCCTCTCGTTGCAAGAGAGGTGAACATAGGGTGAATGAATTGTGTGCCTGAAACCACGGTGTGCCTATGAGTACCATGCTCTTCCACGCTAACTCTCTGATAGATATATAGCTGCCTCAAATGTCTTATGGATGATTCTATCTAGGGGTAGATCTCTCATCCTTTGATAAAGAAGACTGTCTGGAACAATGCCTCTACGAGCGTGGCAAGCTCCGCTTTGATAATGTCATGGGGCGTTGTCTGCATGCTGGCAAGTTGAAGTTGACGGACCGATAGTACAAAAAATCGTGTTTTTTCGCATTTCACATTTTTCACGCATGCACGTGTGACATTGTGATTGCAATGTGCATACATATTACGTGTCATGCATGCATACAATGTACACTACATACATGCATACACTTGTCTATGATTCATGGTAGATGCATACAATGCACATATATAGACGATAGATCATAGTCTATAGTACACGTGACTTGCATACATATTAGTAATAACATACATGACACATCGTACATGCAATGTGCATATATACATGAAATCATCAATGTGCATAGAATCTAAAGATTTTTCAATTGTAATTCAGCAATTATGATTCATGATTTCTAGAATCAAATGAAGTTTTATGTTATTCTCTCAGCCTATAAGTTTTTCTAAAAGATGGATAGGCATTAGATCCTATTTGATTTCATGTATAGACTATTGGATCAAATACATGGAAGTGCAAGTATTGGGAAGGCACTTTCACTTCTTTAAAATCTTGTGTAAAAGCTCATTTGCTTGGACTTAATAGTGGTGGCATTGGAAAATGCACAAAAGTACTACCTAATGTTTGGGTGAGTTAACGACAAAACCCCAAGTCAATAAAGGAGTTGGTAATGTTATGAAAGAGAGTCATGAAGATGACCATGATGAGGGGATAGGAGATCGTAATTAAGCAGTTCCTAAGATTACACGATGTGAAATCAAAGGTTCATAGCCTTGATCCTCCATACCATGTGATATTGAAGTAAGTCAAATGCACGCTTCATATGATTCACCACCTACTACTATGCTTTGAAGACTCTTCATAGTGTGCTAAGGATCACTGATATGGAAGAGCACACTCTAGGCCTTATATATGAGTATATAGATCATATTGTGCATCAAGAAAGTAGAAGGATTGATTGAGAATGAGTAAGTTACTTTTTTGGTTACATCTCTTGAATTCATGTTTTTTAACACTCATGATAATGGATAATAGACATTGATGCTTATGTTTTTTCCCCCCAGAATGAGCTTCTAGAATATGTGAGATCAAGATTGGATTGATTTCATAAACCAATCCATGTAGGTGGAGATCTTCTACATCCGTTCTGGCATAATGAAAAATCCTACTTAAAGAATGAATTGGAAGATAATTGGCATATATTTATGTAAAAATATAGACATGAGATGGTATGTAGACGATAGATCAACTAGAGAAAGAGCAATATGTATTTTGTTATAAGTGAGAAGTATTTTAGGAACCCCAAGTAGGTTTTTTTCCCCGCCTTGTATATATGCCTATAACCCTAACGAATTACTTAACTTTGTACATTCACTTGGTGATTCATTTAGTGTTGTGTTGTGCTCCAAGCTTCTTCTTCCTTGTGCTGTTAATGTGCTTCCACAAACATCAAACTCCAAAAATTGGTATCAAAGAAGGTCACTACTTCATCTAGGACATTGTCAATACTCTAGTCAGTCTCAAAATCACACGAAAGTTCAAGATACAATCATTTTTCTACATCAGGCTATTTAGTCAATGGCCATGATGAGAGCAATGATGTCTTTCCTATGTTGGTTGTTGAGGACAAGTTGGACGATACTAATAACCCATTATGGATATATATGATGAGTCATGTATTGGTAACAAGAGGGCTGTGGAATATTGTGTAGGGTATTAAAAAATGCCCCACGACACTTGTAAATAGAGTTATTGAAGGTGATGATCTTGAGATTCCTGTTCGTGCTGCGGTTCTTGTGGCACCTACTGTAGAGCAACTTCGTTGGGATGGCAAAGATGTTCAGTCACATGCATTAATAGCCTTATCAGTTAAACATGCCATTATCCCTCACATTTGCTCTTGCAAGATAACAAAGGATGCTTGGGATACACTTACAACCTTATAGTAGGCAAAAAATGAGGCTCGTGTTTCTTACCTCCGAAAACAATTGAAGAGTGAGCACATGATGAAAGAGATTTCATGGATAATTTTTTGACAAAGATCAAAGATTTGAAGGAGCAGTAAATTTTTGTTGATGAAGTCTTTCCAGGTAGTTCACTTTTACAGACTATTCTTAATGGTCTTTCAGATTCATATCATAGTTTTGCTTTCACTCTTCGATTGATGATGGAAGGAAATCCAAATGCCTTAACATTTTAGGATTTAGTCTCTTTTTTGTTGCAGGAAGGTTAGTCGAGTCGAGCTAAAACAAGTCCATTATGCGTGTTGCAAATCAAGCTTTCTTAGCTAGTCAGAAGGGCAAAGGTAAATGGAGCTCATCTACTAATAAGTAGAAATCTGCTAATGTTGCACAATTGAAGAAGGAAGACAAAGATGAGAAGAAAACAAAAAAGTAGAAACAATTTTGCAAATACTTTAAAGGAAATAATCATGTCATAAAGAGTTGTCCGAAATTGGCTACAAAAGAGCTAAAGAAGAAAGAGGCTTGAATGGTTGTTGTAGAGGTCTCTTTGCCTACAATAGAGTCTGTTAAATTTGTTGTTCAGAATGAAGAATGGGCATTTACTATTGTATGCAACTATGATCCATCTTCTCATGAGCAGTGTATGTTTGCAGTAGATTCAGATGTTTGGTACTTTGATTGTAGGGCAACCAAACATATTACCTTGCGATGCAGTTTATTTAGTTCACTTGAGCTTCCTCTATAAGGGATACTATCACATGCGCTAACAACTCCTCTTATCCTGTAATGAGAGTTGGTAAGATCATTCTTACTACTACTGATGGTAGTTCTTCCACATTGTTAGATGCTTTGCATGTACTAGGTATCAAGAAAAATATATTGTCAGTTTCAACATTAGCCAAAATTGGCTTGGTTATCAAATTTGTTGATGATAGATGTAGAATTTCTTGAACTTGTTACTAGGGTGAAATCACTTATGGCTAAATTACCAGACCCTCCCCATGTTTTTTTGTCAAGAAGTGGCTAGCCTAACCACTTCCAATATCCACGTAGTGCAACATTAAGGAGTTAGTGCTTCCCACCATAACAATTGAAGAATTCATTTCTACAGCAATAATGTTAGAGTAAATTAGACATCAATATGAAACTCGATCTTCTAGTCTACCATACCCTGTGGAACTTGAAGACCCAGTAACACAATTGAGGAAAGAGCTTGAGAGCTTAAAAAGGAACAAGCCCCACAAAGAAGAAGAAAGTGCAGTAACTCAACGAAGTCATGAGATTCAAGCATCAAAGCTACAAAAGGAAGAGGATGCCAAGCAAAGGAATCGACACAACTTCGACAGGAGCTACAAGAACTTTGTGGAGGCATCATAAAAAATGGACTCCAATATGTGTAGCAAACAAGGTCATGTGGTAGGTGAATGCCCTCTCTTAAGTGTAACTTGATGGAATTTAATCCCTCAGATTTGCACACTAGAAGTGAAATGAACCTAATTCCTAGGTCCCTTCATACACCTTTTTTGATACCCTACAACAAAACTTTGATTCACCTGCCTGACATTGATCCAAAGCATCTACGATTTTAGCCACTCTTAGTATGGTTCATAAGCTTTCCAAGAAGCTATAAAACACCTCAAATGGATCTGTTTAGGTCAGTCAACAACTCTGTACGATACAGACTATGTAGAGACGTAGAATATGTAGACATTAGGATTATAGAGATACACCAATTTCTCTGCACATATAACTGATTTCAAGAAGCCCTCTTAAGAAAAGTAAGATGTATATATAAGTTACAGAATGCACCTTAAATCTCTTGAATTGGATATGTACACAAAGAGTTACAATTGTTATAAGCAGACTATGTCTATACCTACAAGAGACTAGAGGGGATGTGGGCTTGAGATAGCTCCTTCTTACTTCTCCTTTGTGCATATAACGACCTCCTCTGCAATTTTCCTAGCTTGGATAGCTGCGTTTTAGCTCCTTGATCCTTGGATGACTCTCTCCTTGAGCATCCTTGAGTATATGTCTCTTGGTATTCAATGAACTACAAGACTTCCATATAGTTGATGACTCTTCACCTTCTTTTATAGCTTTTGGATGTCTCTCCCGACTTTTCCATTGCCTTAAGATTGCCTTTCTCAACCTTGCTCGGCCTTGAGACTGCCCTAAGTGAGCTAAGTTGTGAATTTTGTCCATATTAAGGTCTTTTGACCTCTTTATCCACCTAGAGCTTGCATAGTTCACATTTTCAATACCCCCTTCAAGCTTAAGGTGGTAGTGTCCATATCAAGCAAGCTCATAGCTATTGAAAACTTTGTTAACTTGGTCACATCCGAGCTTTTGGTGAAGATATATCCAACTTGGTCCTTTGTACCTACAAAATGAACATTAATGTCCCCACTTGCAACCTTTTCCCTTACATGATGGTAATGCACCTCTATGTGCTTGCTCCTTGCTTGATACATTGGATTGTTAGCAAGATGTAGGCTTGACATGTTATCTCTATAAACTGGAATTGGTCCAAGTTGTATACCAAGATCTTTGAAGAGCTTCTTAGGCCACATTGCTTCACATGTAGTGAGGGCTAAAGCTCTATATTTAACCTTTGTTGAACTCAATGAATCTGTGGGTTGCTTTTTGCTCATCCATGAAATTGCTTTACCTAGCATGAAAACATAGCCAAAAGTTGACCTTCTAAGAAGTTGACCTTCTATAATCAACGCCCCCTATCCAATCTACATCACTCCATGCTCTTACTTGAAGTTCTTCATCATACCTGTATAGCAACCCATAATTAACTGTACTGTTCACATACCTTAACACTCTCTTTGCATGATTGAGATGTGTATCTGTGGCCGCATGCATGAACTAAGATAGAACTCCAACTATGTAGCACAAGTCAGGCCTTATGAGTGTAGCATAGATCAATGATCCCACAATGCTCATGCATAGTGTAAGGTCTTCTAGCTTTGTACCATCTCCCTTGCTTAATTTGACAATTGAATCCATATGTTGAGCTATTGGTTTGCAATTTTTCATTCCAAACCTAAACAACACATCGAGAAGATACTTCTTTTGAGAGAGATAGATACCTTCCTTCCCATAGATAACCTCAATGCCAAGAAAGTACTTTAGCACACCTAAATCTAAGAGTTTGAACTCTCTTCCAAGCTTCTCTTTGATGGTCCTTATCCCTGCATCATCATCACCTGTCACAAGGAGATCATCTACATATATGCATATTAGACATATCTTGTCATTTGTTTTCTTCATATACAAGGATGGATCTGCATTACTTGGGGAGAAACCACATCTCTTCAAGAAGTCCACTAGCCTCTGATTCCAAGCCCTTGGGGCTTGCTTTAGGACATACAAGGCCTTCTTCAACCTGCAAACATAGGGAAGATGCTGCGGATCAACATACCCTTGAGGTTGTTCCATGAACACCTCTTCTTGTAACTCACCATTCAAGAAAGCATTCTTTATGTCCATCTGGTAGATAGGCCACCTCCTTGCTATACATAGGTTATGAGAGCTCTAATGGTAGCCTTATTTTCCATAGGGCTAAAAGTTTCCTCATAATCCAACCCTTGTGTTTGTGTGAAACCTTTGGCTATTAGTCTAGCCTTGTTCCTTGCCAAGGTGCCATATGCATTCCTCTTGGTCTTGTACACCCACCTGTTTTGGACTATCTTCATGCCTTCTTGGGTACTAGTTCCCAAGTGTAGCCTTCTTCTTGGGTACTATTGATCTGCAATGACATTCATCATGTATGCATAGTGCTTTGCCATGAAAGAACCATATGTATACCTTTGTGGGGTTCCTTCTTCCTTGTAGACTTCCTCTCTTGACCTTTGGGATATTGCTTCTTGAGTCTATTGAGATTTACATTAGGAGTAATCAACTCCTCAAGCTCTTCCTCTTCTGACTCCTCTTGAGCTTCCCTAGTGTCATAGTGTGTCCCTTGCAGCCTTCTATACTTTGAAGTAGGGGATGATCTTCATAATCACAAGTGTAAGAGTGATCATACGAGTGTAGCTTAGATGTAGAAGCTTGTGATCCACTGATTGTGATTGACTCTTGAGGTTGAATCTGCACATCAAAGTTTGCATACTCCTCTTGATCCTCTTCATCCAACTTTGCCTTGCCCTTGTCTTCATACCATGACCTTGAATCATCAAACACAAAATCTCTTGACACATATATGTTGCTCTAGCACAATGGTGAGAACCACGTTAAGAAGCTTCACCTCCTTAATTGTCAATCCGCGGAAGAGATAGGAGTGATATGAAGATCGTGAATGTGAGATGAAGTGAGAGTGAAGGTGAGAAGCATAGAAATGCACACACACATACACACACACTACGAAGAGACAAGCAAGACACAATGGAAGGTGAGAAATCAACTCTATTACTCAAGAACACTATTACAAGCTCAAAAGAACTCTAAACTCCAACAAGCTCACACTAACCAACCTCAAAAATGAGCTCTCTAGCTCTTTTTATAGTTTCTAGACTAGTTTTGACCGGTTTCACATCTAGTGACCGGCATAGTTAAAAATTAGGTCCTAGAGGCTATTTGGAAGGGTAAACGGTATCTAAAAATAACGAAAATTGTTACACGCATTCTACCTAAGCTCCTCAAGCTCGAGGACTCCTCGGCTTGCACAAAATGGAGCTATGGATTACAAAATGGGGTTTTCTATGTTAGATATGTTACAATTAGTGATAAAAATCACTGTTGAATGTTTTGAAAAGTGATAAAAAACATATTTGTTTGAGAAATTGATCCGACTGGCTCCCTGCTCCGTCGTTACATGCTTTCGCGTCGTCTGTGCCTCTGGCTGCTTCCAACACCCCCCTCCCTCTCGCTTCTGTCGTCCCTGACAGAACCTTGTTGTGAGGTCTGCCGGATATAGTTCTGTAGGAGGTCTTGAGCGAGGGTGTGCTCGGAGATACGAATGCCTCGGGCCAGATCTGCCTCGAGTTTCTCCCAGTCGATTGGTTGCGGTTCTTCCGGTGGCGGGAGCTGATAGTGTGTGGAATAGACCATTCGTTCACAGGCAAATAATTGTAATAAATGTGTAGGCCTGCTTATGAATACCTCTGAATGGTATTCCCAGAAGCCGGTTGTGAACATCTCTTCGAACGTCTGCTTGTAGCACGCCGGTAGGTACTTTATTCTGCAATGCCAGGCATAACACACCCGTAGCGATGGCGTTGTACTCATATCATATACCAGATCAAAATTGCCATGCTCAAAGCCCGGGGTGTTGACATGGGGTGCCTTGACGCGTCGGAAGACTTTAAAAATCATTTGCATCATGTCAAAGATTTTGACAGTCATATGCGCCGCTATATCATCCATATGCTTTAATCTAGGGAGCCAGTGGCGAATTGTAGCCATCATGTAGCCAACAGTTGGTAACTCAATGGGTGGCTTAAAATAGGGGTAATTCAACCAGTCTTGGCACTGCTTATTGTTTTGTACCTTAATAGCAAAGGCAGTCCAGGAGCGGCATCGTGGCACTGGTCCCCAACACGGGCTATACTTCAAATGCAAAGGTGCCTTTACCCATGTACTCATCATCTCTGGATACTGCTGTAGTAAATCTTTTCGCCACTCTGGTTGATAGATCCTTCCTTTCTGTGCATCTAGTGGTAAATCATCCGCCTCGAATTGAGTTGCATGCGATGGTTTCTTACCTGTCTCTTTCTCAATGGCTAACTGGTATTCAGCCATTAACATGAAATACGGTTTATACTGTAGCTCGTGCCCAGATATGTATCGTCGCGGGGCCAAATGAGCAAAGAATGGAGACTGTAATATCTTTTCTTCTATCATCGCCATGGCATGTAACTGTGCCTCTACTCTCGCTGAGTGCGTTGTTCCAAGTTCCTCAATAGTCTTCATCCACGCGGGGGTCGAAAGTTCGTACGTCATCTGACCTTCGGCCGTGACGCGTCCGCCTGGGATGGGTTGTGGCTCGTACGCTTCTTCAAACGTTTCCTCCACCGGGATGGTGACCGTTTCTTCCTCAGCTGGAAGCTCAGGTGGGGAATCTGGCCTTGGTGGCGCTTCATATACTGCAATCCTTGATTCAAGGGTCGATACCTGGGCCCGTAATGAGTAGAGTTCCTCTAGGAGGTCAGGAGAGGGGTCCACAGGTGCTGGTACGTCTTGGTGTGCCGGTTCTCGTAACTGGAGTAATTTGTGATCTTCTTTGAGTTTCTGTAACTCCTCGTTCATGCGGTCATATTCATCTAGCAATCTTACATGATCGTCTAGCAGCATCCTCATCGAGTCTGAAGGAATGGCTTTGAACCTGCTAGGACTGAGTGGTTGGTTTGGGTGGTCGAGCACTGCTTCTAAGTTTTCTCGGTTCTGATCCTGTAAGCGCTGGTTTTCTTCCTTGGCGGCTGCTAGGTGTCTTCGTAGTAAGCCCATGTTTCGGGTTAGCGTTGCATTGCGGACTGTCTGGGCTCTTAATAAGTTATCCAGGTCAGCAGTTGCTTCCTTGGTCTTTTCTTCGCTTTCTAGTTCCAATTTGTGATAAGCCTCGCGTAATTCCTGGTAGCGGGTGTTCAGAGAGGCATTCTCAATGGACAATAAATTAAGCTTCGACTGTAAGTCATTGGTTGTCCTCTGCAGCTGCTGATAATTATCACCAAGAGATGTGAACTCATCTCTTACTTGCGTCATACACATGAACATCTGTCGGAATGCATTATCTACAGTGGGTGATAGTATTAATGGGGTGCTAAATGAAGATGCAGTTGGTGTAGATGCAACGGGAATGGGGAATGGGGGTGGGAAGGTGGATGATGTAGTGATTGTTGAAAATTGTGATGTGCCTAAAAATGTTTGTGCCGTGAGTGGTGAGTGATGGTGCAGTGGGTGGTGAGATGTCCATGTCAGTGGACGTGTCTAGTGCGGTGACCGTGAATATGGGTGTGATCGTGCGTACTCGTGCTGGCGTAAATACAAGATTTACAAAGGTTGAGGGGTAATTTATAGGGGGGCTGGCTGGAGAAGCTTGGTGGAAAGGGGAAAGAGGCGTTACAGTGGGTCGGGGAGGTGAGACGGGGGAGAAGGTTAATGGCGGTGGGAATGGGAAAAGGGGTCGTGGAGTTGTGGGGAAAGATGGAAAAGATGGATGAAGGAATGGGTTGGATAGAAAGGTGGATGTGGGAGGAGGTAGACTAGGGCTAATGGGTGCAGGAATTGTGGGGTGCGTGGTCGTAAAGATGATTTCTGCAACACCACCGGTGAATGGAGATGTTGGTCTGGGGGAAGGAGGGTGAAGAGGGGAGGCTGGATGGACGGGCGGTGAGAGAGGAGCGGTTGGGGTGGTCGGTACTTCAGTGACTACTGAGGTTTGTACAGCTGTAGCGCGGGGTGGGGAATCTACAAAGATGGTTTCTACAGCCAACGAACTTTCAGGTACGAGGCATGCCTCCCTGGCTTGTTCTGAAGATTGTGCTCCGGTTGGTACACGAATGTATTTGCCGGGCTTTGAAAGTAGTCGTACTCTGCGGGGGTCAAACTGTGGTAGTGGCTTTCGTTGCAAGTACTTGAGGGCTTCGTTGGAGCCTACTGATTTGCCTAACTCTCTGAATCCTTTGATGTATGCGTCTTCGAATCCGCCTGTGACAAGTTCTTGTTCTATTATTGTTTGACTCTCTTCCTCTGTCAGCTTTTTGCGTGCCCAAACTTTTTCCATAGTTCTATACAGCTTCTTGATAGCTAGTGTGTAAGCTGCTGCCTCGTAAGTTTCATCTTCATGGGTACTTGTATCGCCATGTGTGTCTGTTTGTTGGCCTTGGCCATCTGTCTGTTCATGCTCTTGGGATTCCTGTGTTCCCTGGCTAGCTTTGTCGTCTCCTTCGTCGTCATCGGTTGCTGTTCTTTCGTCATCCGAGCTGGACACGACCTGTCCTTGTGGCTGATCCCTGGGTGTGGTAGGGTAGCTAGGCCTTTCAAATTCTTGAGAAAACAATTGTCCTTCTGAATACTGGAACTCATTGGAGAATGCATCGGGCATCTCAAAATCAAAAGTTGGGTCCAGTGGCTCTGCTTGTCCTGCTTCTAAATGGGGTATTGGAAAAGAGAATGCTTCCGCACCAATGGTGGTGGGAAGTTCAGCTACTGTCGTGATAGGTTCTGTGGTTGTGGCTGCTTGGGGTGCAACAGTACTGGTGGTGCCCTCCGGTGTAACTGGTCTTGATAACCGTATACGAATTGGTGGTACCGTGGGAGTGGCTGCTGTTGGTGACTGCTCTGGAGATGGTTGTGGCGAGGGTGATTCTGGGACTTGTAGGCACGGGATAGTACCTCTCATCCGCTTTCCGGCTCTGCCTTTGCTAGACTTTCTAGCCTTCCTAGTGGTGCCTTTAAATGCTTTCAGTTCCTCACTGGTCATGGCACGCTCAATTGGTAAGTCATACGCCAAGCACATATATATGATCCTGGTGAGGGCGCAACATCCATTGATTACCTTCTTTCGCTCCCACCTATGTTGTGCCAAATAGAGCTGATCAATGATTCAGCTGGCTAGATCAACCGTTTGCGGTCCAGTACATGCTAAGTACAATCCAAACCAGATTCTCTTGTGGGGCATGGTAAAACGATCCTGAGCTGGGAAAGCAAAGTGCTGCATACATATTCGTAATGGTTTAGAGAGCTCAGGTGTTATGGCTGAAATATCCTCCCACTTAGTTACGTCACCACGTTTCATCTGCTCTGGGACTAGCCGTTCTCTCTCCGTCGGAGTGTGCGTTCCATGTATTTTCAGAGCTGCGCGAATTAAATCTTTAGACAAATAAAACCTTCTAAATGGAGGATCATTTACCAAGGATGGTAACATGAATGTTCCGGGTAGATCCTTGTTCTCTGAAGCTGTCAAGGTGGTTACTAGGTAAAAGCATCTATAAAAATCGGGTTTAGGCAGAGGGTCACTAAAGTATTCTGTAAATCCCGCTCGTGCCCAAACGTGCGTTAGATCTTGTGTATTCTGTAGTCCTTCAAATTCTCTTGACAAGAACTGGTACTTGGTCCATGTGCGAAGATCAAATGCCAAATTGGCCTCAAATATGAAATCAGCGTCTGCTAATGGTCCTGCTAGGCCTTGAAACCAATGAGAGTTACGATGAATCTTCTCGGTATATCCTTTAGGAGGATCATCGATTGGCATGGGTCCTGGAAAACCTTGAAACTCTGGTGGTTGCATCGTAGGATAAGATTCTGCTAGTAATTCTCCAATAGTGGCCATCGGTGCACTGGGGCCAGCTTCTGATGGTCCTGCTTCGGTTTGCATGATGACTGATGAGCTAATGGAAAAGATCTTCTACAAAAGATTAACACATTAGTATGAAAATTAATTATGATCCCAATAAGGTGAGACCGCAATCCCTTTCCATAGCCGATGTGTAACCCGTGTAGCCAAGTGTCGTGAAGTGATTGATGCAATGATTATTTGCAAAACTAATGCAGGTCTCTAGACGCCTACATGGTCAGGTTATGCATACATTTCTTGATGAGCTATTATTATGCATGATGTGGGGTTTAGGTGTATGAATTTATACAAGGTTTGGTTGAGGGTGAATTATTACAAGGGTGGAGTTTAAATGGGGTGGGAAAATTGTTAGATAAGGGGGTACAAGAAGACGTTTGGATACGTTTCGGTATCCATTTCCTAAGAGTCTTTGAGTGGATGGTGTGTTTCTTCTGAGGGACAAAAAGTGGTATCTGGTTTGGTGGTATCGAAGGATGAAACGATTTCTGAGGGGTATATATTACATGGCTAGAGGGTTGGGCTATAATACATTGTTTGGGTACCCAAATCTGCATGGGTGTGGGTCTATGGATAAGGTATTTCTTGGCGATCCAAATCTGTCGAGTATTTGTACTTGGGAAAGAAGATCGAGGGGACTTTGGATGCTGACTCTGCTTTTGTTGAAACTTTGTCCTGCTCTCGTCTGCAGTGTTGCCAATAGCTTGTGGTTGCTGTCCTTTTGGCACCCATATTTGTTTCGTGCCACTTGTTCTGTGATGTTGATACTGCTGCTTTCTTTGCCTTGTCTGGTGATGTCGTCGGTCTGGGTTCCTCTGTTGTGGTTGACTCGTTCGTGGTTGGGTTTGAGAGGTCCATTGGACGCTCTGCTTTGGAAAAGAAGGGAGATCCAACACTTGGGTGACCTGCCCATTAGGAAGTGATTCGTTATTTATCTTTAATCTAGGCCAGTCCGCAGCAAGTTTGGAAGGATGAGCACCGCAGGGTGTTGTGCTCATTTGGCCGCTAATGCAACCCACCTGACCACTGATTGTGTCTATCTGCCCTAGCGGTTGGGTAGTTGCCCCTTCTAGTTTGCAGGAAGCCCCAGGGAAGATCTCCTGTCGTTCTTCTGATTGACAATTGTCCATAGCCAAGCCCGAGTGGGTTGGTGTAGACCTAACGTGACTGGTCTGACCCAAGATCTTCCGGTCTTTCGTCGCATGCGTTTCATAGGGTCTAGGGTTACAAACCTCAATCGGAATGCCGTTAGGGAAGTCAAGCAGTATCACTCGCTTCTGTTCTAAGGTTCCAATCTGTAAGGAGCCTTGTCTAAGATTTAGGTCCACTGAGTGATCGTATAGCCAATCTTGGCCAAGGATTAGGGGTTCTATCAGGTCGTCATCATGGCACACTAGTAGCTTCGCTGTCATGGTCACATCCTTAATGAGGATAGGAAGGTCCACCTCACCCATGCAAGGGGTTTCCATGCCTCCTAGGCCTATGAGGTATGCCTCAATTGGCCGCATTTCTATTCGTGAATCCTTATAGTGGGACCATCTAATCGCACTAGTCGCAACACCTGAGTCAATTAAAGCCCTGAGCTCTTGGCAAGGGTTGTCGTGCTCTAGCCTGACTGTAATGAATGGTCTCCTGTCCACTATACTAGGATGAGTGGTTGACTTTACTTGACACATGGCCATGGGATATCTGGGTGTAGTTTCCAGATGGTTATAATGTTCTCTCCATAGTCCTTGTCTTCTTAACTTCATGCGTTTAATGCGTTCTATTGCTTCTGCCTGAGCTTTCGCTCGTATTCTATTTTCTTCCTCCTTACGCTTCTTTGCCAACGTGAGTCGTCTAAGCATATCCTCAGTAAGAGGTTCCTGATATAGCTTGACTCTACAGCCACTAATATAATTAGGCATTACGTCTCCTTCTAAGGTGGCTAACTGTACTACTCCACTTGTTGAGAGTCTGTTAATGATCATAGGTCCATAACCTCGCTTTTCTAACTTACGTGCGTGTTGCTTTAGCGTATATACTAGAACTAAATCTCCTTCTTTTAAGCCTTTATCTTTCACATGTGCATCAAAATATGCTTTCTGTCGCTTCTTCGCTGCATATATTCCTGCTGCTGCCTTTAGCCTGGTTTCTCCTAATCGTTCCAAGTCCATTATTCTCGCTGATAATTCATGGCCGGTCCACTGATGTTCTTGTGCAACCTTAAGGGTCGGTATCAAGAAGTCCAAAGGAAGCATAGCATTCTGACCAAAAACCATCTGAAAGGGAGTTGCATTGAGTACGGTCTTGTAGGCCACTCGATATGCCCAAACAACGTGGTGTAACTGTTTGTCCCAATCTGAACGTTTGTTGTTCACGAGTTTCGTCAGTACGTTACAAAGGATCTTATTAGTGCTTTCAGCTTGACCATTGGCCTGAGGATGATACGGTGCGGATTTCTTGTGAATCACCATAAAATCCTGTAACAAATATTCAATGACTTGGTTTAGAAAGTGAGTGCCTCGATCGCTCACTAACTCTATAGGCAATCCATATCTTGTAAAGACATTCTCAAATAAGAATTTTGTAGTTGTGTGTGCATCATTCTTTTTCGTGGCTTTTGCCTCTACCCATTTCGTAAGATAATCTGTGGCAACAATAATGTATTCCGCATGTGTACCTTTTGCAGGGGGGTTAATGGGTCCTACAAAGTCTATACCCCACTTTGAAAATGCACGTCCGCCCATCATGGGTTTCAATGGCATTTCGTCTCTGCGAGTAGGAAACTGAGTTCTTTGGCACACATCACATCTCTTGACACAGGTATGAGCATCCATGTGAAGAGTGGGCCACCATAATCCTGCAAAGAGGATGGCTTTGATTATCCTATCGGGTCCAAAATGACCTCCTGCAACACCTTGGTGTGCAGTCTCTAGTATGCTCAGATAATCGCTTTCATGAACACATTGTCTTAGATATCCATCTCGTCCTCTTTTGTATAGATTGTCGCCAATAAGTGAATAGTCGTGAGCTTCCTGCTCTAGACTGCGTTGTCGTGCTAAGGTCATGCCTTGAGGGAATGTCTTCGTCCTCAAGTATGTCACTAATTGTTCACTCCAGTCTGGTGTGAGAGACACATGATATAGTGTAGCATGCTCTACTGGTGGTCTTTCACAACAAAC
The DNA here is from genome assembly GCA_020310875.1 of Ceratopteris richardii. Lineage (NCBI taxonomy): Eukaryota > Viridiplantae > Streptophyta > Polypodiopsida > Polypodiales > Pteridaceae > Ceratopteris > Ceratopteris richardii. The sequence continues at coordinate 19,676,690 of CM035432.1, read as the reverse complement.
ATTGCATTCTTTGCACAACTTGTAGACATCTGCTTCCATCGAAGGCCAATATACTCCTAATCTATCCAGAGTCTGTAATGTTCGATGTTTTGAATGATGTTGCTTTAATGCACCTATGTGTGCTAATTGCAACCAATTCGCATGTTCTGATTCATCTACACAACAAGCAAGAATCTTTTGATTATCCTGTTTATATATGCTTCCTGCCATTATTTGGTATCTCTGAGACTTGGTATTCTCTCCCTCTTTGATCTTTATCCTAGGATTCTTGGGTCCGTATGTCAGAATAGGGACTATAGGCTTAGCCCATTCTGGTGCTATCTCAAGGTTAAACAAGTATGCATCTGGTAGATCATCCGCTGCCCCTTGAGGAGCTTCTCCTGAGGTTAATCTTGAAAGGTGGTCAGCTCTAAGATGTGTCTTTCCTTTCCTGACTACGACTTCAAAATCATACTCCATGAGTAATGGAAACCAATGTATTAGTCGTCCCGTGTTACATGGTTTGTTGACTAAATACAATAGGGCTTGATGATCTGTAAAGAACTTGAATTTGGGCCAACAAGTAGTGCCTAAACTTCTTTACTGCGTAGATCATCCCTAATCCTTCTCGTTTCGTCGTGGTGTAATTTCTTTCTGCAGCGTTCAATTGTCTACTAGTGTAAGCTATGGGGAGATCTATGTTACCTTCATTCGTGGGTTGTGCTAACACACATCCTATGGCATAATTGGATGCATCCACATGTACATGGAATGGCTTACTCCAATCTGGGGTAGTCAATATAGGTGCTGAGCACAAGCGTCGTTTAAGTTCATTGAATGAATTTTCACATTCATCTGTCCATTCAAAATTGGTTAAAAGAGAGTACAAAGGCTTGGCTATGATTGCATACATGTGTATGAATCTCCTATAATAACCGCAATGGCCCATAAATGCCTGTACCTCTTTCACATTAGTTGGTCTAGGTAATTCTGCAATTACTTTCACCTTTTCTTCATCCGTAGAGATTCCATTTTTTGACACAATGTGTCCTAGAATTTTGCCTTGTCTGACCATGAAAACGCACTTTTCTGGGTTCAAACAAACCTGATATTCTCGACATTTGTCAAATATTTGCCTTAACTCTGGGATATGCGTCTGTCTTACATTTGAATGAGCACATAAGTCATCGACATAAACTTCGAAACTCTTGCGTAAGAATTCCTTAAAAACATGACACATGAGTAGCTGGAAAGTGGCGGGTGCATTTGTTAAGCCAAATGGCATCACACGAAATGCAAATATGCCCCATTCAGTGGCAAATGCCGTCTTGTGTTGGTCCTCTGGAGCAATGGCTACTTGATTATAGCCTGAAAAACCATCAAGAAAGCTGTAAACTTCCTTGCCCGCAACTCTTTCCAATAGATGTTCTGTGATAGGAAGAGGATAACTGTCTCTAATCGTGGCGGCATTAACTTTTTTAAGGTTAATACACACACGCAATTTTCCATTCTTCTTGGGCACAACCACAATGGGGGATACCCATTCGGTATGCTCAATTTCGTAAATGAATCCTGCTTCTATCAAGCAATCTATCTCCTCTTTAATCTTCGCAGCGTAATTATCATTATACGTGTACGGTTTCTGTTTTGTCGGTTTTGCATCTGGAGTCATAGGGATTCTATGAGAACATATATCTGGATCTACTCCTTTCAAATCTTTGTAACTCCAAGCGAACACATCTCTATATTCGCGCAATAGGGCAACTAGCTCTTCTTCTTCTTCAGTTGTCAAATCATGCCCTATGTATGTACATTTTTCTTCTTCTCCTTCTATGGCTACTATTATTTTCTTGGTTTTCTCTCGGTTATCATATACTTGTCCGTCATTCGCCTTTCTATTAGGCATTCGTACCATGATCCTTCTATGTTCGATTTCATATTTCTTGAAGTTCTCGGGTACTTCAAACAAAGATTCTTCTTTTTCTGACATGGTTTCTTTCTTCTTTCTTTTCTTGCCTTCACTTTTGGTAGTCACTTCCGTGGCTAACCTCACCTCATTCATAATTTCCTCGTGTCTCTGAGTGTGAGTCTCTACCTCGTGAAAGTATTCTTCCTCTGATGCAAAGGGTGGGTCCATGATAATTGATTCTAAATCAAAATCGCTTGCATCCTCAAATGCATCAGTGTTAGGTTCACACTCTTCTAAAATTGCATCGCACATGATTGGCTCTATCGTGAAAACTGAAATGTCATAGCCATCCTCGTCACAGTGGGGTGTCCATTGTTCTTCATTGATGGCTACATCCATGGTTGCTAGGATTTCTGCCCAACCATGGGGTTCAAACTCTTCGTCTGGAAATACTACAGGTGCATAAGCTGGATCTTGAAGGGTTTGTGGATGTTGTTCTGCACCTAAGGTCCTGGCTTCCAACCTTTCTTCTTCCTGTTTTGCTACTTTACACATCCATAAATGAGTATCCTCATGCAACCAAGAAGGATCTGATTCTAATGAGTGCACAGATTCTGTCTCTACTGGTGTCTTATGGATGGTATTCCATTGTATTGGGGGTACATCTCGATGTGAATAGTCTTTAAGATTGACTTTGGTAGTCACCCCTAAATGTTGCAAGTACAAAGAATTAGTTCCCCAATCTTGTACAATTTGCAACTGACGCATGAATGGTCGTCCCAATATCATCTCATAAGCATGATTTTTTGCAAAGTCACAAATGGCGAAAGTATGCTCAAATTTTACACCACAAGTGGTGAGTGATATTCCTTCTAGTAAGCCTAATGGTTTTTCTATGTGTCCATCAACCATTTGTAGCTTCATCCTGGTGGGTCTTAATGCTGGCTTACCCCAACGTTTCCATAAAGCGGTGGTAGCGATGGCTACTCCGGCTCCTGAATCTAAGATGGCTTTCGTGGTGTAGCCCTGATGGGTTATCGGAAGATAAGTGTTACCTTCCTCTCCTTCACTTACATCTCCAATCTTTTCTACGGGTATTTCTGGTACCTTATTTTGTGATCCTATTTGTGAGGGAGTGGTAGCAAGCTCGGGGAATTGATTTGCTACATGTTTCCACAATTCTGGTTTTACCTTCAATAACTCCTCCAGAGTAAGGTTACATTGTACTTTGGTATTCTTGATCACTTCCGTGTTTCTAGGGATTACTGATTCTTCATTCCTCACTATTATCGTGGGTGCTCTCATATTAATAGACTTTGCTTCCCAAGGTCCCGTGAACTGAGGTAATTCTTGTAAAGAATTAGATTCAAAACCTGTGTGTTCACTCAGTTGTTCTTCCTCTACATCATCGTATATAGAGGGAATGTCTTGGGGAAATTGTTCCTGCAAGTCGTCTATTTCTTGAATAGGAGGATGGGTTCCTTGTTCCTTTCTCCATTTCTCTTCTTGGATCTCTCTCAAAAATTCATGTGAATGTTTATGTATGGAAGACAAATTGTCTTGACTTTCTGTATTGGGTACTTGAGACAGGGATGTTGCATTCCTTTCCTGTGTCTCTGGGACAATAGGGTTCCTAGGCTGATCCTTTTTCTCTTTGCTTTCAATCAAGTATTCTAGCCTCTCCATTAGTCCTTGAAAGTGTAATTCCGGTTTTGCCATGTTATTCCAATTAATATATCTAGAGGCTTCAAACAAAGCTTGTGCTAATTCTACCATCTTCATGCAAAGTTTAGTTCTCTCAATTTCTAGATCAGCTCGAGGGTAGTTTTTGCTCATTTCAGCTACCTGAGGTCCCTCTTTTAATCTAGCCTGATATGCACGAAACATCATGTCTAGATTTTCTGGTATGGGTTCCGCTAAAACTGATCGTGATTTCTGAGCTGGATTCTCTTGATTCAAGTCCTGCGAAGTCAATTCTTGGATTTTGGCTCTAGATTCCTTCAAACTTCCTTCCAACTCACTTATCTTTTTACTCCATTTTCTCTTAATTCTTTCTCTAGAATCTTTCCAAGATTTTGTCTTTTTATTGCTAGATTATGCAACTTCACTACTTCCGGCTACTTTCTCCTGATTAAGCTGTTGGTTCTGTAAGAGCGCCTGGGCTCTTGTTATAGCTTGGATAGGCACGTATGTAGGGTTGGATCCATCTGCGTTATTTACAATACCTATCACATTGATCGGTGTCACATTCGAAGCGTTAACTGGATTTTTAGGACAATCTTTGATTATGTGCTCCTTGCCACAATTAGCACAAAAGCCTTGGATGTTATAGTACTGTGATTGTCCTGCTATCGGGGGATGTGGACAATCCTTTATGAAATGATCTCCTTGGCACCTAAAGCATGGTCCTCTAGGGCCCTGTGGTCTTTGTTGTCTTATTTGGGGCCGTGGATTTGGGTTTGTGTACATCACATTAGCATAGTCGGGCTCCCAACTAGGTTCCACTGGTGGACTATCATAATGATATGTTTCTACGTGTTCTGGTGACTCCGTGTAATATGCGGGTGGACTATCTACATGCGTAGAGTCAAAACTGTTTGAGTTCGGGTCACCCTCTGTGATCAAAGGCGAAGAAGGCACTAAAGCCCTACTTAGGTTCTCTTCTGCAGCAGCGTATTTGACTGAGATGACATTCGCTGGTGGGGGTGGCTACTGAGCTAAGACAGGTTGAGGTCTCTGTTGAGCCTGGTATGGGTAGTTTTGAGGAGGCCTATAGTAATAAGGCTGAGCATTGTATTGGCCTTGATACCTACCTGGCTGCGGATATGCTTGCGGGTAGTTCTGTCTCACGGATTGTTTGTTGTATGGGCAGTCCTGAGCCGTATGATTCGTGTATCTTCTTTCAATTGTACAGTATTGGCCATTAGGGTTGGCTTGTGGTTGTGGTGCATTGGGGCACACATTTGCCATATGGTCACCACCACAGGTGTAACAACGCTTGTTCATTAGCACCCTAGGTTTACTAGAAACTCCTAGCTTCTGTGCCACTTTTTCTGCTAGGTCTTCTATTGAGCTAGACAATTTTGTGGATGCTAGAGATGAACAGTCTGAATCCTTATAGACCTTTGAGAGTTCCAACTCGTCTCCTAAGTTGTCCTCAATGTCTATACAAATTCTTACACATTGCTCTAGTGTTCTGGGTTCTTTTAGGTACACGTAGGAGCGTAGTTTAGAGCTCAACAAGCCGTCTAAAAACAATGACACTTGCTTGGCTTGTGAGGGTAGCTCTTGCATTGGACATCGTTCAACATATTGTCTAAACCTACGTCCTGCCAGTCTTACTGTTTCTTGAGGAGTCTGTTTAAAGCTATGAATCAACGAAGATGTGTCATGTCTAATCCCACTTTTAGAGAATTCGGTGATGAATGACTCTAAAAAGTGATGGATGTCTCTAAATTGCCTCTGTTGCAATGGTTGGAACCAAGTTAAAGCTGTATTCTTTAACGTTAGTCCAAATGCGTTGTATTGCGTGAACATGTCTTCAACTTGTTCGGCTCTTAGTACTTGCTTGAATTCTGCGACGTGGTCATAGGGATCTCCTGTCCCATCAAAATAATTCTTCATTGATTTTACTAATTGAGTGGGTCTCAATATTCTTGCGTGTTCGCGTGGTCTAGGTAGAGGAAAATCATCTCTACCACCTAGTACTCCATGATCTCTTTGTCTATCCGCTCTATTAGTGTCCGTTGTTGTTCTATCTCTCCCTATGGGATGAGTGAAGCTTACTTCGGGTCTCTCTTTATTTCCCTCTCTTTGATTTCCACGGGCTGATGATGTTCCTGCCCCTTGTTGACTTGTATTCATGTTCGTTCTAGATGGAGGGAATACCAATTCACCTCTCCATGTGTATGTGTTTTTAGCGCGGTCAGGTACCACAAAGACTCTTTCTGAAGTCTCATCCAGGTATACAACCTTTCCAGGTGTATCCGGGTCCTTGAACTCGTATATCGTGATGATACCTACCTCACTAAGTAGTTCTGTCTTGTATCTCCAAAAGGCTTCATCAGTTTCTTTATTTACAAACAACTCCATGCTTCTGTTGTCTTGAGGGATCCATTCCGGGATTAGTACTCGTGTCAGTACAGATTTCCCTCTAGGTGTTCTAGGCTCTTCTAATGGTTCTTTTCCTTGAGATTTTGCTTTCGTCTCTGGTTGAATCACGCCAAACTCGTTGGTATTGTTTGGCTGCGTACTTAATATGTACATTGTTCCTTCCTTGTCTATGTACGCGTCTCTCTCAAATTTCACCACTGGATGTTCCAATCCAATGGGTTGATCGGGGTTGTGCATTTGCACCACTTGCCTTTGCAAACCATCCTCATAGATGCGAGCACCTAATCGGTTGGTTCGGAGAAACTCTAGTTGTGTTCTATAGGGTCCTTCTGGCTTTTCTAAATAGGCTACATTCGACCCTCCTTCTGGTTTTTCTGTGCTAAATGCCATTTCTGAATCACTAGTATCTGAGCTCTCGTAGGGATAACTAGTGTTCAATTGTTGAGCCCACGATCGTGCAGTAGTTCTTACACTTGCCTCTGATGATCTAAGGCTTCACCGGTCTGACTTGCCTATATGTTTGCCCGATCTAAGGTTCATTAATTTCCTTCCTTGCACACTCAGTACACGCTCAGATCGTCAATGATTCTTTGTTATTACTTTCTTGATTCTTTTTAAATTTCTTTAGATTCTTGTCTTAATGTATGCGTCAGGAATTCGACTTTCCGTGGTATTTTGAGTTCTCGTTCCGTCAGACTTATGTTCTTTCCTTTAGGTTTTCGTGTCACACACCTTTATCTTAGTCTTGAACTTGATAAATTTAGCTCTCTTGAACTTGAGGCGTTCCTATCGTCTTAATCCACAATGCTACCGTTTATCCTAAGCTAAGAATTGACTGAGGGGGTTGAGTAATCTTCCAACCTCGAGTCAGCTTTTCTGGTTGCTCTGATGCCCAAGAAGCCACGCTTCCCAAGCTTTATGCCCTTCACTGCCTTGCCTTGGTTGCCTTCGATTGCCCTTGCTAGACGTGGAAAAATCCAATATTAGACCAATTCATAGTTGGATGATCAAGCACTTGAGTATATGCACCTTTTAAGTCCCTTCCCTTTTGCCCAACTTTTCAATGTTTGCCCCCTGGCTTTCTAGTCCCAAACTAGGTCAACCTCAAAATAGCTTATCTAAAAATAGATGTATTCTTTAAGAAAAAAACAGTTGAGGTCACGTAGTACTCGAAAAAAGCTTTCTAACGAGCTATTAAGCTCAAAAAACGGACTTCGGATGAAAAAGTTATGACCGTTCAGGCCTTGGGGGGTAAAAACTGACAAACAGGTTTTTCTCCAAATATGAGCTAAGGGGTCTCTTATGAGTCTAATCACCCAAAAATTTCCCAAAAATAGCCCCAAAATTGGCCCAAAAATTGAAACCCTAAAATTTGCGATGGGGGTGCACAATCGCGATGGTCTGAGACAATCGTGATGGTCTGGGACTGTCGCGATGGCGTGAGGGTGAACCGTCGCGATGGCGTGAAAGTGAACAATTGCGATGGCTCGATCAGGCGGACAATCGCGATGGCGTGAAAGTGAACAATCACGATGGCGTGAAAGTGGACAATCGCGATGGCGTGAGTTTGAACCGTCGCGATGGCTCGATCAGGCGGACAATCGCGATGGCTCAGTCAACGGTCAACGTGAACAATCGTGATGGTCCAAAGTGAACCGTCGCAATGGTCACGGATGCGATGGCGTGAGCCAATCGCGATGGTCCAAAATTTCGGGTTGTCGCGATGGTGCAAGGGTGCGAGCCGTCGCGATGGTCCAACTACCACGTGGCACCGTCGGCGCGATGGCGTGAGCCAATCGCGATGGTGTGGGGTCAACCGAACAGTCGCGATGGTCCGCGAACCGTCGCGATGGTCCAAATGAACCGTCGCGATGGCGTGAGACCGTCGCGATGGTCCGGCCGAGCCGTCGCGATGGCGTGAGCCTATCGCGATGGTGTGACACAATCGCGATGGTCTGAGACCGTCGCGATGGTCCACCAAAGTATGATTTTTGCAGATGCGGCTATGGATTCCTAGAGGCGCAGGTGTGCTCTTCACGCTGGTGTGGTCGCCTTCTTCAAATTCCGAACTTTGCAGACCATCGCGATGGTCTGACACAGTCGGAAATTTCTGATAGAAACTGAAAATTTTACCTTTTCCAAGCTTTCCTGATGCACTGGAGCTCTGTACCTGCAAGAAAACTCAAGAAAACAAAAGTACACACAAGCACAAAAGCTCTCTTTCACTCTCTTGCATGCTCAAATGAGGGGAAATGAGGGGAATGGGTGGATATGGTGAATTTTCTGATTTTTTTGGAGATGAAGATGATGATGCGGTGATGAAGATGGAGTGTGGGGGAGGTGAAAAACACTAAAAACTAAGTAAAAACAACAACAAAAACTGAAATTTTTACCTTCCAACGCTACTTCTTGCTATACTCTTACCATCACACATTCGTCCTAGACTCGATCCCCGGCAACGGCGCCAAATTTGGTGTTGCTCTAGCACAATGGTGAGAACCACGTTAAGAAGCTTCACCTCCTTAATTGTCAATCCGCGGAAGAGATAGGAGTGATATGAAGATCGTGAATGTGAGATGAAGTGAGAGTGAAGGTGAGAAGCATAGAAATGCACACACACATACACACACACTACGAAGAGACAAGCAAGACACAATGGAAGGTGAGAAATCAACTCTATTACTCAAGAACACTATTACAAGCTCAAAAGAACTCTAAACTCCAACAAGCTCACACTAACCAACCTCAAAAATGAGCTCTATAGCTCTTTTTATAGTTTCTAGACTAGTTTTGACCGGTTTCACATCTAGTGACCGGCATAGTTAAAAATTAGGTCCTAGAGGCTATTTGGAAGGGTAAACGGTATCTAAAAATAACGAAAATTGTTACGCGCATTCTACCTAAGCTCCTCAAGCTCGAGGACTCCTCGGCTTGCACAAAATGGAGCTATGGATTACAAAATGGGGTTTTCTATGTTAGATATGTTACAATTAGTGATAAAAATCACTGTTGAATATTTTGAAAAGTGATAAAAAACATATTTGTTTGAGAAATTGATCCGACTGGCTCCCTGCTCCGTCGTTACATGCTTCCGCGTCGTCTGTGCCTCTGGCTGCTTCCAACAATATAGCTTCTTTGAGAGAGGGTTGTTGCAACTCTAGCCTTTTTGCTCATTTGAGTAGCCAATGAACACACATTTCTCACTATTGGACTCTAACTTTGTTCTCACATCACTAGGAACATAAACAAAGCATACACATACAAATACCTTGGGGTGCTCCATGGTTGGTTTCTTGCCATAATAGACTTCGTGTGGATTCAAGTTGTGCATACCACATGTTGGAACCCTATTTATCAAGTAACAAGCTATATTCACAGCCTCAACCTAATAAGAGAATGGTAACATACCTTCATTTATGAGAAATATATCTATCTCAACCAAGTGGCTATTCTTCCTCTCTACAACACCATTTTGTTGAGGGGTGTATCTGCATGTAAAGTGCCTCTTTATGCCATTGTCCTGCAAGTACTTTGTGAATTCCTCAGAGAAATACTCTCCTCCTCCATCTAACCTCAGTGTCTTGATGTGAGCATCACATTCATTCTCTACAAGGGACCTAAACTTTTGAAAGCATGAAAACACTTTTGATTTTTCCTTGATAACATATAGTCATAACTTTCTTGAGTGGTCATCAATGAAAGTGACAAAGTCCCTAGCTCCTCCCAATGATGCCTCTCTGCTAGGGCCCCATAAGTGTATAAGTCCCAAGAGCTTAGAGGATCTGTACGCACTCTTTGGAAATGGCTTCCTTCCTTGCTTACCTAGCTGACAAGCATCACAAAACTCATGTAGGCCTTGGCCTTCAAGAGTTGGTATTCCCTGCACTAAACCTGCTTTGCACATGCTCTTTAACTTGGGAATATTGATATGTTCTATCCTCTTATCGATTTCTGCAGTCCTTTTGTTACCAATCATCACATAACATACCTTGTTGTGTATAGGATCAACATCTAGTGGTGAACAATCTACCTTCTTTCCTTCCCTTGGCAATGACCTTGCCTCCTTGCTTCAACATGCATGCTTTTGCATCAAATATAACCCACATACCTTTCTCTACCATCTGTCCTGCAGAGATAAGGTTCTTGGAAATTATATGGAACATGGAACACATCTTTAAGATTCTTGACAAATTTGCCTTCACCTAGCTTCACATCTCCCACATGTAATGGGATTCTCAGTATTACCTCTTGTCTCCACACAACCTTTTGAGCTTGGGATCTGCATATGAACAAAAGATTCTTCCATACATGACATGTGATTAGAGCATCCAGAGTCTATATGCCACTTTGTGTCCTTGGGATCACTAGTGGCCATGTCTCATGGCTAGGAGGGTCTCCCTCTCATCATCCTTCTTGGAGTTGTTAGCATAATTCCCTTGATCCTTCTTCTTCTTGCCTTTGTCATCCTTGAACTAGCAACTTGAAGAAATATGATTATGCTTACCACATATAAAACAAGTTTTATATTGATGAGGGTTGTTCTTCACTTTGCCATTCTTTGCCTTCCTTGAAGATGATGCCTTGCTATCTCCTTCTGAATCTGAATGTTCTTCCTTGAGCTGCTTCCACTTGCTTCTTCATTGATGATTTTTCTAGGCATGCATGGGTATATCCAATCAAAGTAAAGTCCGAAGTGTTCATGTGCTTTAAACAGTTTTTGGTTTTGGCTGAAAATCTGTTAGCATGTAAAATGGGCACCCTCCGTTCTGATCGAGGGGGGGAATATATGTCTTCTGATTTTAATGCATTTTGGGCTGAACGTGGGATAAAACACCAGTATACAGTGCCGTATACACCTCAACAGAATGGAGTTGCTGAACGAAAGAACAGGTCACTCATGGAGATGGCGAGGTGCATGGTCAAGAGTCAAGCTTTACCACATAGTTTCTGGCTTGAGACTGTCATGTGTGCAGCATATGTAGTGAACAGGTGTCCCACTAAAGCGATGCAATCTATCACTCCATATGAGGCTTGGCATGACCGCAAGCCATCTGTTGCTCATCTGTGTGTTTTTGGTTGTTTGGCATATGCACTAGTGCCTGAACAACATCGTAGAAAATTGGATGATAAGGTAGTAAAATGTATTTTCGTTGGATACAGTTTTGAAAGTAAAGGCTATCGTCTGTATCATCCACAGACTAAACGCATTCTGGTTAGTTGTGATGTTGTCTTTGTGGAAGATGCTATTCAGCCATTGCTTTCATGTACTAAGGAGACATTTGTTAGCTCCAAAGACATGTATGATACTTTGATGCCTCTTTTTACAGGTGGACAGTCTAGTGCTGGTCCTAATGAGGAAACTTCTCAGCCTTTGTAGGTTTCATATGATGATGCAGATCATTCCATTTCTGATGCAGATTTACATGATGCACTTGTTGATGAGAGAGTTGATATTGAGCAAGCAAAAACTATGCCAAAATGGCTGGTGCAGACTTTGCGTGACAGCAAATTAGATGCACCTTTGTCATATCGTACTCGTTCAGGCTCTCATAGTGCCTCCTTTGCATCAGATTGCTATGCTATGGCTGCGTCTAGTCTCTGTGATGAGAATGAGCCTGATTCTTTTGATGAAGCACAAAATTCAGAAAATTGGATGGCTGCTATGCAATCTGAATATGATGCTATAATGAAGAATGGTACATGGTCTTTATGTGACTTGCCTCCTGGCAAGAAGGCCATTGGCACTAAGTGGGTATACAAGCTGAAGCATAAACTTGATGGTACAGTTGATAGGTATAAGGCTAGGCTTGTTGCAAAGGGTTGTGCGCAGGAAAGAGGCATTGATTTTGATGAGACCTTTGCACCTACATGCCGTTATTGTTCAGAGCATTTGTGCACTTGCAGCCAATCATGGCTGGCATGTACATCAGTTGGACATTAAAACAACATTTCTGAATGGTGACTTGCATGAAGAAGTGTATGTTTTTCTGCCCCGTGGCTTTGTGCAGAAAGGGCATGAAAACCAAGTGTGCAAGTTAAAGAAGGCATTATATGGTTTAAAGCAAGCACCACGTGCTTGGTATGAGAAGATACATGCCTATTTGGTTGCACATGGTTTTGAGAACAATCCAACTGAAAGCACCTTATATGTTATGCGTGCTAATGATGTGCTTCTAATCATTGTTGTCTATGTTGATGACATGCTGCTCACTGGTCCTATTGAGAAGCATATTGCTGATTTCAAGGCTGATTTGCATGCCTCATTTGAGATGTCTGATTTGGGGCATTTGCATCACTATTTGGGCATTCAATTTATGCAAGTTGATGGTGGAATGGCTTTGTGTCAAACGAAATATATTGACACATTATTGCAGAGTTTTGGCCTTGAAGACTGTAAGCCTATTGCCACTCCTTTGGAGACAGGTTTACGATTGAGTCTTCATGATGCTGGAGATGCATTTGATGCTGTTCTCTATCAGCAGGCTGTTGGATGCTTGATTTACTTATGCATTACTCAGCCAGATATTTAGTTTACTCTCTCACAGATGAGCAGGTTTATGCATTGCCCAGGAGTCACGCATTGGAAGGCGGTTAAGCGCATCTTTCGCTACTTGAGTGGTACTTGGCTACTTGGGTTGTTCTATCCCAAGGGGGGATCACTACTGCCGGATTTGCATGCTTTTTTCTGACTCAGATTGGGCTGGTTGCTATGACACTCATGTGCCCACCAGTGGTTTTTGCTTCATGCTTGGTAGCTCATGTATATCTTGGTTGAGCAAGAAGCAGCTTACTGTGGCCACTTCCAGTTGTGAGGCTGAGTATAGGGCAGCTTTCACAGTGACTATTGAGTGTGTGTGGCTCAGACGCCTTATGGCTGATTTGGGTGTTGGCCATTCTTCACCACCATCTTCACTGACAGTCAGAGCGCATTGGCGGTTGCGAGGAACCCTATGTTCCATGCTCGCACTAAGCACATTGAGGTGCATTATCATGAGGGGGGGAGGGGGGGGAGGGGAGGAGGGGGGGGGGAGGAGGATGGAGGGCGGAGAGGGGGGAGGAAGGGGGGGCGACGGAGCAATCAAGGGAGGGGGGAGGTTGGGAGGGGGGAGGTTGGGAGGGGGGAGGAGGGGGTTTGGGGGGGGGGGGCGGATGGGGAGGGAAGGGGAGGAGGCAAGGGGGGGAGGGGGGGAAGGGGGGGGAGGGGTCGGGGGTGTAGAGGGGGGAGGAGGGGGGGAAGAGAAGGGGGGAGGGGCAGGGGGTAGAGGGGGTAGAGAGGGGAGAGGGATAGAGGGGGGTAGAGGGGGGAGGGGTGAGGGGGAGGGAGAGGGTGGGCAAGTGGGGCAATAGCGGGGAGAGAGAGAGAGAGAGAGAGAGAGAGAGAGAGAGAGAGAGAGAGAGAGAGAGAGAGAGAGAGAGAGAGAGAGAGAGAGAGAGAGAGAGAGAGAGAGAGAGAGAGAGAGAGAGAGAGAGAGAGAGAGAGAGAGAGAGAGAGAGAGAGAGAGAGAGAGAGAGAGAGAGAGAGAGAGAGAGAGAGAGAGAGAGAGAGAGAGAGAGAGAGAGAGAGAGAGAGAGAGAGAGAGAGAGAGAGAGAGAGAGAGAGAGAGAGAGAGAGAGAGAGAGAGAGAGAGAGAGAGAGAGAGAGAGAGAGAGAGAGAGAGAGAGAGAGAGAGAGAGAGAGAGAGAGAGAGAGAGAGAGAGAGAGAGAGAGAGAGAGAGAGAGAGAGAGAGAGAGAGAGAGAGGGTGAGAGATATAGGGAGAGAGAAATAGAGAGGATGAGAGCAATAGAGAGAGAAAGTAGAGAGAGGTAGAGATAAGTAGAGAGAGAAGATAGAGAGAGATAGAGAGAGGATGAGAGAAGCAGAGAGAGAAGGTAGAGAGAGATAGAGAAAGAGTTTTTCTTAAGGATAAGAAAAAAGAGCAAGAGAGGATACTTCTTTTTTTTTAATGTGCCAGAAGATTAAAAAACAATCAATTAAAATGCCAAAAAATACTAAAAAAATCCTTATAAATGAGAAAAAATTCGTAAAAATTTTTCCAAAACTTCCAGACAACTTGCCACACTCAAAACTCAGAGAGCTTCATTATTTGTTCTATTTCAACAAGAAAAAGAGTAGTAAAAAAAGGCAATTAATTCCAAAAAAAATCCTAAAAATTTCAAATTCCTAAAAATTTCCAACAAGATGCCCAATTATAGGGCTATGAAATGGCCTCTAAATTGATGAAAAATTCAGATAAAAATCACAAAAAGTAATAAAAATTAAAAAAACTAAGGAATTCAATGGTATAAGAAGGCTATGTACAACCTAGAGAGGTTTTCCAAGTTCTAGGTGATCTACAAAGCTTCAATTTTGTTGACGATAGACATTGAGCCAGAATATGATGAATAATGGCAACTCTTCGCCCTCCACAGTCTCTAATTATACTGCACTCCATTTTGGTTGTCTTTGTTTTGGGCACAATGACTATGGGATAAGGCCACTTTGAATGCTCCATTGGAATAATGTTTCTAGCATCCTCTATCTTTTGTATTTCTATATAGACAATTGCAACATATTTTGGATTTAATCTGTAACATTTTTCCCTTAGTCGCTTGGCTCCTTCAGCCACTAGAATTGTGTGTTTCCCAAAACATGCATCCAGCACCTGAGTCCAAAATTGCCTTGGTGGTGTACTCCTGGTAGGTAATGGGAAGATAGGTGTTCCCTTCTTCACCTTCACACATGTCTCCTATCTTGTCCAAGGGTATCTCTGGCACTGTTCTCTGGGATCCTACCTGGGAACGAGGTTTAGCTATTTCTAGTACTTGTTTGGCGACATGTTTCCATAATTCAGGTCTAACCTTGAGTAGCTCTTCTAACTTGAGATTACACTGCACTTTGGTGTTCTTCACTACCTCTGTGTTCCTAGGTATGACTGAATCTTTGTTTCTTACCATGACTGTCGGTGCTCTCATACAGGTGGACCTTGCTTCCCATGGGCCTGTGAAATGGGGTAGTTCTTGTAAAGAATTAGACTCGAAGTCTAATCTTTCTTGAGATTGGGTACTTTCCTGCTCTCCATAAATGGATGGGATGTCTTGTGGGAATTGGTCATGTGCCTCATCCACAAGTTCAATAGGAGGAGGGACTTCACTTTCTTTAGCCCATTTGTCTTCTTGAATCTCGCGTAGGAATTCTGGTGTGAACCGATTCATAGAAGATGATGTGTCTGGCTCCGTAGAGTTAGGCACATAGGCTTCAGGCACATAGGCTTCTTGAGCAGGAATGCTTACTCTTTCACTTGCCTTATCCTTGTGTTGAGAGGCTGGTTCCTTTTGTGATTGTGCCATTAGATTCTCTATTCTTTCTAGGGAGGGGGGGTTGTCTGGTTCCGTGGAATTGGCCACATAAACTTTTGATGGGGGATGGGTCATGTTTTTGCTTGCCTTCTCCCTTTCTTGATTTTTTTCCTCCTTGGCAGATCTTGCAATCATGCCCTCTAACTTCTCTAGAAGTCCATCCAAGTGTAATTGCGTCTTGGCTGAGCCCGAGTAATTGAAAAGGCGACTGGCTTCAAACATAGTGTGAGCCAATGCGACCATTTTCGCGCAAAGCTTGGTTCTTTCAATCTCTAGGTCAGCTCTAGGGTAACACTTGTCATGATCCGTGACATTTGGCCCTTCTTGGATTCTGGCCTGATATGCTTTAAGCATCATGTCTATATCTTCAGGAGTGGGATCAGCTAATACTGATCCTACTTTAGGGGGTGGTGGAATCATATGAGGTGGGTTGGAAGGTGGCGGGTCGGATGGCGATGGGAATGGTGGTGGTGGGATAGTGTGAGAGGGAGGTTGAGATGTGAGTTCAGTTATCCTGGCTTTGGTTTCTCTTATGCTTTCCTCAAGTTCACTCATCTTTTTAGCCCATTGTCTTTTCATTCTTTCCCGACTATCTTTCCACGCTCTAGTCCTTTTCTTTGTTATGCTCTCTGTTTCACTAGCCTCTGGGTTCTTATCCTGGTTTACCCCTTGATTTTGCTGCAATGCCTGAGCTCTAGTCACGACCTGTACTGGTGCAGTGGATGTCACACTTTCTGTGGAGTCTACCACTAACCCAATAACATTGATAGGCGTGATTTTTGGCATATTATTGGGGTTCTTTGGGCAATCTCGTAAGAGATGCTCTTTTCCACAATCTTGGCAAAAGCCTTGGATCGTCACTGACTGGGTTTGTGTAGGTGGAGGTAAGGGGCAATCACGAATGAGGTGATCTCCTTGGCATCTGTAGCACGGTCCTCTTGGGAATGGAGGTCTTACTTGCCTAGGTTGAGGCCTAGGGTTGGGGTTTGCATACATGACGTTTGTGTAATCTGACTCCCAACTAGGTTCATTTGGCTCTTCGCTGTAATATGACTCACCATGTTCTGGAGACTGCATGTAGTACGCCTTGGGACTATCAACATGTGTAGAATCAAAGCTAAGGTCACTCGGGTCACTTTCAGAAAGCAAGGGTGTTACAGGGACTATAGCTCTATTCAGGTTTTCTTCTGCAACAGCATACTTTACCGGAATCACATTAGCTGGAGCTGGGGGTTGTTGTGCTAGCACAGGCTGAGGCCTTTGTTGGTTTTGATAGGGTTGGTAGGTTTGTTGAGGCCTAGCATACTGCTGAGGTGGGTACTGGTTCTGGTATCTTCCTTGTTGAGGGTATGGCTGTGGGTACGTCTGCCTAACGGTTTGCTTATTGTAGGGGCAATCTTGTGCGGTGTGATTGGTGTACCTTCGTTCTATGGTGCAGTACTGACTACTAGGATTAACTTGGGGTTGGGCCATAATGGGACATACATTCGCCATGTGGTCACCACCACAAGTATAGCACCTTTTCACAGGGGCAAACCTTGGGATTTGTTTGCTAGTTACACCTAATTTCTGAGCTACTTTCTCTGCAAGTTCCTCGATTGATGTGGATTGCGTGGAAGAGAGGTTAGAGGCACTATCCGAGTCTTTGTATATCTTGGAAAGCTCTAACTCCTCCCCTAGGTTATCCTCAATGTCAATACACATGCGTACACACTCTTCTATGGTCCTAGGGTCCTTCAAGTACACATAAGATCTCAATTTAGTACTTAGCAATCCATCCAGGAATAAAGCCACTTGCTTAGCTGGTGTGGGTAGCTCCGAAATAGGGCATCTTTCAAGATATTGCCTAAATCTCCTTCCTGCAAGTCTCACGGTCTCTTGCGGGGTTTGCTTGAAGCTGTGAATCAGCGAGGAGGTATTATGCCTTATGCCACTCTTAGAGAATTCAATAATGAAAGCTTCTAGGATTTGGTCTATGCTCCTGAACTGCCTCTCATTTAGTGGCTGAAACCATGTCAGGGCAGTGTTCCTAAGGGTCAGACCAAAGGCATTGTATTGCGTGAATATATCCTCCACTTGTTCAGCTCTCAGGACTTGCCTAAACTCAGCCACATGATCGTATGGATCTCCAGTGCCATCGAAGTAGTTCTTCATGGACTTAACTAGCTGAGTCGGTCTCAAGGTTCTTGCATGCTCTCTAGGTCGTGGTAGAGGGAACTCATCAGCATTTCTTTGATTCCTGTGAGCTCTAAGTATCTCAGGTTCTACTCTATTTGTTTCCGTCCTCGTTCTTTCTCTGCCCACTGGGTTGGCAAAGCTTACTTCTGGTCTATCTCTACTTCTGTCTCTTTGCATTCCATGAGCTTGGGATGTTCCAGCTCCAGGGTGACCATAGGATACATTCGATCTTGGTTGGGGGAAAACGAATTCACCTTTCCAAGTGTAAGCATGCCTATCATTTTCTGTTACCACAAAGATCCTCTCCGAAGCGTGATCTAAGTAGGTCACTCTACCAGGGCTATCCGGATCCTTAAACTCATAGATCATGATTGCTCCTATATCAATTGGCCGATCAGTTTTATACCTCCAAAAGGCTTCGTCCGTTTCTCGGTTCAGAAGCAGATCTATGCTCTTGTTGTCTTGGGGCACCCACTCAGGTGTGATAATCCTAGTGAGAACAGATTTGCCTCGGGGGGTTCTAGGTTCTACACCCATGTTTCCTTGTTCCAAGTCACCTAATTCCGCTTCTGAGATTACATTCCCAAATTCATCTGTCCTATCTGGGTGGCTGGTGACTACGTATATGGTTCCTTCTTTGTCCAGGTATGCTCCGTTTTCAAACTTGACAGTTGGGTGCTCTAGTCCTATGGATTGGTCAGGGTTTTTAATCTGGACCACAGATCTTCCTAGGCCGTCCTCATAGATGCTAGCACCTAATTGGTTGGTCCTAAGGTATTCCAACTGTGTTTTGTAAGGGCCTTCTACCCTGTGCAAGTATGGCACTCCTGAACTTCCCGTAGGTCTGTCCATGCCTTGAGACATCTCTGATTCACTGGTATCAGAGCTAGGGTAATGCGAGTGGTGACTCAACTGCTGGGCCCAAGACCTTGCAGTATGATTGACACTAGCCTCTAAAGACCTAAGGCTTTGTCTCTCTCTTACTAGGTGTCGTCCTGATCTAAGGTTCATATGCCTAGCTGATTACCCCAATTTTTCCCAGGTACAACCACGTTTCTGAGTCCTTTGGTATCGGTTACTTGGTTCTTTTTATGTTGATTATCGTGTTTATACTCTTGTCTGATATCACGTCGTCAGGAATACTTGAGTTTAATTTCGCACTTGAGGTTGGTCGTTTCACGTTAGGTTCTTTTCTTTTAGAGTTGTCGTTCACACACACACAGGTTATCTCTTGACTTGGACTTCATTTCTTAGACAGTCTTTGATTTATCTCGTGCTTATCGTTGCCTGGAATTACTTCTAACACTACCCGCACTTAGCCTAAACTAAGAATTGACAGAGGGTGTTGCGGGTTTTCCAACCTTGAGTTCCTTTCCTTGTATTGTTGCCCTGGTGTGCCCGGGACGCGTGTTCCCAAGCCTGCACTTACTCTTGCCTTGCGTACCCTTCGCTGCTCTCAAAGGACCTGTAAAAGGCCCACTGTTAGCTCAGGACTTAAATTCAAAAGACAGAACCCATCACTTTCATTCATGTAACACTTCACCAATTTGCACTATGACTTGTTGGACACAACTCTAAAGATCCTTGAATTTTTGTTCCCCCTGGGTATGGTCTACTTCAAAATACCCTATCAAAATACCCTGCGAGCTTTCCAACAAAACAAAAATCACGGCAAACGGATTTCGTATGAGAGAGTTATGCCAGTTCAGGGTTTTGGGGCTAAAACAGGATTCAAAACAGTTTAATCAAGCAGGCAAAGATTCTTGAATTACTTGGGTTGTGGCCTCAACATGCAATGCTAACCCCGAGTGTTTGTCCCACACTTGGCCAAAATTTAGACCAATATTTTTGCCTTAAAAAATTTGACCTAATTTGCCCTTCTAACGTGTTCGCAAACTCTGTCGGTCGCGATTGACAGGTCAGTCGCGATCGACATGTCCATCGCGATTGACAGGTCCGTCGTGGCTGTCAGTCGCGATTGACAGGTCGGTCGCGATTGACAGGGGTTCCGAAAAGTCAATCAGTCGTGGTCAAAGGGTCGTTGACTCTGTCAGTCGCGATTGATGGGTCGATCGCGATTGACAGGTCGATCGCGAGGGTCTGTCCGTCGTGGTCAAACAATCGTTGACTGTGTCGATCGCGATTGATGGGTCGATCGCGATTGACAAGTCGGTCGCGAGGGTCTGTCCATCGTGGTCAAACAATCGTTGACTGTGTCGGTCGCGATTGACAGAGCCGTCGTGGGCTGTCAGTCGCGATTGATGAGTCGATCGCGATTGATGGCTCGATCACGATTGACACGTGTCACGCGTATGGTCCGTCAGTCGTGGTCAATCGGTCGTTGACTCTGTCGGTCGCGATTGACAGAGCCGTCGTGGGCTGTCGATCGCGATTGACTGGTCGATCGCGATTGACAGGTCTGTCCGTCGTGGTTTGTCGGTCGCGATTGACAGAGCGATCGCGATTGACAGAAATCTGAGGAATTTCAAGAAACTAAACACATTTTTGGGAAGCTCTAGGCCTGTAGATCATGGTTTTGCACTTTGTTTGGTGATTTGAGCGTTTTTTCTGTCGGTCGCGATTGATAGAGGTCGGCGACACACAGACAGTTACTTCGAATTCCGTACCTGCGCAGAGTGCTGGGGACGATGATGTGACTTGTACCTGCAAGACAGCTCAAGAAACATGCAAAAATAGCACACGCAATTTTGCTCTCTCGCTCTCTCTCACAAGTGAAATGAGGGGAATGAGGTGGAGATGGTGATATAATAAAAAAAACTGAACGCAATGATGGAAATGGAGGTGGAAGATGGTGATGATGATGATGGTGATGATGGTGGTGAGGTAAGAAAGAGAAAAATAGGAAAAGTAAAGAAATTACCTACAACGCCAACGTCTCCAATCTACGTCTTACCATCACACGCTCGTCCTCAAAGCTCGATCCCCGGCAACGGCGCCAAAATTTGGTGTAGCTCAGTGATGAGTAGCACCTCCTTTAATGTCAATCCGGGAAGACGTGAGGATGGTATGAAGACCTCGAGCAAGTGGAGGCACAAGTGCGTGAGTGAGAAGCACACAAGCATGCACACACATACACACACACGCGCACACACGGCAAGACAAAGAGTGAGAAGCAATGGAGTTCTTATATTACTTTCAAAAAGCTCTTACAAGTTCGTTTCAGTTACAATCTACCCTAAAAAATGAGCTCTCTAGCTCCTTTTATAGTTTTTGACTAGCTTTGGCCCTGTTCAGACCTAGTGTCCGGCCTGGTTAAAAATTAGGTTCCAGGGCTTATTAGAGGGCTCAAACGAGATCTAAAAAATATGAAAATTGGCAGGTAGATACTCCTAAAGCTCCTCAAGCTCAAGGACTCCTTGGCTTGCACAAAATGGAGCTACAAAAAGGTGAACATGGTATTTACAGGGGTTATTAGTGATGAGAATCACTTTTAATTGGTGTAAAGGTTTTGAAAAATTAAAGGTTGCCTTAGTGCTAGATCTGCGTGAATGCTCGTACTTGCTTCTTCATGAGGAAAATTATTGGCCTACTTGCCAGATCTTCTTTGACTGCCATGTCTGCTTCTACTGTCCCTTCGCTCTGACTCTCTTCGTATTGTGGCTCCTTCGGTTCCCTGACTGCTGCCAACACATACAAAACCTTACTCAAAAGAGTACTTCCATCTTTGGCCTTTACTGATCCAATAGACTTCACCTTGTGCTTTGTATTGTCACCTATTTGAACTGTATGATTAACCTTTTTATTCTCCAAATAAGTCATTAAAGCAATGTTACCACTCAGATGATTGCTGCATCCGGAATCAATGTAAAATATTCTTTTGGTAGATCTCTAGTGAAGACATGGCCATTAGGCTTCTTAACAAGTTACCTAAGTCGTACGAGACATTTGTCACAACTTTGTATAATCGCGGCCAAGTCTTATCTTGGGAAGAGGTTCATCGACTATTGCTCCTTCACGACTCGCGAGTCAAATGGACTTCCTCACAAGAGTCAGCCATGAAGGCCAAAGGCCCATTCAATAAGGCCAAAACCACAAGTCATCATGCTAGCAATGGATCTAAGTAAGGATCGCATACTTCATCAAAGAAATTCACCTATAATTTTTGTGGAAAATTAGGACACTTAGAAAAGTTTTGCTACAAAAAGAAACAATCATCGAAGGCTTCTACGTCTAGGCAATCATCCAAAGGATCCCAACATAGATCCCACTGCTCGAGTGAGGAACTCTTCATCTCCACAGAAGCCAATGCCCTAGTTACTTCTAGCTGCCCGCATGAGTGGATCTTTGATAGCAGAGCTACCTCCCATATGTGCAAAGACAAGGACTCCTTTCAACAACTCGAAGAACACACAGGAGAAGTCTATCTTGGTAACAACAAAATTTTACCCATCAAAGGAAAAGGAAAAGTTCAAATTACTAACAATCAGGGGGAATGCAAGTCTTTATCCAATGTTCTTTTTGTTCCAAATTTATGTATGAATCTACTTTCTGTCAAGGCCATTACAGATCAGGACAAACAAGTATGGTTTGATAACACCTCAGTAAAGGTAGTTGATCCCCATACAAAGGATGTCATTGCTCAAGGTATTGAAGAAAAGGGCCTCTACAAACTATCTTGCTTTGTATCCAAAGAATCAACCTCAAGTTTGTGGCACCAAAGATTTGGCCA
Organism: Ceratopteris richardii; assembly: GCA_020310875.1. NCBI lineage: Eukaryota > Viridiplantae > Streptophyta > Polypodiopsida > Polypodiales > Pteridaceae > Ceratopteris > Ceratopteris richardii. The sequence goes on along the minus strand of CM035432.1, from coordinate 19,654,483 downwards.
CACTTCTTACTTATCAAAAATTTTTTCATCCCAACTTGTGAAGGGATTGCCAAAGATAGGGCAACTTACTGATGTCTGCCAAGCTTGCACCCAAGGCAAGCAACATAGGGCACCATTTCCCAAGGAAGCTTCAACACGAGCGTGGAACCCTCTAGCCCTTATCCACATGGACTTATGTGGACCAATGAACACCCTATCCCTGAGTGGATCCCTCTATTTTTATCTTCTAGTAGATGACCACTCTCGCTATATTTGGGTGTACTTTTTGAAGTCAAAGGCAGACACATTCTCTAAGTTTCAAACTTGGATCAAGGAAGTTGAGAATGAAGCTTCAACTAAAGTTAAAACCATTAGAACAGATGGAGGTGGCGAGTTTATCAATCATGACTTTGATAAATTTCTCAACCAGAAAGGGATCAAAAGACAAGTCACTCAACCTCATACTCCATCCCAGAATGGAGTAGATGAAAGGAAGATACGCACTGTGATGGAAATGGCACGAACAATGCTTCATCACAAGGATCTACCCTACAAGTTCTAGGCAGAAGCCGTGCATACTGCCATTCACACTTTTAATCGAGGATTTACAAGTGCATTACACAACAAAACACCCTTCGAAGCCTACTATGGAAGAAAACCAAATGTGAATTACTTTTGAGTCTTTGGTAGTGAAGCTTTTGTCCATGTATCGAAAGAAGATAGAAACAAGTTACAATCAAAGTCAAAGAAACACATATTCATAGGGTATAGTAACCAATCAAAGGCATACCGTCTATATGATATGGAAAACCACTCCATCACCATTTCGAAGGATGTGATTTTCAATGAAGCTTCCTCATACTCAAGAAAAGATTCAAGTACAAGTCTTAGTCCACCTATCTACACTTCAGAGGGGGACTCAGTATTTCCAAACTCCAACTTAGAAGCAAGTACTTCAAGTCATCCGAGAAGATCTCAAAGACTTATTGACAAGAGATAGCGAGAACAAAGTCATTATGTCAATTACGCCTTAATGCATCAGATTCAAAAAATCCTAGAACCATCTAATTACAAAGAAGCTCAAGGACGACCTAAGTGGGAAGAAGCTATGCAAGTCGAAATGGATGCAATCGAGAAGAACAAAACTTGGACTCTTGTACCTAAGCCCACAAATCGTCAAGTCATTGGAGTTAAGTGGCTTTATAAAGTTAAGTACAAGTTAGATGGCACATTAGACAAGTACAAAGCAAGATTAATCGCTAAGGGATACAAGCAACAACCTGGCATTGACTATGAAGAAACCTTTGCTCCTACTACAAGATTCACAACCATAAGAATCATCTTAGCACTAAGTGCTCACTTTAAGTGGCCCATTTATCAGCTGGACGTCAAAAGTGCATTCCTCAATGGAGATCTTCAAGAAGAACTATTGTTGAACAACCTGAAGGCTTCAAGATCAAAGGCAAAGAAGATCAAGTCTACAAGCTTCACAAGGCACTTTACGGGCTCAAGCAAGCTCCCAGGGCCTGGTATGAAAAGATTCACAAGTTCTTTGAAGACAAGGGATTTCACAGAAGCAATGCTGATGCTAATCTCTATATCCATCAAAAGGAGTCTTTAGTAGCCATCATCATTATCTATGTAGATGACTTGATCTTGACAGGCTCAGACGAAGAACACATCCAGTTTATCATCACACAACTTCATCTTGAGTACTCTATGATAGATCTTGGATTACTACACTACTTGTTGGGTATGGAAGTTTGGCAAACAAAAGAAGGTATATTCCTATCACAGAAGAAGTACTGCTCTGATCTACTTTCTAGATATAACATGGACCAGTGTCGCTCAATTTCTACACCACTTGATCCAAACATCAAGCTTACACTGGAGGACTCATCATCACTTGTGGATGTGCATACCTATCGACAACTTGTTGGCTCATTACTCTATCTTGCCAACACTAGACCAGATATTGCTTATGCAGTTGGTATACTCAGTCAGTTTGCACATCAGCCTTGCCAGACTCATTGGGATGCTGCTCAGAGACTACTTCGCTACCTTGCCCTCACCCGACATCATGGTCTTTGGTATAGAGGGGGCATCGAACTCGTCGGATATTCCGATTCAGATTGGGCTAGTGATCCTGATTCTCGACGGTCTACTTCTGGGTATATCTTCTTTCTTGGCTCAAGACCTATCTCTTGGGCAAGTAAGAAGCAGCCTACAATTGCACTATCATCTATCGAGGCAGAGTACCGAGCATCCAACTTTGCAGCATGTGAGGCCATCTGGCTTCGACGTTTATTATCTGACATTGGTGTTTTACAGGATACTCCGACATGTCTTCGCACGGACAACCAGTCAGCCTTGGCCATCGCCAAGAATCTAGTGTTCCATGCTTGGCCAAAGCACATCGAGATCCAGTACCACTTCATCCGTGAGAAGCTCATATCTCAGGAGATTACTTTGGAGCAGTGTACCTCTCAAGAGAACCTGGCGGACATGTTCATGAAGGCTCTACATCCGATTTCGCTTTAGTGCTTGGTGGACGTCTGCAGCATTCAACCGCTCCAAAATGGAGCTGGATAGGGGATGTTCACGACATGATTGCTCCTACTTCATCTACATTTGTATCCGCATGAGTGCATCTCCATTTTGTATCCACGAGGCACTCCATTTCTAGTCTATTTCCATTTTATATTGTATTTCCTTCATATTTGGGTACCTTGCCATGTGCTTGTACCAGTTGTATTCATTCTCCTTTCAGGAGACTTATCCCACATATGATGTACTTTTGAGAGCCCCTCCCAAATCTATATAAGGAGGGCCTCTCCCCTCATTTGTACTTGGTTAGAAGCTTGAGGAGCCTACTCCATGCTCTTAGCAAGCTCATTTCTAATCCACATGAGTTTACCCATTTCATGGTCTACTCATTTTGTGTCTCACACATTCTTTGTTTTGTGAGAGTGTAGCTCAATGATGAGTAGCACCTCCTTTAATGTCAATCCGGGAAGACGTGAGGATGGTATGAAGACCTCGAGCAAGTGGCGGCACAAGTGCGTGAGTGAGAAGCACACAAGCATGCACACACGTACACACACACGCGCACACAAGGCAAGGCAAAGAGTGCGAATCAATGGAGCTTTTAGATTACTTTCAAAATGCTCTTACAAGTTCGTTTCAATTACAATCTAACCTCAAAAATGAGCTCTCTAGCCCTTTTTATAGTTTTTGACTAGCTTTTGGTCCTGTCCAGACCTAGTGTCCGGCCTAGTTAAAAATTAGGTTCCAGGGCTTATTTGGGGGCTCAAACGAGATCTAAAAAATACGAAAATTGGTACGCAACTACTTCTAAGGCTCCTCAAGCTCAAGGACTCCTTGGCTTGCACAAAATGGAGCTACAAAAAGGTGAAATGATATTTACAATGATTGTTAGTGATAAAAATCACTGTTGTTGTAGGGATTTCTTCTAGTGATCTGCCATACATATCTTCGAGCTCCCTACTTGCTCTTCCTCCCTGCATGTCCATCTCTTTGATCTACATTAGTGTCTTGAAAAAATATTGGCCTACTTGCCAGATCTTCTTTGACTGCCCTGTTTGCTTGTGCTGTCCCTTCGCTCTGACTCCCTTCTTTGACTTTCACGTCTAGTAAGTCCTGGTGTACCAAGGCTACTGCCAACACCCCCCCCACTCTCGCGTCTGTCGCCTCTGACAGACCCTTGTCTAGCTGCTTTTTGGACGTAGTATTGTACAACATCGGCGGCGAGGTGGTGTTCTTCTAACCTGAGTCCCCTTGCTAGATCTGTCAGCAATGCATCCCAATTGACTGGCCCTGGGACATCTGGATGTGGCACCCGTAACTGCTCTGAGTGAATGGTTCGCTCCACAGCAAATAAATGGAGGAGATGTGAGGGTCTGGGTACAAATATTTCTGAGTGGTATTCCCAGAACCCTGTTATGAACATCTCTTCGAATGTTTGTTTAAAGCAGGCTGGGAGGTATTTTATTCTGGCGTGCCAAGCGTATATCACCTCTATGGAAGGAGTGGTGCTCATGTCATAAACTAAATCTTGGTTTCCTGTAAGGAATCCGACGCCTGAGAAGTGTGGGTCCTTGATATTCTTGAATGTCCTGAATGTAATAAGCATTAACTCAAAAATTTTCATGCACATCTGGGCCATTACATCAGGGGTATTCCTTAATCGGATGCTCCAGTGCCGTATAGTGGAAATCATGTAATTGACGGTGGGAGGCCCTTGAGGGGGTGCTAGATAGACGTAGTTTAACCATTTGGCGCAGCCCTTGATATTCTTGACTGCAATGGTAAACTCTGGCCATGTGCGTCTGCGGAGTACAGGAACATAACAAGGGTTATATTTAATAAAAAGAGGCATATTCGTCCAGGTTCGAACCATCTCCGGGTAGGTTTCGAGGAGTCGGATCCTCCAAGTGGGTTGATGAATGGATCCTTTTTGAGCGCTCTCTGGGATGTCATCTGGCCCAAATTGTGTAGCAAACGTTGGAGGTTTGCCACATCTGTGTTGGATTTCTGCATTGTAGTCTGCCAGGAGTATACAATATGGCACGTATTGATCATCATTGGTTCCTATCCATCTATGGTGGGACATGCTGCGAAAGTATTCTGATTTAATAATAGTGTCCTCTATCTTTGCCATAGATTGGATTTGAACTGCCACTCGATCTTCATGAGTTGATGCTGTTTTCTCTAGTGTTTGGAGCCACTCAGGTACTTCAATTTCTAACGTATCCATTCCTTCTGCGGTTTGCTCACCACCTGGCATTGGCATAGGAACGTAAGGTTCCTCATACGTCTCATCTACCTCGATGGGTACCAAATCCTCGGGTTCTGGTTCGACAACTGGAGAGGGTTGCCTTTCATGTGTGAGTAATCTTGCCTGTAATTCGGCCACCTGCTCTTTCAATGCCTTGACTTCCTCTGAAGTCGTGGTCGTTTCTGTGACACTGGGTGCTGTCTGTTGCTCTTGGAGTTGATTGCGCAGCGCATCACGTTCCCTTTCCAAGTCATCATGAGCTTCTAATAGATCTGCATAGCTGTCCAAGATGGTCTTCATTGTCTCTGAGGGCACAGCTTTAAACTGTTCTGGATCAATTTCGTGGGGAGAGCCTTCCATTGCTGCTTCTAGATTTGTTTCATTTTGCTGCTGCAGTCTCTTGTTTTCTTCAAGGGCGGCCGCCATGTGTTTTCTGAGAAGTGCCAGGTTACGCCGGACTTTGAGATTATCGGCTTGGTATACCTCGAGCAAAGCTTCTAGTTGTTTGACACCTGATTCTGTCGATGGTTGGGGTGCCTCCAATAATGTTTGATGAGCCTGCTCAAGCGTCGTGTAGTGTTGATTCAGTTCTTCATTTTCTGTTTGTAGAATGTGAAATTGTCTTTGTAAGTTCTGATGGTGCGTTTCCAGTTGCTGATACCGGTTGTCCAGAGCTTTGTACTCATTCTGGAGCTGGTATACACATTGGTTTAATGCTAAAAATATGTTATTTACATTAAATAATGCTGGGAGGGGTGAAGATGCAGGGGGAATGGGGGCGGGAATGGGAGATGTGAATGATGTGGATGTAAGTGGAGAGGTGGGTGGAGGGGGTATGGGCGATGAGGGTGGCATGGGGGGAGGGAGCGGTGCTGTGGCAGGTGATGTTTCCATCGTGTCAACTGTTTGAGTGACGGTGTAGATGGGAATCGTGGGTGGAGTGGATGTGACATCGGTGAACAGGGTGGTGAAGGTGGGCATGGTGACTCCCCCGAATTGGATTCCCAGAGAGAGTGGGATGCCCATGACAATGGTAGTGGTAGTGGATGTGGTAGTGCTAGTGTCCTGTGGTGGAGTGAATTGTGTAGTGCGAGGTGGGGATGGTGGTGACAACGGTGCTTCGTGATATTCTTCTGCTTGCGCTGCCTCGCCTGGTGCTGGTGTATTGATGTGAATTTGCTTCCCGGACCTCCTGGGACGAACGGGAACCCTTTTCTCAAACCTGTGAATGTAGGCCACTGCCTCATGAATGGCCTCATCCAGTCCTACGGCGTCGGCATGAAGGTTCATGGACTCAATGAACAACTCGTCCACACCTTCCTCAGCTAGTAAGTTGTTCATGAGTCTTTTGCCCTGTTCTAGAGACATCTGATGCTGTTCCTGAACCAGTCGCATGGTTCGATATAGTCTCTTGATTTGTGCCGAATAAGCTGGGGCACTTGCTAACTCGGAGAGTTCGTCATATTCTTGATGTTGTTCTTCGTCGGCTTCTTCTTCGTTTCCTCCTGCCTCTTGTTCATCTACATCGACTTCTACAACTTGTGGTTGGGTGGGGGCCGATGTTGTTGTTTGGGGTTGTGGTTCCTGAGCTCGCTCTGCTTCAGCTTCGAGGTTAGAGTCATAGATTAATCTGGCAATTTCTTCATCCGTGAGGTCCTCAAGAGTAAATCCCTGTGGAAATTCCAAATCTGATGGAATGGGTGGAAACACCAGATTAGGCCCCTCTGTGCTTGGTCTTGGTAGCCGGATTGTGAATGGCCTAACTCGTCGTGTCTGGGGAGGGGTGATTTCTGGTGTAGTGGTAGCTCCCCTTGGTTGAGCACAGGGTAATTGGACTCCCCCCCTCATCTTCTTTGATGGGGGGCCTGCTGCTGATAGTCTTCTCTGGAATTCTTGGACTCGGGACCATACGAGTGCCCGCTGAACAGGCACATCATAAGCCAAGCATCTATAGATTATTCTGGTCAGAGCACAACACCCGTGGAGCACATTCTTCTGTTTCTTGTTCCACCTTTGATGCGCTAGGTGGATCTGATCGATGATCCAGTGGGGCACATTGATGGGAAGGCTTTCTGTTTCTGCTAGATATAAACTGAACCATATTTTTTTCGGGGGCATTGTGAATCGTTCCTGGGCGGGGAAAGCAAAATGTTGCATGATGGTTCGCAGGTGAAGCGCAATGGTAGGTGTCATCGCTACCATATCCTTCAACTTATTAAGATCCTTGTGCTTCATTCGACCTGGGACCATGGTTTCCTTTTCTGTTGGGATGTGCATGCCATACATACCCAATGCTTCTCTTACCAGATTGAGGTTCAACTTGAACCTTTTAAGCTCATTACCCGGCAGAAGTGATGGCAACACAAAGGTGCTGTCGCCTCCCTTGGCCCTGCTTGGCGTGATTGTACTGATCAGATATGAACATCGTAAAAAATCAGGCTTTGGTATGTGGGCCCTGAAATAACTGTCCACACCCGCTTTGATCCAAACTGATCTCATGACTTCGGCGTTTTGATAGCTTTCAAACTCGCGTGTGAAAAAGTGGTATCGACCTCATTTTTGCCATTGAACTCCAATTCTGCTTCCCAGAAATAGGTCCCATCGCCCAGTGGTCCAGCAACATCACTGAACCAATGCGCATGCTTACCTACTTGAGAAGTGTGCCCTTGAGGAGGATCCTGAATGGGGAGCACATGTACTGCTTGAAGTTCTTGCGGCCTTGCTGTGAGACGTGGCTCAAGGAGAAGTGTTTCTATGTCCACAATCTGGGCACCAGATCCTGTTTGAGAACTGGTACCTGCTTCTGCCATGGCCCTGTTCGCTGATTGGTTCTGTGAGAATATAGAACCAAGTGTTAACATCGTAATGGACAGAATAAATCCGTTGTTGCCCTCGTTACAACATTAACATGAGGTAGATGGTGAGTTAGTGGTTAGTAAGTGCATGAAGACAGTGTGTGTAGTTAGTGCTTGTGTTGTCCTAGGAGACTATTGCAGTTAGTAAGTGGGTATGAATTTACAAATTGGGGTCGGGGGGTTTATTACAGGCCCTAGGCTGCCAAATGCAGTGAATGGGCTTTGCTTTCGGTTTCGGAGAGGCTCTAGAGAGCTTTCTCGGTGTCGTGGTTTGAAAACGAGGCCTTTTTGGGACCCATTTACAATTAATTACATGCACGCTCTTGGGTCTTGGTGTGTTCATGAGCGTTGAGAACGAGTGAATACTGGCAGTATGCGTAGCCGCGTTATGCTGTTTAGGTTGTGGCCTCAGCGTAGCTACTTGTGCCATCAAGCAAGCCTTAGGCACCCAAATTTGTCTTGATTGTGGGCTAGCCTTCATCGACTTCTTGGGCACCCAAATATATTTCACGTTAGTAGAAGAATTTCCGAAAGACTTCTTATTAGTGTCGTGTTGTTGGTTACTAATAAGAGGCTTTGCTCGTGTGGTTGGCTTGAGTGCAACCGGGTGTTCGCCTTTCCGCACCCACACTTGTTTCACTTGCTGGGACATTTTGCTGCGCAGGTACTTTGGATCCCCGACATAGGTAGTACTCTGCTTCTTCGGCCTGTGATCCACCTTGGGTTGTTGCCTTCTTCTGGCCTTTGGAAAAGAAGGGAATTCCTTTGCATCCCGGACTCCTTTTTTGCGAATATCCTTCCTCTGCAACACATAGTTTTGGACAAGAACAGCATGGTCAACTTCATGTGCACCCCTGGAAGGACCAGGAGTCTGTGCCTTTCCTAGTTCCTTGAGTGCTCCATTGTCTAATTCTACCGTAACTCGACTATGATTGACCCATACCTGAAGAAGTCCACTTCTTAGGTTTAAGTTGACTGCTTGGTCATAGATCCAGTCTTGACCCAAGACAAGAGGTTCCGTGAGATCCTCATCCTGACACACCAGTACTTTAACTGTCATTGCCTCATCATGAATGTAGAGGGGAAGTTCCACCTCGCCCATGCAAGGGGTTTCCACGCCTCCCAATCCTATGAGATATGCTTCCACAGGATTGACAGTTAACTGCAGCTCTTGACAGTAAGACACTCTAACAGCACTAGTGGCTGCACCCGAGTCAATCAAGGCTCTTACGGTCCTTGCACTCTTTCCTTGTCCTATCTCTAAGGTTACGAAAGGACGTCGATCAGTTATCCTATGAGAGCTGGTTCCTGCGACTGCACACATTGCCATATGATATCCTTGATCTGCATAGTCATTTGTCCTAGGCTGCCCTCTACCTTGCCTACGTAATTTCATCCTTCTAATGCGTTCTAAAGCTTCTGCTTGAGCTTCTTCTCTGATTCGCTTCTCTTCCTCTTTGCGTTTCTTAGCAGTGTTGAGTCGGCTGAGCATTTCTTCCGTGAGGGGTTCCTGATACAACTTGACTCTGCATCCGCTAATATAGTTAGGGAGAACATCACCCTCTAATGTGGCCAATTGTACTGCTCCACTCGTGGAGATCCTATTGATAACCATAGGTCCGTAGCCTCTCTTTTCTAGCTTCCTCGCGTGTTGTTTGAGTGTATAGACTAGGACTAGATCTCCTGCTTTCAAGCCTTTATCCTTCACATGGGCATCGAAATATGCCTTCTGTCTCTTCTTGGCTGCATATATTCCTGCAGCGGCTCTTAGTCTTGTTTCCCCTAATCGTTCAAGGTCAAAGATCCTAGAGGAGAGTTCGTGACCTGTCCATTCGTGCTCTTGTGCTACTTTCAACGTAGGAATCACGAAATCCAAGGGTAGCACAGCGTTTTGACCGAATACCATCTGAAAGGGGGTGGCTTGGAGTACCGTTTTGTAGGCAACTCGGTATGCCCAAACAGCATGGTGTAGCTGTTTGTCCCAGTCAGAGCGTTTAGTGTTCACTAATTTCGTCAGTACATTGCATAGGATCTTATTAGTGCTCTCAGCTTGCCCATTAGCTTGAGGGTGATAGGGGGCAGACTTCTTGTGTACTACCAAGAATTCTTGGAGTAGATTTTCAATCACTTCGTTCAAGAAATGAGTGCCTCTATCACTTACAAGCTCTATAGGTAGCCCATATCTCATGAATACATTCTCAAACAAGAATTTGGCAGTTGTTTGAGCATCGTTCTTTGTCGTAGCCTTTACCTCTACCCATTTGGTGAGATAATCTGTCGCAACAATGATGTATTCCGCATGAGACCCTTTAGCTGGGGGATTAATAGGACCTACGAAGTCTATTCCCCACTTAGAGAATGCACGTCCACCCATCATAGGTTTCAGTGGCATCTATCTTTGCGTATAGGATACTGAGTCCTCTGACAGACATCACACCGTTTCACATAGGTATGTGCATCCATGTGAATGGTAGGCCACCAGAAGCCCGCAAATAGAATTGCCTTGATCACCCGATCTGGTCCAAAGTGTCCTCCTGCCACACCTTGGTGAGCAGTTTCCAAGATCTTCAGATATTCACTTTCGTGGACACATAGTCTCAGGTAACCATCTTTACCACGCTTATATAGATTATCACCAATGAGTGAATAATCCAGGGCTTCTTGTTCTAAACTCCTTTTTCTTGCCAGAGTCATGTCTGGAGGGAATGTGTTTGTCCTCAGAAATGATACTAGTGGTTCACTCCAATCTGGCACAATGGATACTTGATAAAGAGTGGCGTGTTCCACTGGTGGTTTAGTGCAGTAGATTGGGCACTCCTTGCACAACTTTTGGACATCCGCTTCCATAGTGGGCCAATGCACTCCGAATCTCTTTAGAGTCTGTAAAGTTCTTTGCTTTGAATGGTGTTGCTCTAATGCACCCATATGTGCTAATTGCAACCATTTAGCGTACTCATCCTCTTCTACGCAACAAGCCAAGATCCCTTGATCTGTGTGCTTGTACATGCTTCCTGCCATGATGTGGTACTTTTGGGCTTTTACAATCTCTCTATTCGTGTGTTCACCACTGGATGGTTAGGCCCGTATGTCAATACTGGTACCAATGACTTAGCCCACTGCGGTACAACTTCCAAATTAAACAAGTAAGCATCAGGAAGGTCATCTGGCACTCCTTGTGGGGCTTCTCCCGATGTGAGCCTAGAGAGATGATCTGCTCTCAAGTGAGTCCTACCTTTTCTTACCACAACCTCAAAGTCATATTCCATTAGCAAGAGAAACCATCTCACTAATCTTCCTGTATTGCATGGCTTGTTTACGAGATATAACAATGCCTGATGATCAGTAAAAAATTTAAACTTATTTGCAAGCAAATAGTGTCTAAATTTCTTAACTGCGTATACCATGCCTAATCCTTCTCTCTCCGTAGTGGTGTAATTCCGTTCAGCCGCATTCAATTGTCTACTGGCATAGGCAATTGGAAGATCCATATTACCTTCACTAGTAGGTTGTGCAAGCACACATCCAATGGCATAATTGGATGCATCCACATGAACATGGAATGGCTTATTCCAATCTGGTGTGGTCAAGATTGGTGCTGAACATAATCTTTGTTTAAGCTCTTGGAAGGAATTCTCACATTCATCCGTCCACTCAAAGTTTGTCAGAAGTCCGTACATGGGCTTTGCAATGACAGCATACATGTGTATAACTCGTCGGTAATAGCCACAATGCCCCATGAAAGCTTGTACTTCCTTGACATTCTTTGGCCTAGGTAGCTCCGCTATGGCTCTCACTTTTTCTTCGTCGGTAGATATGCCATTCTTTGACACTATGTGTCCTAGAATCTTGCCTTGCCTTACCATGAAAACGCACTTTTCTGGGTTGAGGCAGACCTGCCACTCTTTCTAAGAGATGCTCTGTGATGGGAAGCGGATAGTTATCTCGAATTTTGGTGGCATTAACCTTTTTCAAGTTAATGCACACACGCAGCTTGCCATTCTTCTTGGGCACCACTACAATGGGGGATACCCATTCCGTGTGCTCAATTTCATAGATAAATCCAGCTTCAACCAGTCTATCTATCTCTTCTTTGATCTTAGCAGCGTAATTATCGTTGTATGTATAAGGCTTTTGCTTAGAGGGTTTAGCATCTGAGGTCATAGGGATGGTGTGTGCGCATATGTCAGGGTCAACACCTTTCAAATCCTTGTAACTCCAAGCGAATACGTCTCTGTATTCTCTTAGCAAGGCTATCAATTCGTACTCTTCTTCTTCTGTTAGGTCATGACCTATATACGTGCATCTCTCCTCTCCTTCTTCTATGGCCACAACTATTTTCTTGGTGGTTTCTTTGTTATCATAGGCCTCTCCTACTTGTGCCTCTCGTTTAGGCATCCTTATCATGACTCTCCTGTCATCTATCTCATACTTCTTAAAATTTTCTGGGACCTCAAACAAAGATTCTTCCTCTTCTGGTAAGGCTTCTCTCTTCTTTCGTTTCTTTCCTTCTTCCTTAGGGGTCATATGCGTTGCTAATCTTACATCATTTGTAACCTCTCCATGCCTCTGGGGTTGAAATTCTACTTCATGGAAGTATTCTTCATCTGATGCAAATGGTGGGTCCATAATGATTGACTCTAGATCGGAGTCACTTGCATCCTCAAATGCATCAGGGCTAGGTTCGCATTCTTCTAAAACTGCCTCTCCCATGATTGGCTCTATGGAGAAGACTGAAATGTCATAGCCATCCTCATCACAGTGAGGTGTCCATTGTTCTTCATTGATGGCTACGTCCATTGTTGCTAAAATTTCTGCCCAACCGTGAGGTTCAAATTCCTCATCTGGAAAGACTATAGGTGCATAGGCTGGGTCTTGAATGGGTCTATGAGTTTCGTTCGCACCTACCTCTCTGGCTTTCTCTCTCTTCTCTTCTTCTACTGCTACCTTGCACATCCATAAGTGAGTATCTTCATGCATCCATGAGGATCCAGACCCTATGGAATGCACCGATTCTGTATCATCTTTAGCTCTATGAATGGGATTCCATTGGATAGGAGGGACATCTCTATGAGAATAATCCTTGAGATTGACTTTGGTCGTAACACCCAAGTGTTGCAAATACAAGGAGTTGGTTCCCCAATCCTGTACCACTTGCAATTGTCGCATAAATGGTCTTCCCAAAATCATCTCATAGGCATGATTTTTGCTGAAGTCACATATAGCAAAGCTATGCTCAAACTCAACACCACAAGTGGAGAGAGTTATGCCTTCTAGCAATCCTAGGGGTTTCTCTATGTGACCATCGGCCATCTGCAATTTCATCCTCGTTGGCCTGAGTGCTGGCTTGCCCCAACGCTTCCATAAGGAGGTGGTGGCAATTGCAACTCCTGCCCCTGAGTCCAAAATCGCCTTGGTGGTGTATTCCTGGTAGGTGATGGGAAGATAGGTGTTCCCTTCTTCACCTTCACACATATCTCCTATCTTATCCAAGGGAATTTCTGGCACTGTCCTATGGGATCCTACCTGTGAACGAGGTTTTGCTATCTCTGGTACTTGTTTGGCTACATGTTTCCATAATTCAGGTCTAACCTTGAGTAGCTCTTCTAACTTGAGATTACACTGCACGGTTCTTCACTACCTCTGTGTTCCTAGGTATGACTGAGTCGTCGTTCCTTACCATGACTGTGGGTGCTCTCATACATGTGGACTTTGCTTCCCATGGGCCTGTGAAGTGGGGTAGCTCTTGTATGGAATTAGACTCAAAGTCCAATCTCTCATGAGATTGAGCACTCTCATGTTCCCCGTAAATTGATGGGATGTCTTGTGGGAATTGGTCGTGTGCATCGTCCACAAGTTCAAAAGGAGGGGCGACCTCACTTTCGTTATCCCATTTGTCTTCTTGAATCTCTCGTAGGAAGTCTGGTGCAAACCGATTCATAGAAGAAGAAGTGTCTGGCTCCGTAGAGTTAGGCACATAAGCAACCTGGGAAGGAGGGCTTATTCTATCGTTGGCTCTTTCCTCGTTCTCATAGATAGCTGGAGCACAAGCTTCTTGGGGAGGATTACTTATGCTATTACTTTTCCGAACAGTCTCATACGCTCTCTGGGAAGGAATGTGGGTTACCTGTGGAGGTACATAAGCTTTCGAGGGAGGCTCCTGTGACCTTTGGGGGGGGAGATAAGCTTCTTGGAAAGGCACGTGGGCTTCCTGAAGAGGCTGGCTTTTCCGTTCTCTTGTCCTTTCCTTTCTTTGAGGGGTAGGTTCCTTTTCTGATTGTGCGATTAGCCTCTCTATTCTTTCTGAGGAGGGGAAGTTGTCTGGTTTAGTGGAATTGGCCACATACACTTCCGATGGGGAATGATTCATGTTTTTGCTTGCTTTATCTTTTTGTTGATTTTTTTCTTCCTTGGCAGATCTTGCAATTATTTCCTCTAACTTCTCTAGGAATCCATCCAAGTGTAATTGCGTTTTGGCTGAGCCCGAGTAATTGAAAAGGCGACTGGCTTCAAACATAGTCTGAGCCAATGCGACCATTTTCGCACACAGTTTGGTTCTTTCTATCTCTAGGTCAGCTCTAGGATAGCACTTGTCGTGATCCGTGACGTTTGGCCCTTCTTGGATTCTGGCCTGATATGCTTTGAGCATCATGTCTATGTCTTCAGGAGTGGGATCAGCTAATACTGATCCTACTCTAGGGGGTGGTGGGATGTGATGAGGTGGTGGGTTGGAAGGTGGCGGGTCGGAGGGCGATGGGATAGTGTGAGAGGGGGTTTGAGAGGTGATTTCAGTTATCCTAGCTTTGGTTTCTCTTATGCTTTCCTCGAGTTCACTCATCTTTTTAGCCCATTGTCTCTTCATTCTTTCCCGACTATCTTTCCATGCTCTAGTCCTTTTCTTTGTTACGCTCTCGGTTTCACTAGCCTCTGGGCCCTTTTCCTGGCTTGTCTCTTGGTTTTGCTGCAATGCCTGAGCCCTAGTGACTACCTGCACTGGTGTAGTAGAAGTGACGCTTCCTGTGGAATCTACCCCTAAACCAATAACGTTGCTCGGAGTGATTTTTGGCATATTATTAGGATTCTTTGGGCAATCTCGTATAAGGTGTTCTTTTCCACAATCTTGGCAAAAACCTTGGATAGTCACTGACTGGGGTTGTGTAGGTGGGGGCAAGGGACAATCACGAATGAGATGATCTCCTTGGCATCTGTAGCACGGTCCTCTTGGGAATGGAGGTCTTACTTGCCTAGGTTGAGGCCTGGGGTTGGGGTTTGCATACATGACGTTCGTGTAATCTGACTCCCAACTAGGTTCACTTGGTTCTTCACTATAGTAAGACTCACCATGTTCTGGAGACTGCATGTAGTAAGCCTGGGGACTATCGACATGTGTAGAATCAAAGCTATGGTCACTTGGGTCACTTTCTGAGATCAATGGGGTTACTGGTACTATGGCCCTATTCAGGTTTTCTTCTGCCATAGCATACTTTACTGGAATCACGTTAGCGGGGTTTGGGGGCTGTTGAGCTAGTACCGGTTGGGGTCTCTGTTGGGCCTGATATTGTGGTTGGTAGGTTTGTTGGGGTCTAGCATATTGTGGTGGTGGATTTTGGTTTTGGTATCTGCCTTGTTGGTAGGGCTGCGGGTAGGGTTGCCTAACTGCCTGTTTGTTGTATGGGCAATCTTGTGCGGTGTGATTGGTGTATCTCCGTTCTATGGTGCAGTACTGGCTACTCGGATTTACTTGGGGCTGAGCCATAATAGGGCAGACATTCGCCATATGGTCACCACCGCATGTATAGCACCTTTTCACAGGAGCAAACCTCGAAATTTGTTTGCTAGAGACGCCTAGTTTTTGTGCCACTTTCTCTGCGAGTTCCTCAATCGATGTGGACTGCGTGGAAGAGTGACTAGAAGCACTATCTGAATCTTTGTAGATTTTGGAAAGCTCTAGTTCTTCTCCTAGGTTATCTTCAATGTCAATGCACATGCGTACACATTCTTCTATGGTCCTAGGGTCCTTTAGATACACATAGGATCTCAATTTCGTACTCAGCAATCCATCAAGGAATAAGGCTACTTGTTTGGCAGATGTGGGTAGCTCCGAAATAGGGCACCTTTCCAGATATTGTCTAAATCTTCTTCCGGCCAATCTGACAGTCTCTTGGGGGGTCTGTTTGAAGCTGTGAATCAATGAGGAGGTATTGTGTCTTATGCCACTCTTGGAGAACTCAATAATAAATGCTTCTAGGAGTTGGTCTATGCTCCTGAACTGGCGCTCATCCAATGGCTGATACCACGTAAGTGCCGTATTCCTCAGGGTTAGACCGAAGGCATTGTACTGCGTGAATAGATCCTCAACTTGTTCAGCTCTCAAGACTTGCTTGAACTCCGCCACATGATCATAGGGATCTCCTGTGCCGTCAAAGTAATTCTTCATGGACTTAACTAGCTGGGTGGGTCTCAAAGTTCTTGTGTGCTCTCTAGGTCTCGGCAGAGGGAGTCCATCTACGTTTCTTTGGTTCCTGTGGGCTCTATGCCCCTCAGGTTCTGCCCTATTCGTCTCTGTTCTCGTTCTTTCTCTGCCCACTGGGTTGGCAAAACTTACTTCCGGTCTATCTCTACTTCTGTCTCTTTGCGTACCATGAGCTTGGGAAGTTCCAGCTCCAGGGTGACCATAGGATACATTTGATCTTGGTTGGGGGAAAATGAATTCGCCCTTCCAAGTGTAAGCATGCCTATCATTTTCTGTCACCACAAAGATCCGTTCTGAAGCATGATCTAAGTAGGTCACTCTGCCTGGGCTATCAGGATCCTTAAACTCATAGATCATGATATTTCCTATGTCTGTTGGCTGATTAGACTTATACCTCCAAAAGGCTTCATCAGTTTCTCGATTGAGGAGCAACTCTATGCTCTTGTTGTCTTGGGGGACCCATTCAGGCGTGATAATCCTAGTGAGAACTGATTTACCTCGAGGGGTTCTAGGTTCCGCATCCATGTTTCCTTGTTCTAGGTCACCTAAGTCCGCTTCTGAGATTACATTCCCGAAGTCATCTGTCCTATCAGGGTGACTAGTGACTACATATATAGTTCCTTCTTTGTCCAGGTATGCACCATTTTCAAACTTGACAGCTGGGTGTTCTAGTCCAATGGATTGATCCGGGTTTTTAATCTGGACCACAGATCTTCCTAGGCCATCCTCATAGATGCTAGCACCTAATCGGTTGGTCCTAAGATATTCCAGCTGTGTTTTGTAGGGGCCTTCTACCCTGTACAAATAAGGCACTCCTGAACTTCCCGTAGGTCTGTCCATGCCTTGAGATATTTTTGACTCACTGGTCTCAGAGCTAGGGTAGTATGAGTGGTGGCTCAACTGCTGGGCCCAAGACCTTGCAGTGTGATTGACACTAGCCTCTGAAGATCTAAGGCTTTGTCTCTCCCTTGTTAAATGTCGCCCTGATCTAAGGTTCATATGCCTAACTGATTAACCCAATTTTTTGCCCAGAGTACAACCTCGTTGCCGATCAATTGGTATCAGTCACTTGATTCTTTTTAGTTATTTCTCGTGTTTAAGGTCTTGTCTGATATTTCGTCGTCAGGAATACTTGAATGTTCTTCGTGCTTTCAGATTGATCGTTCCACGTTAGGTTCTTTTCCTTTATGTTATCGACAGTACAGTAACTAAGTTTTTAGCTTGAACTTGAGTTTTTAGATAGTCTTCAACTTGATAACTGCCTATCGTCAACCTGACTTACTCCTATCTCTACTCGTTCTTAGCTTGAGCTAGGAAAAGACAGAGGGAGTTGAGAATAATCCAACCTTACTTGTTGATCCCTTGCTTTGAGGTGCTCAAGAACCCGGTTCTCAAGCTTGCACTGAAACCTTGCTTTGTACGCTCTCAGTTGCTCTCAATGGACCTATAAAAGTCCCACGGTTAACTCACTGCTTAGATTCAAAGGACAAAACCAACCACTTTCACTCATGTGACACAAACACACATCTGCATTGTGACTTTTAGGGAAATAATTCTAAAGACCCTTGACTTTGAGCCCCTTGGGTATAGTTCACTTCAAAATGCCCTATCTGAAAATCAACGCATTATCTTTATAAAAAACAGTTGAGGGCGTGTAGTATATGCCACGAGCTTTCCAACAAGCCCAAAAGCTCAAAAATTGGATTTCATATGAAAAAGTTAGGACTGTTCAGGGTGTAGGGAGTTAAATCAGAATTCAACACAAGCTAACAGTCCAACAAGAATACTCGAGTAGCTTGTGGCACGGCCTCGCGATGCAATACTACACCCTAGTGTTTGTCCCACACTCAATCAAAATTTAGACCAATGATTTTGCCTTGAAAATTTGACCTAATTTGCCCTTCTAACGCGTTCGCAAAGTCTGTCGGTCGCGATTGACAGGTCAGTCGCGATCGACGTGTCGATCGCGATTGACAGGTCCGTCGTGGCTGTCAGTCGCGATTGACTGGTCAGTCGCGATTGACTGGTCAGTCGCGATTGACACGTGGCCGAAAAGTCAATCAATCGTGGTCAAAGCGTTGTCGACTCTGTCGGTCGCGATTGATGCGTCGATCGCGATTGACAGGTCGGTCGCGAGGGTCTGTCGATCGTGGTCAAACAGTCGTTGACCGTGTCGGTCGCGATTGATGAGTCGATCGCGATTGATGACTCAATCGCGATTGACACGTGTCACGCGTATGGTCAGTCGATCGTGGTCAATCGGTCGTTGACTCTGTCGGTCGTGATTGACAGAGCCGTCGTGGGCTGTCGATCGCGATTGACAGATCTGTCCGTCGTGGTTTGTCGATCGCGATTGACAGAAATCTGTGGAATTTCAAAAAACTAAACACATTTTTGGGAAGCTCTAGGCCTGTAGGTCATGGATATGCACTTTGTTTAGCAATTAGAGCAAGTTTTCAGTCGGTCGCGATTGACAGAGCTCGGCGACACACAGACAGTTACTCAGATTTCCGTACCTGCGCAGAGTGCTGGGGATGATGATGCGGCCTGTACCTGCAGAATGCAAAACATGCAAAAAATAGCACATGCAAATTCGCTCTCTCGCTCTCTCTCACAAGTGAAATGAGGGAAATGAGGTGGAGATGGGGATATAGTCAAAAAACTGAAATTTTCGCGATGATGGAGATGGACGTGGGAGATGGTGATGATGATGATGGTGATGAAGATGGTGAAGAAAGTAAAAGAAAATCGATGAGAGTGAAGAAAATACTTACAACTCCAACGCGTCAACT
The DNA here is from genome assembly GCA_020310875.1 of Ceratopteris richardii. Lineage (NCBI taxonomy): Eukaryota > Viridiplantae > Streptophyta > Polypodiopsida > Polypodiales > Pteridaceae > Ceratopteris > Ceratopteris richardii. The sequence goes on along the minus strand of CM035432.1, from coordinate 19,635,589 downwards.
CTACGTCTTACCATCACACGCTCGTCCTCAAAGCTCGATCCCCGGCAACGGCGCCAAAATTTGGTGTAGCTCAATGATGAGTAGCACCTCCTTTAATGTCAATCCGGGAAGACGTGAGGATGGTATGAAGACCTCGAGCAAGTGGCGGCACAAGTGCGTGAGTGAGAAGCACACAAGCATGCACACACGTACACACACACGCGCACACAAGGCAAGGCAAAGAGTGCGAATCAATGGAGCTTTTAGATTACTTTCAAAATGCTCTTACAAGTTCGTTTCAATTACAATCTAACCTCAAAAATGAGCTCTCTAGCCCTTTTTATAGTTTTTGACTAGCTTTTGGTCCTGTCCAGACCTAGTGTCCGGCCTAGTTAAAAATTAGGTTCCAGGGCTTATTTGGGGGCTCAAACGAGATCTAAAAAATACGAAAATTGGTACGCAACTACTTCTAAGGCTCCTCAAGCTCAAGGACTCCTTGGCTTGCACAAAATGGAGCTACAAAAAGGTGAAATGATATTTACAATGATTGTTAGTGATAAAAATCACTGTTGTTGTAGGGATTTCTTCTAGTGATCTGCCATACATATCTTCGAGCTCCCTACTTGCTCTTCCTCCCTGCATGTCCATCTCTTTGATCTACATTAGTGTCTTGAAAAAATATTGGCCTACTTGCCAGATGTTCTTTGACTGCCCTGTTTGCTTGTGCTGTCCCTTCGCTCTGACTCCCTTCTTTGACTTTCACGTCTAGTAAGTCCTGGTGTACCAAGGCTACTGCCAACAGAGAGTACTTTACTTTTCATTTTACTTCCGCATGTGTACTCTCTACAGTTTTGATGTCCTAATCACCTTGAGTATGCTTTCCAAATTTCATGTGATTCGGAGACTATGTTTCGAGGGGTGTCGACGATGCCCTCAGTGAAGCAACGAGCTGCTCTGATACAAACGGTTGGAGTTAGATGTCTGTAGAAGCACATGAACAACACAACGAAGAAGAAGAAGAAGCTTGGAGCACAACACACAATACTGAATGTATTACCACTAGAATATAATATACAGCCAGGGCTATAGGTGTATATACAAGTCGGGGAAAAAACCTCCTAAAGAGGGAAAAAAGTGCCCCAGGGTCCTAGTGTGTTCACACACATCACTACCGAAATATATCAGCATAGATTGCACCTCGAATGATCAATTTTTCAATCTTGGAGTCAATTTGTTTCTCGAAACCCTTGGACGGGAGGTTGTGAGTTCAATTCCCAACATTAGTATCAGAGCCTAGTTGAGGAACTTGGGCAACATGGAGGTAGGAAGCCTCAAATGTGGGTACTTGGGAAGTTCTTGACCATGGATGAGTTTTAAACTGGCCAAGAATGAAGGCACATAGGCGTTTGGACACCAATAGAGGTTAAATAGGTCTGCACATTGGAATTTGAAGCTAGCGGAGGCAGTCGATCTTGGAAAAGGGCTTACCAAGTTACATAGAGGGCCCAAAGTGAGCATTGAGGACTATGATCAATCTAAGGGGGCAAGAATGTCACATAATCCTAGCATGGGGTGGACGAACCACACCTTAAGAGAGAGCATTAGAAAGTTATCCTCAACCATGGATTTTGGTGCAAGTGGTTAGCCCATCATACTCTTGGCTGGGAGATTCTGAGTTCAATTCCCAACACTTAGGGCTCTTCATGCATGAAGGTGTTTGTATAGCTCTATGCACTCATCATCATACCAATAATTATGCAGAAGTCTCAATGGGGCGAGGGGGTAAATCTTGTGTGGGTGGTGTGTGGGAAAGAGATTATGGCCAAACTTTGGAGGATGGAGGAGATATGTGATGTGAGGATTGAGAGTTCTATGAATGGATGAAGTAGGCATAGGACATACTCAAACTTTGCCAAGCAAAGGGAGGCTAACTCTTCCACCAGCAAGCACCAAAATAGAAAATCCACTTTCCAACATATTTTTTTAGCATGTAAATTCAAATCAATACATAGACATCCCCTCTTCGTTTACATAATTTCATTTTTCACAAAAGGTTTTAGATCTTTGTTTACTTCATGTTCCTAATCTCCATCTATTATGAAGGATATTATATTTTTATACTTTGATGGGACTTGTATATCCTCAATACTCATAATGTACAAAACAAACAAAGCAAGTCCATATTGCGCTCATTGATAAGGTGTAGGAAAGAGAGAAAATGGCCCCAAAAAATGTTTGGTGGAAAATCCACACTTCACTTTCCTTACTAAACAGAAGAATATATGAAGTTAAGTTAGACCTACCATGATATAAACACGTAAATGAATGATGGAAATTTTACATTTCAACTTCTTCACTAAATGCCATTTAGATCATCATGTGTCACAATAATATCATCTACATATACACATAGATAGGTAATCTCATTGTGATCCTTTTTGATGAATAGAGAAGGATCTGAGCTGCTATTTTTGAACCCTTGATCTTGAAGATATGTAACCAACCTGTAATTCCAAGCTCTTGGAGCTTGTTTCAATCCATACAATGCTTTCTTAAGTCTGCAAACATAAGATGGATGATTAGGGTTTTCAAAACCTGGCGGTTGTGACATGTATACCTCTTCACTTATCCAACCATTTAAGAATGCATTTTTCACATCAAGTTGGAGGAGTCTCCAATTCCTTGCAGCAGCTACACTTATCAATGTCCTGATTGTAGTCATCTTTGCAACTGGGGAGAATGTTTCCTCATAGTCTATACCATGAGTTTGTGAGCATCCTTGGGTCTTTCATGGCCTTTTCCCAATTAGGGTTTCCCTTTGCCTCTTCATAGGTTGAGGGTTCCTCTAAAATAGAGTATTTTTCCAAGTATATTGAATGCTTCGTAACCAATGTGGAATCATATCCATACCTTTCTGGTTGTTTCTTCTCTCTTGCTGATCTTCTAGATGCTTGTTTGGAGCATTCTCCAACCTTTTGCATCTTTGCTTTGCCTCTTGACTTCCATAGCATGTAATCCTTTTCCCTTTCATCTTGTTCATCATCTGTATCACTTCTTGGATCTTGGACCTGTGTATCATGCTTGCTTCCTAATTGATAAGAGTGAGAATCAAGATCATATGGTAGTGTTACTTATTGTTTGTCACGAGGAAGGAGATAAGGAGGAGAGCTCACACACACACTCTCACTCTCAAGGAGAAGCATACACACATTGAGGCAAGGAAGAATAATCTTCTTCTTCTTCTATTACATAAAAGGAATGTACAAGAATGACCTAAAAAACAAGAATACAACAAGTGCAATATATAAAGATCAGTACATAAGGAAAAACCTAATGTCCGCGAATGAGTGAGCTGGCAAGGAACAAATGTGCCATCACTCTCGGTAGATGAATCTAATAAAGCTCAATGAAGTATCCCTGATATATACCGACATGACCACTATACATGTCAGAGAAACGAAAAACTGGTACGTGTCATCCTGGATCATCACATGTTGATCTTGATATCTCAACACTCCCCTTCAAGCTCAACGCCATATCCTATAATCCAAGCATCTCCCAAAACTTCTTCAACTTCTCAGCTCCAAGTGCTTTGGTGAAAATATCAGCAACCTGCTCATCTGTTCTCAAATAAACAAGATCAATATCACCTGCTAATACCTTCTCTCTGATGAAGTGATAATGTACGTCGATATGCTTTGTTCTAGCATGGAAAACAGGGTTCCGTGCTAACTGTATGCTGCTAAGATTATCACAATAGATAGTGATAGGATTTTGCACTTCCACACCTAAATCTGTAAGTAACATCTCCAGCCATGATGCCTCACATGTTGCCATTGCAGCACCTCTATACTCAGCCTCTGTACTCGACAAAGCAATAGTGGGTTGCTTCTTACTACTCCATGTAATAGCTACACTTCCAAGTGAGAAAAGAAATCCACTAGTAGATCTTCTGTCTGGAATACTACCAACCCAATCTCCATCGGTGTATCCATGAACTTGCAAATATACACCAGCTTCATAAAACAATGCATAATCCAAAGTAGCACTCACAGAACGTAGAGTGCACCTCAGAGCATCCAAATGTGGCTTCCTGGGAACCTGCATAAACTGACTTTCAAGTCCAACAGTATAGCTTAAATCAGGCCTTGTAATTGTAAGATATATAAGACTTCACACAATTTTCCTGTACATAGTAGCATTTTCCAATGCTTCACCTGATTTAGTATCCAACTTCAAATTCTGATCTAATGGCATAGAAATTGGCTTACAACCATCCATACCATACTTTTGTAGCATATTCAAGGCATATTGCCTTTGCAACATCCATATACCTGTTTCCGTATGTATAAACTCAATGCCCAAGAAATAGCGCAGCACACCAAGATCTTTCATGTCAAATTCCTGCATAAGAAGTTGCTTTACCTCTTTGATGCTTTCTTCATTATCGCCACCTACAATCAAGTCATCAACATAAATGGGCACAATCGTGATGCCATCATCAACCTTCCTTGCATATAGTGAATGATCTACATCACACATAGAAAACCCAATGCTGGTTAAGTAATCAACAATCCTTGCATGCCATGCACGCGGAGCCTGCTTCAGCCCATACAAAGCCTTTTGCAACCTGCAAACATATTCTGGAGGCTTTGAATCTTCATATCCTTGTGGCTGGTCCATATATACTTCTTCTTGTAACTCACCATGTAGGAAAGCATTCTTCACATCCATCTGATGCAAAGTCCATCCTTTTGCTGTAGCTAATGCAACAAGTGTCCTAACAGTAGACATTTTAGCTACAAGGCTGAATGTTTCCTCATAATCAATGCCATATGTTTGTGCATATCCTTTAGCTACCAATCGTGCTTTATACCTACTTATGCTACCATCAACATTATGCTTTACCTTGTAAACCCATTTACAGCCTATGGGTTTGTTTCCTTGCGCAATGGAACCAGCTTCCATGTATCATTTCCATAAAGTGCAGCCATCTCCTCATCCATAGCTTTTTCCTAATCTGCAATTCCAATTGCATCTTCAAAGCAAGAAGGTTCAGCATCTTGTATTACCTTTGTCATGTAGGCATAATGATGAGCCATGTAACTATCATATGTCAATTGTTGCATTGAATTCCGCATCCTCCCAGATCTTCTTGGTCCTGGGTCACTTCTCCTTGTATCATCTACATGTGCCCTTCTTACTCCTGGAGTCTTCACAGAGGGCAATCCAAGTTCCTCATCAAGACTCTTTTCTGAACCGCTTGAATCTCCATCAATGTCTTCAAAACCTGCACATGTTTTATTACCCGCAAAAAGCTTTCTTTACCTTTCTTGGATGTATTTGATGAATTTGCTGGACTGAAATTTCCACGTAATCTTCCACTCCATGGATTTGAGTTGGAACTATTGCTTGGTGATGCATCCGGTCCACTCAAAACCTGAGATTTTGCACTTGATTTTCCAGCATTTTCTTTGTCATTTGGTTCAAGACTCAGTCCTTCTTTGGCATCTGCATAGAAGCTTGACATTTCATCAAATACCACATCTCTGCTCACCTTTACTTGTCGTGTGAGTGGGTTATAACATTTATATCCCTTTTGCTCAAGGATATATCCAATGAAGACACACTTTTTTGCTTTTGGATCAAGCTTCGTCCTCAATTCATCTGGGACATGTACATATGCAATACAGCCAAACACTTTCAGATGTGATAGGTTTGGCTTTTTACCTGTAAACTTCTCTTCACATGTAACTTGATGTACAATAGCAGTCGGAGTTTTGTTCATGATGTATACAACAGTATGCACAGCTTTTGCCCAATAACAATGATGCATATTCTTCTCAGCCATCAAGGCTCTTGCTATTTTTGCAATATGTCTATTTTTGCGTTCAACAATGTCATTCTGTTGTGGTGTGTACCTGCATGAAAACTGACGCTGAATTCCATGATTTTTTAGAAAACTGTTGAACTCATTTGACATGTATTCACCTCCTCCATCATATCTTAATGTCTGAATGTACTTCCCTATCTGCTTTTCCACCATAGCTTTAAAATTCTGGAAGTGAGTGAACACCTCACTCTTCTCTTTCATGAAATATACCCATACTTTGCATGTATGGTCATCAATGAAAGTAACATAAAACCTGCAACCACCCATAGATGTGGTCTTTGCTAGATCCCAAACATCTCTATGTACTACTTCTAGTACATTCTCACTAAAATGCTTGTCATGTGGAAATGATGCTCTTGACTCTTTACCAAATTGACATGCTGCACATACCTTTTGCATTTCTGCAACTTTGAAATCTGGTAGTCCATCGACAATCTCCTTTGACCGCATCTATTTCAGCCTTTGCAAGTTTTCATGTCCAATTCTTTTGTGCCACATCTCTATATCTGCAATAACTCCTGCACCTTTTGCAAACATGGCTGCATTCATTTCAGGAATCTTCACATTTAAGGTGAACATCCTACCCACTTTGGTTCCTTTGGCAACCAATCGTCCATCTTGCTTGTACTCTTCTACATATAATCCATCAGCATTGAACCTGGCTTCTAATCCCTGGTCAACCATTTGTCCAACAGAAACTAGATTTTGTGTTATATTTGGAACATGCAGCACATCAGCAGGATGTTTTACCTTTCTATCCTCCATCGATAGTGCTATGTTTCCTGTATGCTCAATAGGATGTGATGTGTCATCACCTATTTCAACATATCCAAGAACTCTCAATTTTTGCAAAGTGCTAAACTATTCCGCATGACTGGTCATGTGATTTGAAGCACCTGAATCAACATACTAGACATTATCATTTGATTTTGAAACACTAGCAGACATCGTATTCATCATGTGATGTTGAACCATGAACAGCTTCTCAGAATCATCTGTACTTGTGGATGCATAGTTGTTTTGCTGCCTTCTGTTATTTTGATTCTTCAACCTGCAATCACATTCAAAGTGTCCAGGTTTACCACAATTCCAGCATCCTTTACTATCATTACCTGAATCATTTCTTTGGAAATTTCTGCGACCTCTTTGGCTCCCCTTGCCTTGAAACTGTCCTCTTCCTCCTACATGATTCTGTTATTGACCTTGGTCTTGGTTACTGTTTCCTCTTCCATTTCCAAAACAGATAGCCAATACATTACCTTTCATGCTCCTTGATTCCCTTCCTCATATGCTCTTAACTGGTCTGCAATCCGATTCTTTTTTGGTAACTGCGGAGCATTTTCATTCTCTCCTTCGATGTACTTCTAGTAGCCTTTTGCCATCAGGAAATTCCTCATTCTAAATCTCCAAGCATGGAAGTTGTTCTTGGCCAGCTTATTCCTCATAAGCTGACTCATTCCATCTGCGTTTGCCATTTCTGAAGCAATTCATAACACTGCAAAACACTACAAGTAGCACTTCTACTTGAACACTATCGCACTATGACGTGACAGTTCGATCTCAGAAAAACACAGTTTTTGTGTACCAACAATACATGGAATCGCTTGAAATTCTGGATCTAGAATATATGAGTGTTGCCAAACACAACGCAAGTTACAGTTTCTAAAATTGACCTGGTTTTTCTGTGGGCCCCACCTTGGGGCTCAAAACGAAGGTTGAGATGGCTCCGAAACTTCGATCTGACAGAAACAAGTGACCCTAAAGGGATAACTCTCGAAAATATTTTGAGGTCTTCTACCTTTCCACCAATTTTCATAGAGAACAGAGGCCGTTTGTGAGATCGCGTTTTCTCCACGCCTTAGCGTGTAGTCTTCACCGTTGCCTTCTCCATGAGCTCTCTACAGCCATGCTGGCTCTGATACCATGTCATGAGGAAGGAGATAAGGAAGAGAGCTCAGACACACACTCTCACTCTCAAGGAGAAGCACACACACAGATTGAGGCAAGGAAGAATAATCTTCTTCTTCTTCTTCTATTACATAAAAGGAATGTACAAGAATGACCTAAAAAACAAGAATACAAGAAGTGCAATATATAAAGATTAGTACATAAGGAAAAACCTAATGTCCACAAATGAGTGAGCTGGCAAGGAAAAAATGTGCCATCACTCTCGCTAGATAAATCTAATAAAGCTCAATGAAATATACCTGACATATACCGGCGTGACCACTATACATGTCAGAGAAACAAAAAACTGGTACGTGTCATCCTGGATCATCACATGTTGAGCTTGATATCTCAACATTGTTTATCTTCATCATACCAAGACCTGTGTTCTTCAAACACAACATCTCTACTTGTAGTGGATTGCTTGGTTGAAGGATTGAAGAACCTGTAACCCATCTGAGTTGAATCATATCCAATAAACACTGCCTTTGTTGCCCTTTCATCTAGCTTACCTCTTATTTGTGATGGTACATGAACATAAGCTAAACAACCAAAAACCTTGCAATGTCCAAGACTAGGTTTTCTTCCATGCCATGCTTCATAAGGAGTCATACCTTGAAGTGATTTGGATGGTAGTCTATTGACAAGGTACACAACCGTTGAAATAGCTTCTACCCATAGATAATGTGGCAACTTCTTCTCTTCAAGTATTGTTCGGGATGATCCAACCAGTGTCTTGTTTCTCCTCTCTGCAATTCCATTTAGTTGAGGAGAGCACCTAGTAGTCACTTCCCTTTTGATACCTTTGTCCTGCAAGAACTCATCAAACTCTTTGGAGAAGTATTCTCCCCCTCCATGAGATCTGAGCTTCTTTATTGATCTACCTGTATGATTCTCCACATGTGCAAGATACGTCTTGAAGCAATCAAACACTTCATTCTTACTCTGGATAAGTATAGAACAATCCATCTACCATTGACGTCAATAAATGAGACATAATACCTTGATCCTGACAATGAAGGTACTTGACTTGGTCCCCATACATCTATATGTACTAAGTCCAATAAGTTGTTGTGGATGTAGCCTTTGTGGTTGAATGGTTGTCTTTATGCCTTTCCAATCTCACATGCATCACACCTGTTGATCATGTGTTGCTTTGATATGTTCAGCAGTCCTAGAACACTTTGATCCCTGCATATATCCTTCAAGGTTCTTTCATTCACATGAGCAAGTCTCTTACGCCACACTTCAAGCTCACTTAGGGTTTGAGACCCAAAGTTGAATAGAGCTATGTTCCTGGTTTCTCCTACTTCAAAAGTAAAGAGCCTACCATGCTTCTCACCTCGAGCTATCTTTTTGAAGCCTTGACATGGATCTTCCACCAAAGCTCCGTGTTGGGTGAACCTAACTTGCAAGCCTTTTTCAACTATTTGGTCTACACTTATTAGGTTTTTAGTGATACTGGGTACATAGAGAACCTTACTTAGAATGTTTGTCCTGCCATTGGAAGCTTTGACATTACCAATCTTCTCCACATTGTGCTTTGTGTCATCCTCTCTTTGCACTTCATGTCTATGCTTTGGACTTTCCAAATCAGATAGAAAAGAAATGTTTCCTTCAACATGATTCGAATATCCTGAATCTATGTAGAACAAATGATCATCTTCTTTACCTTCTTTGTGGCTTAGATACATAAGAAGCAATGAGTCTTCATGTGGTTGATCTTCTGAATAATTGTTGTAGTCCATTCTATTATAGTTTCTATTGTTATTGTTGAAGTTGTGTCAACCTCTTCCTCTATTCCTGACATATCCACCTCTTCCACTTCCTTTCTGGGTCTTCCCATTGAACTAGCAATTCTGAGTGGTGTGGTTGGTCTTATCACATATGGCACAAGGTTGAACATTCTGACCTTTGGTTTTGTCTTGCTTTGGTCCTTTCTTCTTCCCTTTCCACTTGCTCTTGCTTGCAAAGTTGGCTTGGGAGGTATCTTCTTCATCTTCTTCCTTCTTCTTGCCTTTGCGCTTCTTATCCTTCTTATCTGCATATAGAGCACTAGTCGAATTACCATGATAAGAGGTACATTCCTTTATTGATGGAGAGTGTTAATCTCCAAAAGAACAAGTTACTCTTGTATTTAGAGCACCTCTATAACAAGAATAACTCAGATCTTCACCAATTTTAGAAGATCAATACTCAATTGTCAAATTTTTTGAACAAATTGTGAAGAAGGAGAATACACAGAAAGTCTGCTGCACATAAAGCACTCATTGCCTTATCAATTGTGTAAAGTTTTTGATAAAACTTTGTATGAGGTGTTGCCTATAGATTGTGCACCTTCTCCAAGTTGAATCACTCCAAAAGATTCAGTAGGACTTGAGAAATGATCTCAACAACTCACCTATGTCTAAAACTACTCTTCTGAGAAGACGATTTAGACACCTATGACTTTAAACCTTTGGTTTTCTCAATCTAGAACCCGTTTCTACAAATGCTTTTAGCTACAAGTAGCTTACCTTCCAACTTAAAGATTAAGTACTTGCTTGCTCAAAACTTTAAACTGTGGATGGAGAATTGATCAAAACATTCGTATCAAATTTCGCGCCTCCTGCAACTTCACTTCTTCTCATTCACATATGCAAATGTTTCTACACTTAATTCTCTCAGCCTGATCACGATTGGAAGCTAAAAAATTGTACAGAGGTCGATTACCTATAGACTTATACTTGTACACAAAAGCATTTCATAAAAGATCTAACATAGAAGGAGAAAACTCAGAAATATCGGGCGCAACATTATCTTCATTTCTGAGAAAAATTACAACTGAGTGATGAGAGAGTCTTAACTCACTTCTAAGATGTCTAATGACACATACAACTTCTGATTACTCTATTCTCATGCTCTCTCATACTTGTCCCGACATTTTCATAGTATATATATACAAAAAATTTACAACCTTATGACTTCTCAAAGATATAAGTGAACTATCTGTACATATGTGTACACATCTTCCTCTTCTGAATGTATTCTTCTTCCATGCTTCACAACTTGAATCTTTCCTTCAAACCTTGACTTCAACTCTTCATCAAAACATCAATTGTTGATTGTCTTGCACCAACAACTCCCCCTCAATCATCAATTGAGGTTTTCTCTATCTTCTTTATGCCTGCCATGTCTTTGAATCTTTGTAGCTTTGGTCCATCCAAGCTTTTGTTAAGCATATCAGCTATCTGATCTTTTGTTGAAGTATGTATGACTTCAAACTCTTTATCAATCACCTTCTGTCTCACAAAGTGATACTGAATCTCAATATGTTTAGTCCTTGCATGAAACACATGATTAGCAGCTAATGATGGAGAATGTTAATCTCCAAAAGAACAACTTATTCTTGTGATTAGAGCACCTCTATACCAAGAATAAGTCAAAACCTTTCACACATTTAGAGGATCAACTTCTAATTATCAAAAGATGAACAAATCTGTGAAGAAGGTGATACACAGAAAAGTCTGCTGCACTATTTCCTTACATTGACTTATCAAATGTGTAAAGTTTTTCATGAAACTTTGTACGAATCATCTCTTAGAGATTGCGCAACTATTCCAAGTTGAATTACTCCAAAAGATTAAGTGTAGCTTGAGAAATCAACTTCTCAAGTTACCTATGTCAGAAACTGTACTTCTGAGAAGTCGATTCAGACACCCCTAACTTCTTAACTTTGATTCTCACAGTATCTAACCCGTTTTGCCAAATGCTTTTAGCCACGAGTAGATCACCTTCCAACTTAAAGATTAAGTGCTTGCTTGCACAAAACTTTAAACTATGGAGTGAGCACTGACCAAAAGATTAAACACGAATTTTGCGCCTGTTTCAGAGAACTGTAGACATTCAATACATATGAATGTTCCTACTCACAATTCTCCTAGCCTGTTTACAATTAGACTCTGAAATTCAGGTCACAGGCTCATTAACTAACAACTTAGATATCCTCAAAAGGATTTCACAAATGATCAAACACAGAAGGAGCAGACACGAAAAGATCGGGCGCAATATTTCTTCATTAACTCAGAAAATTACAACTGAGTGATGAGAGCTAACACAACTAACTTTTCTCTATCTCTTGACTCCTAATTTCCTCAAACTTGACTTCTACAAATGCTCTCATGTGCTCTCCATACATGCCCCGACTTTTCTCAAGGTATTTATAGATAATTTGTACATACTTCTTACTGAACAAAAGATCTAAGTCATCTATGACTATGCTAATGTACATATGTGTACAAGACAACATTCTGACTTCTTCTTCATTTTGCAAATGTCTTCCTTTGCTTCATTCTGACCATAAGCATTCTCCAAGATCTGTATAATCACCAATTTGTGATTGGTTTGCTCCAACAGCTCCCCCTCAATCACTAATTGTGATTATTCCATTCTTCTTCACTCCTGCCATCTCCTTGAATCTCTGTAGCTTAGGTCCATCCAAGCTTTTTGTCATCATATCTGCCACTTGTTCTTTTGTTGGAGTGTACATCACTTCAATCTCTTTATCAAGTACCTTTTCCCTCAAGAAATGATACTGTATCTCTATATGCTTAGTCCTGGCATGAAAAACAGGGTTAGCTGCCAAATACAAAGAACTCATATTGTCTCCAAAAATTATTGGAGTACTATGATCAATCTCAAAACTTTTCATCAAGGTCTTCAACCATATGACTTCTTTTGCAGCTTCTACCATTCCCTTATACTCAGCCTCTGTGGATGATAAAGCAACTGTGTGTTGCTTCTTTGAACACCAAGACACTAACTTGTCTCCAACATAACATAGATATCCATGGGTAGACCTTCTATTATCTGAGTCACCTGCCCAATCTGCATCACTAAACACTTTGATTCTTGTGTCAGAAGTGAAACCATAATACAAACCTTCACTTAGGGTTCCTTTGATATATCTGAGTACCCTTTGGGCTGCAATCCAATGAGTCTTCTTTGGACAATGCATGAATTGTGACAACACACCTACTGCATATGATAGATCTGGCCTTGTCAATGTAGCATAGATCAAACTGCCTACCAAACTCTGATATTTCTTCATGTCATTGAACTCTTCACCTCCATACCTGCTTAATTTATGATTTACCTCCAATGGAGTGGTTGAGGTCTTGCACTCTTCCATGTTAAACTTGATCAAAAGATTCTTCAAATATCTTTCTTGTGAAACATATACTCCATGTTGAGTATACACAATCTGCATTCCTAGAAAATAAGATAAGTTTCCCAAATCACTTATCTTAAACTCCTTCTCTATTTGCTTCTTGAGTTCATTGATTCCTTGAGCATCTGTTCCTGTAACAATAATATCATCAACATAAATGCACATATAAATATATCCATTTTCACTTGCCTTCACTAGCAAGCTACTATCTGCCTTTGATGCTTGAAACCCACATTCATTCAAGAACTTGACCAATCTGTAATTCCAAGCTCTTGGGGCTTGCTTCAACCCATATAAAGCTCTCTTGAGCTTACACACATAATCTGATCCAATTGACTCCATGAAACCTTCTGGTTGCTCCATATATACTTCATCTGCAATGTAACCATTAAGAAATGCATTCTTCACATCCAATTGTGATAATTTCCATCCTTTGCAAGCAGCAATAGCAATCAATGTCCTAATTGTAGACATCTTAGCAACAGGACTAAAGGTTTCATCATAATCTACCCCATAAGTTTGGGCATAACCTTTAACCACAAGTCTAGCCTTATATCTAGACACCTTACCATCTGCAAATCTCTTTGTTTTATATACCCACTTGCATCCAATGACCTTCTGATTCTTTGGTCTTGGTACTAATTCCCAAGTTTCATTTTCAAGTAGAGCATCATACTCTTCTTGCATTGCCTTCTCCCAATTCTGTTTACCTTTGGCTTCTTCATAAGTGGTTGGATCTTCTTCTGTATTTCACAATGTAAGCATAATCTCTTGTTGTTAGGAAAGATGTATCATAGCTATACCTTATAGGCTCTTTCCTTTCCCTTGTAGATCTTCTGATTTCTGCACTTCTTGATGTTTCAGCCTCATTTGATTCTGGATCAAATCTTGGCCCTTCTTCTACATGATCCTGCACTCTACATCTAGAGTCAACTTCATCAACAATTTCTTCACAAACTTTTACCTTTGCCTTTCCTTTCCTTTGAATTTCTTCAACACCTGTATACTCATTTGGTGATCCTGTATACCATGTGTTTTGCTCATCAAATGTCACATCTTTAGTAACAAGAAATTGCTTTGTGGATGGACTCCACAACCTGTAACCCATTTGTCTATCATCATATCCAATAAACACATACTTCTCTGCTTTTGGTTCTAGCTTATGTCTTAATTGTGAAGGAACATAAGCATATGCAATACATCCAAATACTTTACAATGATCAAGACTAGGCTTCTTACCCCACCATGCTTCATAAGGGGTTCCTCCATTCAAGGCTTTGCAAGGCAACCTATTCACAAGGTATGTTGCAGTGTTAATGGCCTCTGCCCATAAGTAATTTGGACAATTCTTTTCCTTCATCATGGCTCTTGCAAACTCTACAAGAGTCCTATTCCTCCTTTCTGCTACTCCAATCTGTTGAGGGGAGTACCTGCAAGTCACTTCTCTTTTGATACCTGCATTCCACAAATAATCATCAAATTCTTTTGAGAAATACTCTCCCCCTCCATCTGATCTTAACCTCTTTAGCTTTTGTCCTGTGATCCTTTCTGCATAAGCATGGAAATGTTTGAATGTCTTGAAGACTTCTGATTTGTCCTTGATTACATACAAAGTAATCCACCTGGTTGCATCATCAACAAACAACACATAATATCTGGATCCATTTATACTATAGTCCCTTGAGGGTCCCCATACATCTGTATGAACCAATTCAAGCATGTTTGAATACTTGTACCCTGATTTGTTATAAGAACTTTTAAGTGCTTTACCTAATTGACAAGCTTCACACTTGTACACCATATGTTGCCCTTCAATGTTTGGCAATCCAAGCACTATCTGATTCTTTGACATCTCCTTTATAGCTCTCTCATTGAAATGACCTAGCCTCTTATGCCATAGGTCCAATTCAGATACCTTTTGACCTCCATAGGTAAACAATGCATGTCCCACATTACCTTGGACTTTGAGAGTAAACAATCTTCCTTCCTTTTTACCTGCAATTATGGTTCTATATCCCTGATTTGGATCTTGTACATAGACACCATCATTTGTGAATCTTACCTCATATCCTTTCTCCACAATTTGCCCTACACTTATCAAATTTTTAGGAATAGTAGGAACATAAAGTACCTTACTCAGAAGTGTACTTCCATTCTTTGTCTTCACTGATCCAATGCTCTCCACTTTATGTTTGGTATTGTCACCTGTTTGAACTGTATGTCCATTCACTCTTGCTTCCATGTCAGTCATCAAGGATAGATTCCCACTCAGATGGTTGCTGCACCCTGAGTCAATATAAAACACTCTTTGATCATCTCCTATTGATTCATGAGTTGCATTCAAGATAAGAGTCATGTCATCCTTCTGATCTGATGCATAATTGTAATAATTATTGTTGTAGGACTGAGATTGGAAGTTTCTTCCACCTCCTCTACCATATGATGTCCTACCACCTCTTCCTCTGAAATTGCCTCTTTGGTTTCTGCCTCCTCTACCTCTTTGACTATAATTCTGATTGTTGTAACCTCCACTTTGATTATTATACCAACAATCATTTGCCAAATGATTTGTTCTGCCACAAATCCAACAAGCTTTAGCATTATCTTTGTTCTTACCTCCTCTTCCTTTACCTCTGAAATTTGTCTTCCCTTTTGTGAAGTTGGCTTGATTTGAATTCCCTTCATCCTCATTTGATTGCTTTCCCTTGCCATTCTTTTTCTTGTCTTTGGAGTACATAGCTTGACTTGTACTTCTATCATTGTCTCCTTTAAGATCCTGCTCAAAGGTTAGCATGTGTCCTAGCAATTGATTAAGGTCAGGAGTAAAGTGATCAAGTGACAACTCTATGGACAATATAAAAGGCTTCCACTTCTCATCACCTCTTAGACCTGTAAGTATTTGTCTTACCAACTTTTCTTCTTCAATATCTTCATCCACTGCTCCCAAGCTATCTGCAATATCTTTCATCCTTGCCACATAATCTGAAATTGATTGTGAGCTCTTCTTCTTGAAAGTTGTGAACTCAGCCCATAGTGAGGACTTCCTTGACTTAGTAGTATTTTGGAAATGCTCTTCCAAGGCATTCCAAACATCTGTAGCACTTTCCAAACCTCTGATGTGAGGTAGAAGGTAATCATTTACAGCCATGTAGATGATGCTCCTTGCTTGAGCATCCTTTCTCATCCAAGTCTTCAACATTGCAAGTTCTTCCCTAGTAGGAATACTTGGATCTGCAAATTCTGGTTTTTCTTCATCTCCTGTAATAAATGATATAAGATCTTTGCTCATGAGGTGTGCTTCCATCCTCATGGACCATGCTGGATAGTTCTCCCTATCTAGCTTATCAATCTGCAAGCTTTCTCCCATCTTGTATCCACCTGTGTATTGAAATCTTCAAGCTTTACAAACAATGTATGTACCTTTACTTCGAATTAAACTCCTTTTGCCTTTCTTGATGTCAATTTGTCTTCTCCTCGAGCTTTGACTCCAAGCTTTCACTTCTTGATCCTTCAAATGTTGAATCTCTTGAATCTGCAGCAGTCGAGATCCTCCTTTTCTTCAAATTGATGTCTCCTGCTCTGATACCACTGATGGAGAATGTTAATCTCCAAAAGAACAACTTATTCTTGTGATTAGAGCACCTCTATACCAAGAATAAGTCAAAACCTTTCACACATTTAGAGGATCAACTTCTAATTATCAAAAGATGAACAAATCTGTGAAGAAGGTGATACACAGAAAAGTCTGCTGCACTATTTCCTTACATTGACTTATCAAATGTGTAAAGTTTTTCATGAAACTTTGTACGAATCATCTCTTAGAGATTGCGCAACTATTCCAAGTTGAATTACTCCAAAAGATTAAGTGTAGCTTGAGAAATCAACTTCTCAAGTTACCTATGTCAGAAACTGTACTTCTGAGAAGTCGATTCAGACACCCCTAACTTCTTAACTTTGATTCTCACAGTATCTAACCCGTTTTGCCAAATGCTTTTAGCCACGAGTAGATCACCTTCCAACTTAAAGATTAAGTGCTTGCTTGCACAAAACTTTAAACTATGGAGTGAGCACTGACCAAAAGATTAAACACGAATTTTGCGCCTGTTTCAGAGAACTGTAGACATTCAATACATATGAATGTTCCTACTCACAATTCTCCTAGCCTGTTTACAATTAGACTCTGAAATTCAGGTCACAGGCTCATTAACTAACAACTTAGATATCCTCAAAAGGATTTCACAAATGATCAAACACAGAAGGAGCAGACACGAAAAGATCGGGCGCAATATTTCTTCATTAACTCAGAAAATTACAACTGAGTGATGAGAGCTAACACAACTAACTTTTCTCTATCTCTTGACTCCTAATTTCCTCAAACTTGACTTCTACAAATGCTCTCATGTGCTCTCCATACATGCCCCGACTTTTCTCAAGGTATTTATAGATAATTTGTACATACTTCTTACTGAACAAAAGATCTAAGTCATCTATGACTATGCTAATGTACATATGTGTACAAGACAACATTCTGACTTCTTCTTCATTTTGCAAATGTCTTCCTTTGCTTCATTCTGACCATAAGCATTCTCCAAGATCTGTATAATCACCAATTTGTGATTGGTTTGCTCCAACAGCTAAATACAATGAACTCATGTTATCTCCATAAATGATAGGTGTACTTTGTGTGGTGTCAAAACTCTTCATGAGAGTCTTAAGCCATATCACTTCCTTTGCAGCTTCAACCATACCTTTGTACTCAGCTTCTATAGATGATAAAGAAACTGTGTTTTGCTTCTTTGAACACCAAGAGATTAACTTATCTCCCACATAACACAAGTATCCATATGTTGATCTTCTATCATCAGGATTACCTGCCCAATCTGCATCACTATATATTTTGATATTTGTATCTGATGTAAAACCATAATACAAACCCTGTTTGAGTGTACCCTTAATGTAACTCAACACTCTTTGACCTGCAATCCAATGTTCTTTCCTAGGACAATGCATGAATTGAGACAAAACTCCAACTGCATATGATAAGTCAGGCCTAGTTAATGTAGCATAGATAAGACTACCAACCAAACTTTGATATAGCTTCATATCCTTGAATTCTTCTCCACCATATCTGCTCAATTTGTGATTCACCTCCATTGGAGTAGGTGCTACCCTGCAATCATTCATTTTAAACTTGATTAACAAGTTTCTCAAATACCTTTCTTGAGTCACATACACTCCATGTTGAGTGTATGAAATCTCCATGCCCAAGAAATATGACAAGTATCCCAACTCACTGATTTTGAACTCTTTCTCCATTTGCTTCTTTAGGCTTTGAATACCTTTCTCATCTGTACCTGTAAGAATTATATCATCAACATATATGCACATATAAATGAACCCATCATCACTTGCTGTAACAAGCAAGCTACTATCTGCCTTAGATACTTGAAATCCAAGTTCTTTCAAGAACTTCACAAGTCTATAATGTTGGAGCTTCACTCACTAATTAAGCATGGAGATATGAAGACATATGAAGAAGGAAATGAGAAGTGAAGAAAAAGCATACAAGCCTAATTGAAGGGACAATTTCACTATTGTAAATTAGTGCAAAATTAGAGTCTAGTTTTTTATTTGATCTTCAGAACTTACGAGTTCAAGTCAGGAGAATGTAAACCATAGGTATATAAGTTAATTTGAGACAAAAACATGTAGAGAGAACTCAATTTTGTAATCTGAGTGAGTAGAGAAAAGTCGTGTCTTTTCTGAGAGAGATGTTGAGGAAAAACTTCTGAGTCTGAGAGAGTTTTCCATGGCTATGAGCAAAATTAAGCCAAGCCATTTTGTACACATCTTCTCTGATATACAATACATGTTTGTGTAGAAGGATTAAGTCTAGTTCCTCTTGTACATTGAGTTCTAAGTCATTTCACATGACTGTGTAAGGTAGTTGACAGTTACGACTTTTCTGGCGCACATTTGTCTGAACTTTTTAAGGTCAGATCTCGAAGTATGGTGTAAAGTTTTCAGTAAGTGATAGCTCATTTTAAAGCGACTATCCTCAACTACATTTGGTCAAAAGATCTTTAAGAAACGGGACGCATACTCAGAGAAATCAGCTTAACAGTGAAGGTATGTCAAATCGATGAAGTAGATTTTCAGTTTTCAGACATAGTGGAAAGTTTGGAGCAAAATCAGAAGATTTTGAAGTTATTACTTGAAAGTTTTGCTTGTTATGTGTTGCTTAACATTAGCAAGAACTTCTCTTAGTAAATGATCAAAGGAATTTGCAAAGATCAAGCTAATACAGATCAAATTGAAGACTTGAAGAAAAGGCACAGATTTCTGTGAAGTGAAATTTGGATTTTCACTAAGGTTAGAGTTGAAGATTCACATTTAGAGTTTTGCTAAGCTAATGATGGTTATGGAGGTCTTCTAATACCACATTAGTTTAGTTCTTGTGGTGTTTCACACACCAACAAGTGGTATATGACCAGATAAGGTCCTCGAGAGTAAAAGGAGAGCAGATACAAGAAGAATTGAAGAATTCTTTATCAAAGAAGGTGGAAGCTGAGGTGTTTAACAAAAAAAAGTTATCAGAAGATTATTTCGAAGTTACTCCCAAGGGTAAAGGTCTACAAAAGGTATCATTCTTTAACTTTATACTTATAGGTTGAAGCAGAAGCAAGGATACTATGGCAAATCATGTGTCCATTGACAAATTGGATAGAGATAATTATCCTGCTTGGGTAATGAGGATGGAAGCCTTACTTATGAGTAAGGACCTAATGGTATATGTGACAGGTGAAGAAGAAAAACCTAAATTTGAAGATGAGAGTCATCCAAGAAAGGAAGAGCTAGAAGCTTTGAAGCTATGGCAGAAGAGAGATGCAAGTGCAAGAGCTTATATATATAACACTATTACAGATCATTTGTTGCCACATATCAGAGGTTTAGAAACAGCTGAAGACATTTGGAATGCTTTGGAAGATCACTTCCAAAACACTACTAAAGCTAGGAAAGCTAGCTTATGGTCAGAGTTCACCACATTCAAGAAAAAGCAAAATCAGAGCATTAGTGATTATGTCACTAAGATGAAGGACTTGGCAGATAGCCTTGGATCCATTGATGAGGATATTGAAGATCATAGGTTGATAGCACAATTACTTGCAGGGTTAAGAGGTGATGAAAGATGGAAGCCTTTTGTACTTTCAACAGAACTCTCATTAAACCATTATGTGCCAAAATTGAATCAATTACTTGGATTGATGCTCACATTTGAGCAAGACTTGAAGTCAGATGGAGACAAAGGTCAAAGTTCTGCAATGTACATGAAGAACAAGAAGAAAGGAGATAAAAGCAAAGCAAAGGATGAAGAAGAGTCAACAACTCAAGCAAATTATGCAAGAGGAAGAGGTATTGGCAGAGGTAAAGGTCGAGGAAATGGAAGAGGTAGAGGTAATCAGAACAATAACAAGAAGACATGTTGGATTTGTGGATTGAGCAATCATCTAGCATATGATTGTTGGCATAATCAACAAGGATCAAGCCAAAATCAAAACAACAATGGCAGAGGAAGAGGTGGAAGGTTTCAGAATCAATTTCAAAGAGGAAGACAGAATTCAAGAGGAAGTTATGGTAGAGGTGGTGGAAGAAATTGGAATCAGAATCAATCTTACAATACCACATATTACAATTATGCAAATGATACACAGAATGACACTCATACAACATTGATGATGAATTCAATAAGTGCATCAGAGAAGGAGGATCTCAAGGTATTTTATATTGACTCTGGTTGTTCAAATCATTTGTCAGGTAATATAGAATTATTGTCAGAATTGGAAGAAGGCAATTCAAGTCATACAGTACAACAGGTGATAATACAAAACATAATGTGCATTCAATTGGAAAAGTGAAGTGCAGGAGTGGAGCTGATTTATTAACAAATGTTTTGTATGTTCCAACAATACCAAAGAATCTGATTAGTGTTGGACAAATAGTGGAGAAAGATTTTCAAGTCAGATTTACAAATGAAGGGGTATTTGTTGAAGATCCAGAGGATGCATACAAACCCATTGTTTGTGGTAAGAAGGAAGGTAGACTTTTTACTCTCAAAGTACAAGGAAATGTTGGTCAAGCCCTAATCACACATGGTGATGAAGTAATTACAGAGTTAGATCTTTGGCATAAGAGGTTGGGACACTTCAATGAAAGAGGAATCAAAACTATGGTGGAGAACCAATCTGTAATGGGGCTACCAAATGTGAAGAATCAACATATGATATACAAGTGTGAAGCTTGTCAGATGGGAAAAGCACATAGACTACCATTTCAGAAGAAAGGTTTCAAGCATGATGGTTTGCTTGAACTCATACATACAGATGTATGGGGACCAACAAAAGAAGGATCAATAAATGGATCTAGGTATTATGTTTTGTTTATTGATGATGCTACAAGGTGGATAACCCTTTATGTTCTAAAAGAAAGATCAGAAGTATTTGGAGCCTTCAAACATTTTCATGCTTATGCAGAAAGAGTTACAGGTCAAAAACTCAAGAGGTTAAGGTCTGATGGAGGGGGAGAATATTTCTCTCAAGAGTTTAATGACTATCTTTGGAATGAAGGTATCAAGAGAGAGATAACTTGCAGGTATACACCTCAACATAATGGGGTGGCAGAAAGGAGAAATAGAACATTGGTTGAATTTGCAAGAGCAATGTTAAAGGAAAAGAATTGCCCTAATTATCTTTGGGCTAAGGCTGTAAATACAACTACATACCTTGTGAATAGGCTACCATGTGGAGCTTTGAATGGTATGACCCCTTACGAAGCTTGGTGGGGTAAGAAACCAACACTTGATCATTGTAAAGTGTTTGGATCAATTGCCTATGCTTATGTGCCATCACAACTCAGACATAAGCTTGAACCAAAGGCAGAAAAATATGTATTTATTGGGTATGATGAAAAGCAAATGGGTTATAGGCTATGGAGTCCTTTAACTAAACATTTTATTGTTTCCAGAGATGTGACCTTTGATGAACAGAAGAGTTGGTATGCAGATAAAGATTGTGATCTTGAAACATTTGAAGAAGAGATAAGGAGTGCAAAAGGTAAGTCACATATGCAGATAGATGGAGATGAAGAACATATGCAAGCAAGCACATCAAGAGTTGGATCATATAGAAGGAATGAAGATGGACCAATATTTGATGAAGAAGTACATCCAGATATACATGAAGAGTGTGAACCAAGAAGATCAACCAGAATGAGGAAGCAACCTACAAGGTATTCCTATGATACTTCTTACTTGACTCTGAAAAATTATGCTTACATGGTTAAGGAAGATGAAGAACCTCAAAGCTATGATGAAGCAAAGGGTAAGAGACAATGGGAAGTAGCAATGAAGGAAGAGTTTGATGGTCTTGAAGAAAACAAAACTTGGGAACTTGTTCCAAAGCCTAATGGTAAGAAAGTGATTGGAAATAAATGGGTTTACAAAATTAAGAAGCATGCAGATGGAACTATAGCCAGATACAAAGCCAGATTGGTGGTTAAAGGCTATGCTCAAACTTTTGGCATAGATTATGATGAGACATTCAGTCCTGTGGCAAAGATGTCAACCATAAGGACAATCATTGCCATTGCAGCATCAAAAGGATGGACATTGAGTCAATTGGACATTAAGAATGCATTTTTGAATGGATATATATCAGATGAGGTTTACATGGAGCAACCTCAAGGGTTTGCAGATCATAAGTTTCCAAATTATGTTTGCAGGTTAAGAAGAGCTCTTTATGGTTTGAAGCAAGCTCCAAGAGCTTGGAATTATAGACTTGTAAAGTATCTTAATGATCTTGGATATCAAAGTTCAAAGGCAGATGCAAGTTTACTTATCAAAAGAACAGATGAAGGTATGATCTACATTTGTATTTATGTAGATGATATTATAATTATAGGTACCTCAAATGAAGGAATCAAGGAGGTGAAGAAGCTACTTGAGAAGGAATTCAAGATAAGTGATCTAGGAAAATTGTCATATTTTCTTGGAATGGAAATCACTTATGCAGAACATGGCATATATGTATCACAAGAAAGGTATCTCTTGAATATTCTAAAGAAGTTTAACATGGAGAATTGCAGAGAGGCATCAACACCACTAGAGGTCAATCACAAACTTAGTAGATATGATGGTGCAGAGTTCAAAGATATGAGGAAGTATCAATCTTTAGTGGGAAGCTTAATTTATGCTACACTAACAAGGCCTGATCTTAGTTATGCAGTGGGTGTTCTTTCTCAATTCATGCATTGTCCAAAGGATCCACATTGGATTGCAGGTCAAAGAGTTCTTAGATATATCAAAGGGACTTTGAAAGAAGGATTGTATTATCCTTTCACATCAAATATAAGATTGAGAGCCTATAGTGATTCAGATTGGGCAGGAAGTCAGGATGATAGGAGATCTACTCATGGCTACATGATATACATTGGAGATAAACTTGTGAGTTGGTGTTCAAAGAAACAACACACAGTGGCTTTATCATCAACAGAAGCTGAATACAAAGGACTTGTGGAAGCAGCAAAAGAAGTCATATGGATGCAGACATTATTCAAAAGCTTGGGAATTGATCAAGGTATACCTATCATTCATGGAGATAATATGAGCTCATTATATCTTGCAGCAAATCCTATATTTCATGCAAGGACAAAACACATAGAAATACAGTACCATTTTCTCAGAGAAAAGGTAATGGAGAAGGAGATTGAAGTGGTGTACACTTCTACAAAAGATCAGATTGCAGATATTATGACAAAGAGCTTAGATGGAGTGAAGACAAGTAGGTTTAAGGAGATGGCAGGAATAAAAGAGAAGAAGACTATATGAAGAAGTCAAAGCATGCTAATTAGTGATTGAGGGGGAGCTGTTGGAGCTTCACTCACTAATTAAGCATGGACATATGAAGACATATGAAGAAGGAAATGAGAAGTGAAGAAAAAGCATACAGAAATTTAAGCCTAAGTGAAGGGGCAATTTCACTATTGTAAATTAGTGCAAAATTAGAGTCTAGTTTTTTATTTGATCTTCAGAACTTACGAGTTCAAGTCTAGGAGAATGTAAACCATAGGTATATAAGTTAATTTGAGACAAAAACATGTAGAGAGAACTCAATTTTGTAATCTGAGTGAGTAGAGAAAAGTCGTGTCTTTTCTGAGAGAGATGTTGAGGAAAAACTTCTGAGTCTGAGAGAGTTTTCCATGGCTATGAGCAAAATTAGGCCAAGCCATTTTGTACACATCTTCTCTGATATACAATACATATTTGTGTAGAAGGATTAAGTCTAATTCCTCTTGTACATTGAGTTCTAAGTCATTTCACATGACTGTGTAAGGTAGTTGACAGTTACGACTTTTCTGGCGCACATTTGTCTGAACTTTTTAAGGTCAGATCTCGAAGTATGGTGTAAAGTTTTCAGTAAGTGATAGCTCATTTTAAAGCGACTATCCTCAACTACATTTGGTCAAAAGATCTTTAAGAAACGGGACGCATACTCAGAGAAATCAGCTTAACAGTGAAGGTATGTCAAATCGATGAAGTAGATTTTCAGTTTTCAGACATAGTGGAAAGTTTGGAGCAAAATCAGAAGATTTTGAAGTTATTACTTGAAAGTTTTGCTTGTTATGTGTTGCTTAACATTAGCAAGAACTTCTCTTAGTAAATGATCAAAGGAATTTGCAAAGATCAAGCTAATACAGATCAAATTGAAGACTTGAAGAAAAGGCGCAGATTTCTGTGAAGTGAAATTTTGATTTTCACTAAGGTTAGAGTTGAAGATTCACATTTAGAGTTTTGCTAAGCTAATGATGGTTATGGAGGTCTTCTAATACCACATTAGTTTAGTTCTTGTGGTGTTTCACACACCAACATATAATTCCATGCCCTTGGGGCCTGCTTCAAACCATACAAAGATCTCTTGAGCTTACATACATGATCTGGATACCTTCTATCTCTGAATCCTTGAGGTTGCTCCATGAAAACATCATCTGAAATGTAACCATTTAAAAAAGCATTCTTCACATCTAATTGACATAATTTCCAACCTTTACATGCAGCAATGGCTATGAGTGTCTTGATGGTTGTCATCTTTGCCACAGGACTATAGGTCTCATCATAATCAATACCATATGTTTGAGCAAACCCTTTCACAACAAGTCTAGCTTTATATCTAGACACACTTCCATCTGCAAACCTCTTAGTCTTGTAGACCCATTTGCATCCAATGATCTTCTGACTATTTGGTTTAGGAACCAAATCCCATGTCTGATTCTCCATTAATGCATCATATTCTTCCTACATAGCTTTCTCCCAATTTTCCTTACCTTTTGCCTCTTCATATGTGGAAGGATCTTCATCTGCCTTTATCATGTAAGCATAATATTTGGTAGCCAAAAAAAAGTTTCATAGCTATACCTTGTAGGTTGCCACTTGTGTCGTGATGACCTTCTGAGTTCTCCACTCCTTGAGGTTTCTGGTTCTTCACACTCAGGATCAAATCTTGGCATTTCTTGATTTACCTTTCTTTTTACTCAACTTCTTCAACACCTGTATCAATATTAATTGTACCTGCATACCAAGTACCTTGCTCATCAAATGTAACATCTTTTGATACAAGAAATTGTTTTGTGGATGGACCCCACAAGCTATATCCCATCTGCTTATCATCATAACCAATGAATACATACTTTTCAGCTTTAGGTTCTAACTTGTGTCTTAATTGTGATGGCACATATGCATATGCTAAACATCCAAATACTTTGCAATGATCCAAGGTAGGTCTCTTACCCCACCATGCTTCATATGGTGTCATACCCTGCAAAGCTTTACATGGTAGCCTATTGACCAAATAAGTAGCTGTATTTACAACCTCATCCCACAAATAATTTGGGCAATTTTTCTCCTTCATCATTGACCTTGCAAACTCAACAAGAGTTCTATTTCTTCTCTCTGCTACACCATTTTATTGAGGAGAGTACCTGCAAGTGACTTCCCTTTTTATACCTGCATTCCACAAGTAATCACTGAACTCATTAGATAAATACTCTCCCCCTCCATCTGACCTTAGTCTCTTCAATTTATGGCCTGTAATTCTTTCTGCATACACATGATAATGTTTGAATGTATTGAATACCTCTGACTTATCTTTGATCACATAGATAGTGATCCATCTGGTAGCATCATCAACATAAATCACATAGTACCTTGAACCATTGATACTGAAATCCTTTGATGGTCCCCACACATCTGTGTGTACCAGCTCAAGCTTCTCTGAATACATAAAACCATGCTTGGAATAAGATTGATTATGAGCCTTACCTAATTGACATGCCTCAGATCTGTATGTCATATGTTGACCTGCAACATTAGGCAATCCAAGCACATTGTTAATCATATCTTTGATACCTCTTTCATTGAAGTGTCCAAGCCTCTTGTGCCAAAGATCTAACTCAGAGATCTTATGTCCTCCATAAGTGAACAAGGCATGACCAACATTGCCTTGAATCTTCAATGTGAACAATCTTCCTTCTTTCTTCCCTGAGACAATTTGTTTATACCCATTGCTAGGGTCTTCCACAAACACTCCTTCATTAGTGAATCTAACTTCATAACCTTTTTCAACAATTTGTCCTACACTTATCAGATTCTTAGGAAATGTAGGAACATACAAGACCTTACTCAAGAGAGTACTTCCATCCTTGGCCTTCACTGATCCAATTGACTTCACATTGTGCTTTGTATTGTCACCTGTTTGAACAACATGATTAGATACCTTATTTCCAAAATCAGTTATCAATGCTATGTTACCACTCAGGTGATTGCTACACCCTGAGTCAATGTACAAGACTCTTTGGTCTTCACTTTTCCTTTCACAAGTTGCATTCATTATCAATGTTGAATCCTCCTTCTGTTCTGAAGCATAATTGTAGTAGGTATTATTGTATTGTTGAATTTGGAATCCTCTACCTGCATTTCCTCCAAAGTAACCCCTACTACTTCTTCCTCTGAAGTTACCTCTTTGATTTCTGCCACCTCTTCCTCTTGAATTAAAGTTTTGATTATATCCACCATTACTCTGAGTATTATGCCAACAATCATTAGCTAAGTGATTTGTCTTACCAAAAATCCAGTAAGATTTGACTCCATCTTTATTATTCCTGCCTCTTCCTCTACCTTTGGCACCTCCTCTTCCTCTTAGGAAGTTGGCTTGACTAGTTGTGCCTTCATCTTCATTTACTTGTTGCTTCCCTTTGCTATTTTTCTTCTTATCCTTTGAGTACATTGCATGACCTGTACTCTTGTCACCTTCACCTTTGACATCCTGCTCAAAGGTTAACATATGTCCTAGCAACTGATTTAAGTAAGGAGTAAAATGATCAAGTGATAATTCAGTAGACAAAATGAATGGCTTCCATTTGTCATCACCTCTCAAACCTGTGAGAATTTGCCTTACCAATTTATCCTCCTCAATGTCTTCATCAATAGCTCCTAATGCATCTGCAATATCCTTCATTCTGGTTACATAATCTGAGATGGATTTAGAGGCCTTCTTCCTTAATTTGGTAAATTCTGCCCACAAGGATGCCTTCCTAGACTTTGTGGTATTTTGGAAATGCTCCTCCAAAGCATTCCATATATCACTTGCACTTTCAAGACCTCTAATGTGAGGTAGCAAGTAGTCATTGACTACCATATAGATAATGCTCCTAGCTTGAGCATCTCTCTTCATCCAATTCTTCAAATCTGATAATTCCTCCCTAGTTGGGACACTAGGATCTCTGAACTGAGGCTTTTATTATTCACCTATAATGTAACTTATCAAGTCTTTGCTCATTAGATGAGCTTCCATCCTCATTGACCATGCTGGATAGTTCTCTCTATCCAATTTCTCTATTTGAAGAGAATCTCCCATCCTTTCTTCTCCTCTGTATTGAATTCTTTAAACTTTATGAGTAACAGATGTACCTTTAGTTTGAATAATACTCCTTCTGACTTCCTTGGTGTCGTATGACCTTCTTCTCAAGCTGTATCCTCAATCTTTCACCTTTTGAACCTTCAGATGTTGAGTTCTTTGCACTTGCAGCAGTCGAGGTCCTCCTTCCTTCAATTCTGATGCTTCCTGCTTTGATACCACTGATGGAGAGTGTTAATCTCCAAAAGAAAAAGTTACTCTTGTATTTAGAGCACCTCTATAACAAGAATAACTAAGATCTTCACCAATTTTAGAAGATCAATACTCAATTGTCAAATTTTTTGAACAAACTATGAAGAAGGAGAATACACAGAAAGTCTGCTGCACATAAATCATGCATTGCCTTATCAATTGTGTAAAGTTTTTGATAAAACTTTGTATGAGGTGTCACCTATAGATTGCGCACCTTCTCCAAGTTGAATCACTCCAAAAGGTTCAGTAGAACTTGAGAAATGATCTCAACAACTCACCTATGTCTAAAACTGTTCTTCTGAGAAGACGATTTAGACACCTCTAATATGTGGTAATAGAAAGTCAGAGATAGAGTTTAGTATGTATGACCTTGCTTGAGCATCCCTTGCACACCAAAGTGTGAGCTTATCTGTCTCCTATTGTGTAGGTCCTCCTTTAGATCTTGGAATAGGCATAACTTCATCACCTGCTACAATTCCATGAAGATTTCTACCTTGCAAATAGGCCTCCATTCTAATTTGCCAAGCTGCGTAGTTGTGTCGATCAAGCTTCTCGATCATTGAGGGAAATCAGTCACCCATCTTGGTCTAGCTTTGATACCACTGAAAGAAACTTGGAGAAGCTTGTAGAAGGTACAAAAGTGTGTTTCGAAGCGATGAAGTTTGGTCTAGCCAACCGGCACAAGACCAGCCCTTGAGCTTATGGAGAATCAAATAGACCTTATAGACATGCGATAAGTGCAAACAAATGCACTATGTACTTCTGAGCATCAAGGCAAATGAGTCGATACAAAACAGATAGGTTCGTGGGTCGACTAGCTCAAAAAACTTACTATCTATGGAAGTGATGGAGAGTGTTAATCTCCAAAAGAACAACCTACTCTTGTGATTAGAGCACCTCTATACCAAGAGTAAGTCAAAACTTCCACTAATTTAGAGGATCAATTACTAAATATCAAGGGATTGACAAAACTGTGAAGAAGATAAAACACAGAAAAGTCTGCTGCACAATTTCTTCACATTGACCTATCAAACATGTAAAGTTTTTGATGAAATTTTGTAAGAAGTATCTCCTAGAGATTGCACACCTCCTCCAAGTTGAATTACTTCAAAAGCTTTAGTATAACTTGAGAAATCAACTTCACAAGTTACCTATGTCTGAAACTGTCATTCAGATCAGTCGATTTTACACCTGCAACTTTTAAGACTTGGTTCTCCTTGAATAGAACCCGTTTAAGCAAATGCTTCTAGCCATGAGTAGCTTATCTTCCAACTTAAAGATTAAGTCCTCACTCATGCAAAACTTTAAACTGTGCTGGGAGAAATGATCAAAACATTGAGTTCGAAATCTGCGCCTGTTTTAGGAACCTGTGAACACACTTCACATATGAATGTTCCTACACTTAATTCTCTAAGCCTGATTACAATTGGAAGCTAAAACTTTGTACAGAGGTCAAGCAACTCTAGACTTAGACTTGTACAAAAGCATTTCACAATTGATCTACTGTAGAAGGAGAAGACACAGAAACATCGGGCGCAATATTTTCGATTACTCAGGAAAAATTACAGTTGAGTGATGAGAGAAAACTCAACTAACTTTTTCATATATCTCATGACATCTAACTTCCCTTTTCCTCAACTTCTATGCTCTCTCAAAATTCTCTCATATGCTCTCATACTTGCCCCGACTTTTCTCAAAGTATTTATAGATAAATTTGTACAAGATTCTTACTAAACAAAGATCTAAGTCAGCTATGACTATACTAATGTACATATGTGTATACTTCTCTTATCCTCTGAATGCAATCTTCTTTCAACCTTCAAGAATTGATTCTTCCTTTATCCTTTAATCTTCCAAGCCTTCAATTGGTGATTGGTCTGCACCAACAGCTCCCCCTCAATCATCAATTGAGGTTTTCTCTGTCTTCTTTATACCTACCATGTCTTTGAACCTTTGTAACTTTGGTCCATCCAAGCTTTTTGTAAGCATATCAGCTATCTGATCTTTTGTTGAAGTATGGATTACTTCAATCTCTTTATCCATCACCTTCTCTCTTAGAAAGTGATACTGAATCTCAATGTGTTTGGTCCTGGCATGAAAAACAGGATTAGCAGCTAAATACAATGAACTCATGTTATCTCCATATATAATTGGTATCCCATGTACAATGTCAAAACTCTTCATCAAGGTCTTGAGCCAAATCACTTCTTTTGCAGCTTCAACCATGCCTTTATACTCAGCTTCTGTAGAAGACAAAGCAACTGTATGTTGCTTCTTAGAACACCATGAGATTAACTTATCTCCCACATAACACATGTATCCATAAGTTGATCTTCTATCATCTGGATTACCTGCCCAATCTGCATCACTATAAATTTTGATATTTGTATCTGAGGTAAACCCATAATACAAACCTTCATTGAGTGTACCTTTAATGTACCTCAACACTCTTTGACCTGCAATCCAATGTTCTTTCCTAGGACAATGCATGAATTGAGACAAAACTCCTACTGCATATGATAAATCAGGTCTAGTTAGAGTAGCATAGATAAGGCTACCAACCAAACTCTGATATTGTCTCATGTCCTTGAATTCTTCACCTCCAAACTTACTCAATTTGTGATTCACCTCCATTGGTGTAGGTGCTACCCTGCAATCATCCATTTTAAACTTGATTAACAAGTTCTTCAAATACCTTTCTTGGGTCACAAATACTCCATGTTGAGTATATGTAATCTCCATGCCCAAGAAGTATGACAAGTCTCCCAAGTCACTTATCTTGAACTCCTTTTCCATTTGCTTCTTGAGTCTTTGTATTCCTTCCTCATCTGTACCTGTAAGAATTATATCATCAACATATATGCACATGTATATGAAACCATTATCACTTGCTTTGACAAGCAAGCTACTATCTCCTTTAGACACCTGAAATCCAAGTTCCTTTAGGAACTTCACAAGTCTATAGTTCCATGCCCTTGGGGCTTGCTTCAAGCCATACAAAGCTCTCTTGAGCTTGCACACATGATCTGGATACCTTTTATCTCTGAACCCTTGAGGTTGCTCCATGAATACATTATCTGAAATATAACCATTAAAAAAAGCATTTTTCACATCAAGTTGACATAACTTCCAACCTTTACATGCAGCAATAGCAATAAGTGTTCTGATGGTTGTCATCTTTGCCACAGGACTATAAGTCTCATCATAATCAATACCATATGTCTGAGCAAAGCCTTTGACAACAAGTCTAGCTTTGTATCTAGACACACTTCCATCTGCAAATCTCTTGGTTTTATAAACCCATTTGCATCCAATGATTTTCTGACTATTTGGTTTAGGAACCAAATCCCAAGTTTGATTTTCCAATAGTGCATCATATTCTTCCTGCATAGCACTCTCCCATTTTTCCTTACCTTTTGCCTCTTCATATGTAGAAGGGTCTTCATCTGTCTTCATCATGTAAGCATAGTCTTTTGTAGCCAAAAATGAAGTATCATAACTATACCTTGTAGGTTGCCACCTATTTCTTGATGACCTTCTGAGTTCTCCACTCCTTGAGGTTTCTGGCTCTTCACATTCAGGAGCAAATCTTGGTGTCTCTTCCACTTCAACATGCACTTCATTATTCTCTTGCTCATCAAATATCTGAACTTTTGATTTACCTTTTCTTTGACTCACTTCTTCTTCATCACCTGTATTGATTTTGATTGTACCTGCATACCAAGTGCTTTGTTCATCAAATGTAACATCTTTAGAAACCATGAATTGTTTTGTAGATGGGCTCCACAATCTATAGCCCATCTGCTTATCATCATAACCAATGAAAACATATTTTTCAGCTTTAGGCTCCAACTTATGCCTTAATTGTGATGGCACATATGCATATGCCACACATCCAAAAACTCTGCAATGATCCAAGGTAGGTCTCTTACCCCACCAAGCCTCATATGGTGTCATACCCTGCAAGGCTTTACATGGTAACCTATTGACCAAATATGTGGCTGTATTTACAGCCTCAGCCCACAAATAATTAGGGCAATTTTTCTCCTTCATCATGGATCTTGCAAACTCAACAAGAGTTCTATTTCTCCTTTCTGCAACACCATTTTGTTGAGGAGAGTACCTGCAAGTAACTTCCCTTTTTATACCTGCATTCCATAAGTAATCACTGAACTCATTAGAGAAATACTCTCCCCCTCCATCTGACCTTAATCTCTTCAATTTATGACCTGTAATTCTTTCTGCATATGCATGATAGTGTTTAAATGTATTAAACACTTCTGACTTATCTTTGATCACATAGATAGTGATCCATCTAGTAGCATCATCAACATAAATCACATAATACCTTGACCCATTTATACTGAAATCTTTTGATGGTCCCCACACATCTGTGTGTACCAACTCAAGCTTCTCTGAGTACATAAAACCATGCTTGGAATAGGAATGTTTATGAGCCTTACCTAATTGACATGCCTCACATTTGTATGTCATATGTTGACCTGCAACATTAGGCAATCCAAGCACTGAACCATTGTTAACCATATCTTTAATACCTCTTTCATTGAAATGTCCAAGCCTCTTGTGCCAAAGATCTAACTCAGAGATCTTATGTCCTCCATATGTGAACATAGCATGACCAATATTGCCTTGAATCTTCAATGTAAATAATCTTCCTTCCTTTTTCCCTGAAACAATCTGTTTATACCCTTGGCTAGGGTCTTCCACATATACTCCATCATTAGTGAACCTTACTTCATATCCCTTTTCAACAATTTGTCCTACACTTATCAAATTCTTAGGGATTGTAGGAACATACAAGACCTTACTCAATAAGGTACTTCCATCCTTGGCCTTCACTGATCCAATTGACTTCACATTGTGTTTTGTGTTGTCACCTGTCTGAACAACATGATTAAAAACATTATTCTCCAAGTCAGTCATCAAGGATATATTACCACTTAGGTGATTGCTACACCCTGAGTCAATGTAGAAAACTCTTTGATCTTCACTCTGCCTTTCACAAGTTGCATTCATTATCAATGTTGAATCCTCCTTTTGATCTGAAGCATAATTGTAGTAGGTGTTGTTATATTGTTGACTTTGGAATCCTCTACCTGCATTTCTTCCAAAGTAATTCCTTCCACCTCTACCTCTGAAATTACCTCTTTGATTTCTGCCACCTCTTCCTCTTGAGTTATAATTTTGATTGTATCCACCATTATTCTGATTATTATGCCAACAATCATTAGCTAAGTGATTTGTCTTACCACAAATCCAGCAAGCTTTGCCTCCATCTTTGTTGTTCCTGCCTCTTCCTCTACCTTTGCCACCTCCTCTTCCTCTTAGGAAGTTGGCTTGAGTAGTTGTTCCTTCATCTTCATTTACTTGTTGCTTTCCTTTGCTATTCTTCTTCTTGTCCTTTGAGTACATTGCATGACCTGCACTCTTGTCACCATCTCCTTTAACATCCTGCTCAAATGTTAGCATATGACCTAACAATTGATTTAAATCAGGAGTGAAATGGTCAAGTGATAACTCTGTAGACAAAATAAATGGCTTCCATTTGTCATCACCTCTCAACCCTGTAAGGATTTGCCTTACCAACTTATCTTCCTCAATGTCTTCATCAACAGCTCCTAAAGCATCTGCAATATCTTTCATCCTTGTCACATAGTATGAGATGGATTGAGAAGCCTTCTTCTTGAAGGTAGTAAACTCTGCCCATAAGGATGCCTTCCTTGACTTTGTAGTATTCTGGAAATGCTCCTCCAAAGCATTCCAAATGTCAGTTGCACTTTCAAGACCTCGAATATGAGGTAACAAGTAATCAT
Organism: Ceratopteris richardii; assembly: GCA_020310875.1. NCBI lineage: Eukaryota > Viridiplantae > Streptophyta > Polypodiopsida > Polypodiales > Pteridaceae > Ceratopteris > Ceratopteris richardii. Next base: position 19,601,512 of record CM035432.1, on the reverse strand, counting down.
TGACTCCCATATAGATAATGCTCCTAGCTTGAGCATCTTTCTTCATCCAATTTTTCAAATCTGCTAACTCTTCCCTAGTTGGAACACTAGGATCTATGAACTGTGGCTTCTCTTCTTCTCCTGTGATGTAAGCAATTAAATCTTTGCTCATAAGATGAGCTTCCATCCTCATTGACCATGCAGGATAGTTTTCTCTATCCAATTTCTCTATCTGAAGAGAATCTCCCATCTTGTGTCCACCTGTGTATTGAAATCTTCAAGCTTTACAAACAATGTATGTACCTTTACTTCGAATTAGACTCCTTTTGTCCTTCTTGATGTCGTATGGTCTCCTCCTCAAGCTTTACCTCCAAGCTTTCACTTCTTAGTCCTTCAAGTGTTGAATTTCTTGAATCTGCAGCAGTCGGGATCCTCCTTTCCTTGATTTGATGTCTCCTTCTCTGATACCACTGATGGAGAGTGTTAATCTCCAAAAGAACAACCTACTCTTGTGATTAGAGCACCTCTATACCAAGAGTAAGTCAAAACTTCCACTAATTTAGAGGATCAATTACTAAATATCAAGGGATTGACAAAACTGTGAAGAAGATAAAACACAGAAAAGTCTGCTGCACAATTTCTTCACATTGACCTATCAAACATGTAAAGTTTTTGATGAAATTTTGTACGAAGTATCTCCTAGAGATTGCGCACCTCCTCCAAGTTGAATTACTTCAAAAGCTTTAGTATAACTTGAGAAATCAACTTCACAAGTTACCTATGTCTGAAACTATCATTCAGATCAGTCGATTTTACACCTCCAACTTTTAAGACTTGGTTCTCCTTGAATAGAACCCGTTTAAGCAAATGCTTCTAGCCATGAGTAGCTTATCTTCCAACTTAAAGATTAAGTCCTCACTCATGCAAAACTTTAAACTGTGCTGGGAGAAATGATCAAAACATTGAGTTCGAAATCTGCGCCTGTTTTAGGAACCTGTGAACACACTTCACATATGAATGTTCCTACACTTAATTCTCTAAGCCTGATTACAATTGGAAGCTAAAACTTTGTACAGAGGTCAAGCAACTCTAGACTTAGACTTGTACAAAAGCATTTCACAATTGATCTACTGTAGAAGGAGAAGACACAGAAACATCGGGCGCAATATTTTCGATTACTCAGGAAAAATTACAGTTGAGTGATGAGAGAAAACTCAACTAACTTTTTCATATATCTCATGACATCTAACTTCCCTTTTCCTCAACTTCTATGCTCTCTCAAAATTCTCTCATATGCTCTCATACTTGCCCCGACTTTTCCCAAAGTATTTATAGATAAATTTGTACAAGATTCTTACTAAACAAAGATCTAAGTCAGCTATGACTATACTAATGTACATATGTGTATACTTCTCTTATCCTCTGAATGCAATCTTCTTTCAACCTTCAAGAATTGATTCTTCCTTTATCCTTTAATCTTCCAAGCCTTCAATTGGTGATTGGTCTGCACCAACAGGAAGAGACAATGAACTTCAAATGTCCATAGCGACCAGCGTGATTAGAATTAGAAAAAATACTTTTATGGGAGCACGACATAAGATTGAATGTATAGAATGCACAAAAGTTTAAGGAATAAGCAAAATATGCTATAGGAATGAATGAGACATTCACCGGTGGTACTTCCTACTTTTCAGGAATATGTAGAGATTGATCCCGAGACAGACAAACTCTGATTTCTCCCAATCTACAAAACCAAATGGTATGAAAATTTATATGCACAAACTAGACGCTAATACCTTTCCAGTGAGTCATCTGGTACACATTTTGAAGCTCTGGAGAGAGAGCAGTAGGCTCTGGAAGATTACTGTTGGCGAAGAAGATGATGCAGAGAATTGAAGGAGCAAGACAATGATGTTCGCAAGTGTATACATATTGCTTCCATGTATTGTACGAGTGATTTCAAGTCTTTATATAGACTCTAGGAGTGTTCCACGACTTGTAGAAGTGAATTTTGAATTCAAATGAAGGTGGAAATGGTTGTTGGAGGGAATCAATTCACTTTCCTACAATCTAGGAAAAGTGAAGATCTAGTTTGATCTACTTTTAGGTGATTGATTGCTTGCTTGAATGCAACTTCAACCACCAAAAATTCATGGGATTTGGGATCTATCTTTCTACCTTTACATGTATAAAGCTCAAGGCTTTTACAACAGTAAATGAATCATAAAAAATCTCTCAAAAAATACAATAAATGAGCATAAGAAAAAGAACTCTCCAACGGATATTCTTTCGACACGATAGCCTTTCATGTAGATCAAATCCACCTCAAGCATAGTGTAAGCTTGATGTTCCAACAGAAAATGACCTATGGTTCTTGAATCTTGTGAATTTCCTTTAGGTGTTATTGATATTTATTGTTCATCTCAAAGGATTCCTCAAATTATTTACTTGTTTGTATCATACATTTGGTATGATCTTGTGGTGCATCATTCATCGAGATGCCTTGTATTAATTGTTTCTTTCACGTGAAAACTTTACCTTTGAATCTCCCTTAATAATGATTAAACGATACAAAGTTGGTGGAACTATTTTTCTTGCTTTTTCTTAGCACAACAATATTTTGAATTGTGGTTTTTTGCTTTAAAAATTAGTGAACAAGATTTTCTACTTTCTTTCGAAGCACTTTCTGTGCATCTTTGTTGGGGGATTCTTAGACGAGAAGGAGTTTGAGGGTTTGTAGGAGAAAAGGGAAGAAACAAGAAGAGAAAATATACCTGGAAGCTTCTGCCGATTGATTACAGTAAGACAATTACAATGTTTGAAGTACAAGACAAGCCAATACCTCTGTGCACAATCCCACAGAGTGCCCACTTACAAAATACCAAATATCCCAAAGTCTTCTTGCCGTCGGCCTCCTCTGCACCAAACCTCCACCTGCTTCAAGCTTATCCTTGTGCACACCTTGCACCAAGCTTCCACAAAGGGAGAGGAGTGAATACCTTCTGTCGGCACGCGCACACTATAGTGAGACCTTGAGATCCTTGGGGGAGTATAGCTTAGCACTCTCTGCATAAATCGTTAGTCACTCTCCATGCACCTTACACTTCCACTTCTCTGTGTCGCACACTGGTGATTGTTGCACTCTCTCTCTTGCTTCACTTAGCCTATGCTTCTCTTGCTTCACTTAGCCTATGCTTCTCTTGCTTACTCTCAGATTGGTCCAAGAATAGACCTTGCCTTGATTTGAGTGTGTCGATCACGTACGCTCCTAACTACAATAGCATCTTGGTGCTCACTTTGATGTCCCAAGATTGTCTTTACAAGTGGCAGCCAACGACTCACTATTTTGTCCTGTAGTGACTTTAGACTAAAGCCAAAAATTTTAATTGGGGGGCCATATTTCCACCTGTGCGTACGCTGCCGCCGCTTCACATACCTTCACATTTCCTTTTAAGCCTTCACTTTTGCACATAAGGGGGGGTTCACCTGAACCTTCCAAAACACTTTAAGACACATTTTGAACCTTAGGGAAATTAGAGAAAATACCTCTGCAACCTGCAACCCACTTTCTCCAATTTACCCTTTGTGGACAATTAACTGTGCACCACCTGTGCACTTCTGACACCTGCACTTTAGCACTTTGACTTTGCACATGTTGACTTTGACCAGTTGACTTTAATTGCAATTGACTTTGACCAACATGACTTTTATGGGCTCAACAGTTGCCCACCACCTAATGTGCTCTCCGTCCCGGAGAGCTAGAGCCAAAACTCGGAGCATAGAGGACACCATGATTATGGAGCTGCAAGATTGCAAAAAAGACACTAGAGCAGCCACCAGGACCATGAAGAGCAGCAGAGAAAGCACGAGAGAGTAATCAGTAATATGGGGGAAAGGGCGGCGTGGTGGGGAAGAGGGGGGAAGGGGGGGGAAAAGTGGTGTGTGGGGGGGGGGGGGGGGCGGGGTGGGGAAGAGGGGTGGGGAGACGGAAGTATAGGGAGGGGTGGCACTGAAAGAAATACCCAACCAGAGAGAGACCAACTTGTACACAGACATAGTAATAAAACAACTAGCAATCAATTAGATAGCACACAAGGAACACACAATGAACACAGAACCCGAATATCATATAAAAGCAAAAAAGTACAAGGAAACAGCTGTCCATGATAAGTACATGAAGTGCCAAGGAATGGCAATCGAACCAAAAAAAAAGATAAATAGCTGCATCCTACAACTTCCTCAACAACAAAAGGAGGCTAGGATAAAGAAAATGAAACTAGGGAAACCCAAGTGTGTCTGAATACCAAGAGCCTAGGGGATAGACACATAACGAGTGACTAGCTAAGGCATCGGCAGAGAAGGGGGCCTCTCCCCAGGAGGACCATCATCCCGAGGTAGAGGTAAGTCAGGTGAGGTGGGTGGAATGATGGCTGCCCCCTCAGTCCATGCAGCAATCTTGCTCCTGTACCTGCGTAGATGATCGCGCTCTCGTCGGACCAAACGACACGCAGGACTATCACACATGCCTAAGGACGCACGCTGGCGGATCTCCATAAGAGCTCGAGTCGCAGCATAAGCCTCATCTCGATATCGGTCTCTGTCCTGCTGCATGGCCCGCAACGCCTCGCGCGACGTCTGCCATTGAGCCGCTCCAGCAGCACGAATACGATCGATCGTCAGAGCATATTGCTGATAAAGTGCAGCCGTCGCGGATACAGAATCAAGGGAGAGACGGGCAGCATCAGCTCCATCACTCGCTACTACGCTCACATCATGAAGGAGGCCCAAGAAAGGTGGATCATCGTCGAGGCTAGCAGGGATGGAAGGCTGCAAGGTGGGTGGTGGTGGGGGTGGGGTCGGAATAGGCTAGGGGAAAGTGGGAGAAGCCGGAGGCGAGGGATGCGGATGGGATGTGGAGGCAGACTCAATGGAGATGGCAGGAGATGGAGGAGGCTGTGAGGCACCGGCTGGGGGGGGGAATGCGACGAACCGCTGAGGAGGGGGGTGGGGAGAATGGGCAATAGAATGTGTAAGATGAGAAGGGTCAAGACAATGGCTGGATGCTATGGTGTGTGTACCAGGTAGATGGAAGAGCCAAGCTAAAACCGGGGCAGAATAAATGGAGAATGAACGAGTGACGCGATGTAGGGCATCATGAAATCGTCTAGAGCGAAGTAGGAATGAGTGGAACATGAGTGTTCCATAGGGAAAAGGCCGGCCATGTAAAAAACAGAAAAGAGGGTCAGCTATATGGATGTCGTGCAATGGAAGGTCCGAGGAGGGACTACAAAATAAGAAGAAGAAAATGAACGAATGAAGGACGGCGAGCTGGTAGTGAGTGGGGATGGCATCAACACCATATAATGATATGCAGAAAGCGATGGTATCTTCTCGAGATAACCCCGAGTAGAGTGTCTGTGGAGCATGAAATGAAGAGAGGCTCGAACCTATGCCTGCAGTGACGACCGCAGGGGTCAGCGAACCACATGGAAAATGAGGGAAGTCAAGCAGCGCCGTCCGAATATCGGACCCCTCTGCCTCAGATAAGAGGAGGGAGGCCAGTCGCCAAAGACCGGCCTGACGGAGGCAACCCTCTGGAAGGAGATCGATGAGCGGGATGGGAGGCAAAGCTAAATGCAAGCGGAGGGATAGGGTCGAAGATGAGTCTCTATGGTCAACTATGGATGACGACGGTGGACGTGGAACAGGGGAGGTGGAATGACTACAAGAGCTGCAGGCGGGGTGTCCACTAGAACCATTTGAGTGCGTCGGCACGGTTGTGGGGGGCGCTGCAACGGGACGGTGGTGACCAGTGGGAAGAGTTCCAGGGCTATGCAACGAGGAACCAGATAGGGAGAAACATGGAAGGGAAACCACGAAAGGCTGACTACCCTTTAAATGGGTAGGGGTGTGTTGGCAGCAGCCTTGGTACACCAGGACGTACAAGACATGAAAGTCAAAGAAGGGAGTCAGAGCGAAGGGACAGCACAAGCAAACAGGGCAGTCAAAGAAGATCTGGCAAGTAGGCCAATATTTTTTCAAGACATTAATGCAAATCAAAGAGATGGACATGCAGAGAGGAAGAGCAAGTAGGGAGCTCGAAGATATGTATGGCAGATCACTAGAAGAAATCCCTACAACAACAGTGATTTTTATCACTAACAATCATTGTAAATATCATTTCATATTTTTGTAGCTCCATTTTGTGCAAGCCAAGGAGTCCTTGAGCTTGAGGAGCCTTAGAAGTAGTTGCGTACCAATTTTCGTATTTTTTAGATCTTGTTTGAGCCCCCAAATAAGCCCAGGAACCTAATTTTTAACTAGGCCGGACACTAGGTCTGGACAGGGCCAAAAGCTAGTCAAAAACTATAAAAAGAGCTAGAGAGCTCATTTTTGAGGTTAGATTGTAATTGAAACGAACTTGTAAGAGCTTTTGAAAGTAATCTAAAGAACTCCATTGATTCTCTCTCTTTGTCTTGCCGTGTGTGCGCGTGTGTGTGTATGTGTGTGCATGCTTGTGTGCTTCTCACTCACGCACTTGTGCCGCCACTTGCTTGAGGTCTTCATACCATCCTCACGTCTTCCCGGATTGACATTAAAGGAGGTGCTACTCATCACTGAGCTACACCAAATTTTGGCGCCGTTGCCGGGGATCGAGCTTTGAGGACGAGCTTGTGATGGTAAGACGTAGAGTTGACGCGTTGGAGTTGTAGGTAATTTCTTCACTCTCATCGATTTTCTTTTACTTTCTTCACCATCTTCATCACCATCATCATCATCACCATCTCCCACGTCCATCTCCATCATCGCAAAAATTTCAGTTTTTTTGACTATATCCCCATCTCCACCTCATTTCCCTCATTTCACTTGTGAGAGAGAGCGAGAGAGCGAATTTGCATGTGCTGTTTTTTGCATGTTTTGTGAGCATTCTGCAGGTACAGGCCGCATCATCATCCCCAGCACCCTGCGCAGGTATGGAAATCTGAGTAACTGTCTGTGTGTCGCCGAGCTCTGTCAATCGCGACCGACTTAAAACTTGCTCTAATTGCTAAACAAAGTGCATATCCATGACCTACAGGCCAAGAGCTTCCCAAAAATGTGTTTAGTTTTTTGAAATTCCACAGATTTCTGTCAATCGCGATCGCTCTGTCAATCGCGATCGACAAACCACGACGGACAGACCTGTCAATCGCGACCGACACGTCAATCGCGATCGACAGCCCACGACGGCTCTGTCAATCGCGACCGACAGAGTCAACGACCGATTGACCACGACCGACTGACCATACGCGTGACACGTGTCAATCGCGATCGAGTCATCAATCGCGATCGACTCATCAATCGCGACCGACACAGTCAACGACCGTTTGACCACGACGGACAGACCACGACGGCTCTGTCAATTGCGACCGACACGGTCAACGACTGTCTGACCACGATCGACAGACCCTCGCGACCGACCTGTCAATCGCGATCGACGCATCAATCGCGACCGACAGAGTCAACGACGCTTTGACCACGATTGATTGACTTTTCGGCCACGTGTCAATCGCGACTGACCAGTCAATCGCGACTGACAGCCACGACGGACCTGTCAATCGCGATCGACACGTCGATCGCGACTGACCTGTCAATCGCGACCGACAGACTTTGCGAACGCGTTAGAAGGGCAAATTAGGTCAAATTTTCAAGGCAAAATTATTGGTCTAGATTTTGATTGAGTGTGGGACAAACACTAGGGTGTAGTATTGCATCGCGAGGCTGTGCCACAAGCTACTCGAGTATTCCTGTTTGACTGTTAGCTTGTATTGAATCCTGATTTAACTCCCTAAACCCTGAACAGTCCTAACTTTTTCATACGAAATCCAATTTTTGAGCTTTTGGGCTTGTTGGAAAGCTCGTGGCATATACCACACGCCCTCAACTGTTTTTTATAAAGATAATGCGTTGATTTTTAGAGAGGGTATTTTGAAGTTGACCATACCCAGGGGGATCAAAGTCAGGGGTCTTTAGAATTATTTTCCTAAAAGTCACAATGCAGATGTGTGTTTGTGCCACATGAATGAAAGTGGTTGGTTTTGTCCTTTGAATATAAGCATTGAGCTAACCGTGGGTCTTTTATAGGTCCATTGAGAGCAACTGAGAGCGTACAAAGCAAGGTTTCTTTGCAAGCTTGAGAACCGGGTTCTTGAGCACCATAAAGCAAGGGATCAACAAGTAAGGTTGGAATATTCTCAACTCCCTCTGTCATTTCCTAGCTCAAGCTAAGAACGACTAGTGATAGGAGTAAGCCAGGGCGACGATAGGCAGTTATCAAGTTGAAGACTATCTAAAAACTCAAGTTCAAGTTAAAAACATAATCTCTGTGCTGTCGATAACCTAAAGGAAAAGAACCTAACGTGGAACGATCAACCTAAAGTACGAAGAACATTCAAGTATTCCTGACGACGAAATATCAGACAAGACCATAAACACAATAATTAACTAAAAAGAATCAAGTGACTGGTACCAATTGATCGGCAACGAGGTTGTACTCTGGAAAAATTTGGGATAATCAGTTAGGCATATGAACCTTCGATCAGGACGACACCTAGCAAGAGAGAGACAAAGCCTTAGGTCTTCAGAGGCTAGTGTCAATCACACTGCAAGATCTTGGGCCCAGCAGTTGAGTCACCACTCTCATTACCCTAGCTCGGATACCAGTGAATCAGGGATGTCTCAAGGCATCGATAGACCTACGGGAAGTTCAGGAGTGCCTTATTTGTACAGGGTAGAAGGCCTTACAAAACACAGCTGGAATATCTTAGGACCAACCGACTAGGTGCTAGCATCTATGAGGACGGCCTTGGAAGATCTGTGGTCCAGATTAAAAACCCTGATCAATCCATTGGACTAGAACACCCAGCTGTCAAGTTTGAAAATGGTGCATACCTGGACAAAGAAGGAACTATATATGTTGTCACTAGTCACCCTGATAGGACAGATGACTTCGGGAATGTAATCTCAGAAGCGGACTTAGGTGACCTAGAACAAGGGAACATGGATGCGGAACCTAGAACCCCTCGAGGTAAATCAGTTCTCACTAGGATTATCACGCCTGAATGGGTCCCCCAAGACAACAAGAGCATAGAGTTGCTCCTCAATCGAGAAACTGATGAAGCCTTTTGGAGGTATAAGTCTAATCAGTCAACAGACATAGGAAATATCATGATCTATGAGTTTAAGGATCCGGATAGCCCAGGTAGAGTGACCTACTTAGATCATGCTTCAGAACGGATCTTTGTGGTGACAGAAAATGATAGGCATGCTTACACTTGGAAGGGTGAATTCATTTTCCCCCAACCAAGATCAAATGTATCCTATGGTCACCCTGGGGCTCGAACTTCCCAAGCTCATGGTACGCAAAGAGACAGAAGTAGAGATAGACCAGAAGTAAGTTTTGCCAACCCAGTGGGCAGAGAAAGAACGAGAACAGAGACGAATAGGGTAGAACCTGAGATGCATAGAGCCCACAGGAACCAAAGAAATGTAGATGGATTCCCTCTGCCGAGACCTAGAGAGCACACAAGAACTTTGAGACCCACCCAGCTAGTTAAGTCCATGAAGAATTACTTTGACGGCACAGGAGATCCCTATGATCATGTGGCAGAGTTCAAGCAAGTCTTGAGAGCTGAACAAGTGGAAGATCTGTTCACGCAGTACAATGCCTTCGGTCTAACCCTTAGGAACACAGCACTTACATGGTTTCAGCCGTTGGATGAGCGCCAGTTCAGGAGCATAGACCAACTCCTAGAAGCATTTATTATTGAGTTCTCCAAGAGTGGCATAAGACACAACACCTCCTCATTGATTCACAGCTTCAAGCAAACCCCTCAAGAGACTGTGAGACTTGCAGGAAGAAGATTTAGGCAATACCTTGAAAGATGTCCTATTTCGGAGCTACCCACACCTGCTAAACAAGTAGCCTTATTCCTTGATGGATTGCTGAGTACGAAATTGAGGTCCTATGTGTATCTAAAGGACCCTAGGACCATAGAAGAATGTGTACGCATGTGCATTGACATTGAAGATAACCTAGGAGAAGAGCTAGAGCTTTCCAAAATCTACAAAGATTCAGATAGTGCTTCTAGTCACTCTTCCACGCAGTCCACATCGATTGAGGAACTCGCAGAGAAAGTGGCACAAAAACTAGGCGTCTCTAGCAAACAAATTCCGAGGTTTGCTCCTGTGAAAAGGTGCTACACATGCGGTGGTGACCATATGGCGAATGTCTGCCCTATTATGGCTCAGCCCCAAGTAAATCCGAGTAGCCAGTACTGCACCATAGAACGGAGATACACCAATCACACCGCACAAGATTGCCCATACAACAAGCAGGCAGTTAGGCAACCCTATCCGCAACCCTACCAACAAGGCAGATACCAGAACCAAAATCCACCACCACAATATGCTAGACCCCAACAAACCTATCAGCAACCATATCAGGCCCAACAGAGACCCCAACCTGTGCTGGCTCAACAGCCTCCAAACCCCGCTAACGTGATTCCAGTAAAGTATGCTGTTGCAGAAGAAAACCTGAATAGGGCCATAGTACTAGTAACCCCATTGATCTCAGAAAGTGACCCAAGTGACCATAGCTTTGATTCTACACATGTCGATAGTCCCCAGGCTTACTACATGCAGTCTCCAGAGCATGGTGAGTCTTACTATAGTGAAGAACCAAGTGAACCTAGTTGGGAGTCAGATTACACGAACGTCATGTATACAAACCCCAACCCCAGGCCTCAACCTAGGCAAGTAAGACCTCCATTCCCAAGAGGACCGTGCTACAGATGCCAAGGAGATCATCTCATTCGTGATTGTCCCTTGCCCCCACCTACACAACCCCAGTCAGTGACTATCCAAGGTTTTTGCCAAGATTGTGGAAAAGAGCATCTTTTACGAGATTGCCCAAAGAACCCCAATAATATGCCAAAAATCACTCCTATCAATGTGATTGGTTTGGTTGTAGATTCCTCAGGAAGCGTCACTTCCACTGCACCAGTGCAGGTAGTCACTAGAGCTCAGGCATTGCAGCAAAACCAAAAGACAAACCAGGATAAGAACTCAGAGGCTAGTGAAACCGAGAGCATAACAAAGAAAAGGACTAGAGCATGGAAAGATAGTCGGGAAAGAATGAAAAGACAATGGGCTAAAAAGATGAGTGAACTTGAGGAAAGCATAAGAGAAACCAAAGCTAGGATAACTGAAATCACCTCTCAAACCCCCTCTCACATTACCCTGCCTTCACCACTCTCATCTCCATCCGACCCGCCACCTTCCAACCCACGCCATGCGATTCCACCACCCCCTAGGGTAGGATCAGTATTAGCTGATCCCACTCCTGAAGACATAGACATGATGCTCAAAGCATATCAGGCCAGAATCCAAGAAGGGCCGAACGTCACGGATCATGCCAAGTGCTATCCTAGAGCTGACCTAGAGATAGAAAGAACCAAACTGTGCGCGAAAATGGTCGCATTGGCTCAGACTATGTTTGAAGCCAGTCGCCTTTTCAATTACTCGGGCTCAGCCAAAACGCAATTACACTTGGATGGATTCCTAGAGAAGTTAGAGGAAATAATTGCAAGATCTGCCAAGGAAGAAAAAATTCAAGAAAAAGATAAAGCAAGCAAAAACATGAATCATTCCCCATCGGAAGTGTATGTGGCCAATTCCACTAAACCAGACAACTTTCCCTCCTCAGAAAGAATAGAGAGGCTAATCGCACAATCGGAAAAGGAACCTACCCCTCAAAGAAAGGAAAGGGTAAGAGAACGGAAAAGCCAGCCTCTTCAGGAAGCCCACGTGCCTTTCCAAGAAACTTATCTTCCCCCCCAAAGGTCACAGGAGCCTCCCTTGAAAGCTCATGTACCCCCACAGGTAACCCACATTCCTTCCCAGAGAGCGTATGAGCCTGTTCGGAAAAGTAATAGCATAAGTAATCCTCCCCAAGAAGCTTGTGCTCCAGCCATTTATGAGAGCAAGGAGAGAGCCAACGGAAGAATAAGCCCTCCTTCCCAGGTTGCTTATGCGCCTAATTCTACTGAGCCAGACACTTCTTCTTCTATGAATCGGTTTGCACCAGACTTCCTACGAGAGATTCAAGAAGACAAATGGGATAACGAAAGCGAGGTCGCCCCTCCTTTTGAACTTGTGGACGATGCACACGACCAGTTCCCACAAGACATCCCATCTATTTACGGGGAGCATGAGAGTGTTCAGTCTCACGAGAGATTAGACTTTGAGTCTAATTCCATACAAGAGCTACCCCACTTCACAGGCCCATGGGAAGCAAAGTCCACATGTATGAGAGCACCCACAGTCATGGTAAGGAACGACGACTCAGTCATACCTAGGAACACAGAGGTAGTGAAGAACACTAACGTGCAGTGTAATCTCAAGTTAGAAGAGCTACTCAAGGTTAGACCTGAATTATGGAAACATGTAGCCAAACAAGTACCAGAGATAGCAAAACCTCGTTCCCAGGAAGGATCCCATAGGACAGTGCCAGAAATTCCCTTGGATAAGATAGGGGATATGTGTGAAGGTGAAGAAGGGAACACCTATCTTCCCATCACCTACCAGGACTACACCACGAAGGCAATTTTGGACTCAGGTGCAGGAGTTGCAATTGCCACCACCTCCCTATGGAAGCGTTGGGGCAAGCCGGCACTCAGGCCGACGAGAATGAAATTGCAAATGGCCGATGGTCACATAGAGAGACCCCTAGGATTGCTAGAAGGAATAACTCTCACCACTTGTGGTGTCGAGTTTGAACATACCTTTGCCATATGTGACTTCAGCAAAAATCATGCCTATGAGATGATTTTGGGAAGACCATTCATGCGACAGTTGCAAGTGGTACAGGATTGGGGAACCAATTCTTTGTACCTGCAACACTTAGGTGTCACGACCAAAGTCAATCTCAAAGATTATTCTCATAGAGATGTCCCTCCTATCCAATGGAATCCCATCCATAGAGCCAAAGATGATACAGAATCGGTGCATTCCATAGGGTCTGGATCCTCATGGATGCATGAAGATACTCACTTATGGATGTGCAAGGTAGCAGTAGAAGAAGAGAAGAGAGAGAAAGCCAGAGAGGTAGGTGCGAAAGAAACCCATAGATCAATCCAAGACCCAGCCTATGCACCTGTAGTTTTTCCAGACGAAGAATTTGAACCTCACGGTTGGGCAGAAATTTTAGCAACAATGGACGTAGCCATCAATGAAGAACAATGGACACCTCACTGTGATGAGGATGGCTATGACATTTCAGTCTTCTCCATAGAGCCAATTATGGGAGAGGCAGTTCTAGAAGAATGTGAACCTAGCCCTGATGCATTTGAGGATGCAAGTGACTCCGATCTAGAGTCAATCATTACGGACCCACCATTTGCATCAGATGAAGAATACTTCCATGAAGTAGAATTTCAACCCCAGAGGCATGGAGAGGTTACAAACGATGTAAGATTAGCAACGCATATGACCCCAAGGGAAGAAGGAAAGAAACGAAGGAAGAAAGAAGTCTCACCCGAGGAGGAAGAATCTTTGTTTGAGGTCCCAGAAAATTTTAAGAAGTATGAGATAGATGACAGGAGAGTCATGATAAGAATGCCTAAACGAGAGGCACAATCAGGAGAGGCCTATGATAACAAAGAAACCACCAAGAAAATAGTAGTGGCCCTAGAAGAAGGAGAGGAGAGATGTACGTACATAGGTCATGACCTAACAGCGGAAGAAGAGCACGAATTGATTGCCTTGCTAAGAGAATACAGAGATGTATTCGCTTGGAGTTACAAGGATTTGAAAGGCGTAGACCCCGAGATATGCTCACACACCATTCCTATGACCTCAGATGCTAAACCCTCTAAGCAAAAGCCTTATACATATAACGATAATTATGCTGCTAAGATCAAAGAAGAGATAGATAGACTGGTTGAAGCTGGATTTATCTATGAAATTGAGCACACGGAATGGGTATCCCCCATTGTAGTGGTGCCCAAAAAGAATGGCAAACTGCGTGTGTGCATTAACTTGAAAAAGGTTAATGCAGCCACAATTCGAGATAACTATCCGCTTCCCATAACAGAACATCTCTTAGAAAGAGTGGCAGGCAAGGAAGTGTACAGCTTCCTTGATGGGTTTTCGGGCTACAACCAAGTAGCCATAGCTCCAGAAGACCAGCATAAGACTGCTTTTGCCACAGAGTGGGGCATTTTTGCTTTTAGAGTGATGCCATTTGGGCTTACCAATGCACCAACTACCTTCCAGAGGCTGATGTGCCATGTGTTTAAGGAGTTCCTGAGGAAGAGTTTAGAAGTCTATGTTGATGATCTTTGTGCTCATTCCAATGTTAGACAAACCCATATTCCTGAACTCAGACAAATCTTTGACAAATGTAGAGAATATCAAGTCTGCCTGAACCCATAAAAGTGCGTTTTTATGGTCAGGCAAGGCAAGATTCTAGGACACATAGTGTCAAAGAATGGCATATCTACCGACGAAGAAAAAGTGAGAGCCATAGCAGAGCTACCTAGGCCAAAGAATGTCAAGGAAGTACAAGCTTTCATGGGGCATTGTGGGTATTACCGACGTTTCATCCACATGTATGCTGTCATTGCAAAGCCCATGTACGGACTTCTGACAAACTTTGAGTGGACGGATGAATGTGAGAATTCCTTCCAAGAGCTTAAACGAAGATTATGTTCAGCACCAATCTTGACCACACCAGATTGGAATAAGCCATTCCATGTTCATGTTGATGCATCCAATTATGCTATTGGATGTGTGTTGGCACAACCTACTGGTGAAGGTAATATGGATCTTCCAATTGCCTATGCCAGTAGACAATTGAATGCGGCTGAACGGAATTACACCACTACGGAGAGAGAAGGCTTACGCATGGTATATGCAGTTAAGAAATTTAGACACTATTTGCTTGCAAATAAGTTTAAATTTTTTACTGATCATCAGGCATTATTATATCTCGTAAACAAGCCATGCAATACAGGAAGATTAGTGAGATGGTTTCTCTTGCTAATGGAATATGACTTTGAGGTTGTGGTAAGAAAAGGTAGGACCCACTTGAGAGCAGATCATCTCTCTAGGCTCACATCGGGAGAAGCCCCACAAGGAGTGTCAGATGACCTTCCTGATGCTTACTTGTTTAATTTGGAAGTTATACCGCAGTGGGCTAAGCCATTGGTGCCAGTATTGACGTACGGGCCCAACCATCCAGTGGTAAACACACGGAATAGAGAGATCGTAAAAGCCCAAAAGTATCACATCATGGCCGGAAGCATGTACAAGCACACAGATCAAGGGATCTTGGCTTGTTGCGTAGAAGAGGACGAGTACGCTAAATGGTTGCAATTAGCACATGTAGGTGCGTTAGAGCAACACCATTCAAAACAACGAACCTTACAGACCTTAAAGAGATTCGGAGTGCATTGGCCAACTATGGAAGCGAATGTCCAAAAGTTGTGCAAGGAATGCCCAATCTGTTGCACTAAACCACCAGTGGAACACGCTACTCTGTATCAAGTATCCATTGTGCCAGATTGGAGTGAACCTCTAGTATCATTCTTGAGGACAAACACATTCCCTCCAGATATGACTCTAGCTAGGAAAAGGAGTTTAGAACAAGAAGCCCAGGATTACTCACTCATAGGTGATAATCTATATAAGCGCGGTAAAGATGGTTACCTGAGGTTATGTGTCCATGAAAGTGAGTATCTTAAGATCTTAGAAACTGCTCACCAAGGTGTAGTAGGAGGGCACTTTGGACCGGATCGGGTGATCAAGGCAATCCTATTTGTGGGCTTTTGGTGGCCTACCCTTCACATGGATGCACATACCTATGTGAAGCGGTGTGATGTCTGTCAAAGGACTCAGTATCCTATACGCAAAGATGAGATGCCACTGAAACCTATGATGGGTGGACGTGCATTCTCTAAGTGGGGAATAGACTTCGTAGGTCCTATTAATCCCCCAGCTAAAGGTTTGCATGCGGAATACATCATTGTTGCAATAGATTATCTCACCAAGTGGGTAGAGGTAAAGGCTACAACAAAGAACGATGCTCAGACAACTGCCAAATTCTTGTTCGAGAATGTGTTCACAAGATATGGGCTACCCATAGAGCTAGTAAGTGATAGAGGCACTCATTTCTTAAATGAAGTGATTGAAAATCTACTCCAAGAATTCTTGGTAATACACAAGAAGTCTGCCCCTTATCATCCTCAAGCTAATGGACAAGCTGAGAGCACTAATAAGATTTTATGCAATGTACTGACGAAATTAGTGAACACTAAACGCTCTGATTGGGACAAACAGCTACACCATGCTATTTGGGCATACCGAGTTGCCTACAAAACGGTACTCCAAGCCACTCCCTTTCAGATGGTATTTGGCCAAAATGCTGTGCTACCCTTGGACTTCTTGATTCCTACATTGAGAGTAGCACAAGAGCACGAATGGACAGGTCATGAGCTCTCATCTAGGATCTTTGACCTTGAACGATTAGGAGAAACAAGACTGAGAGCCGCCGCAGGAATATATGCAGCCAAGAAGAGACAGAAGGCATACTTCGATGCCCATGTGAAGGATAAAGGCTTGAAGGCAGGAGATCTAGTCTTAGTCTATACACTAAAACAACATGCGAGGAAGCTAGAAAAGAGAGGCTACGGGCCTATGATCATCAATAGGATCTCCACGAGTGGAGCAGTACAACTAGCCACGTTAGAGGGTGATGTTCTCCCAAACTATATTAGCGGTTGCAGAGTCAAGTTGTATCAGGAACCCCTCACGGAGGAAATGCTCAGCCGACTAAACACTGCTAAGAAACGCAAAGAGGAAGAAAAGCGCATTCGAGAAGAGGCTCAAGCAGAGGCTTTAGAACGCATCAGAAGGATGAAGTTACGAAGGCAAGGCCGAGATCAGACTAGAACAAATGACTATGCAGATCAAGGATATCCCATGGCCATGTGTGAAGTTGCAGGAACAAGCTCGAATAGAATAATTGATAGACGTCCTTTCATAACCATAGATATAGGACAAGGAAAGAGTGCAAGGACCGTAAGAGCCTTGATTGACTCGGGCGCAACCACTAGTGCTGTTAAGTTGTCTTACTGCCAAGAGTTGCAGTTAACTGTCAATCCTGTGGAAGCATATCTCATAGGATTGGGAGGCGTGGAAACCCCTTGCATGGGCGAGGTGGAACTTCCCCTCTACATTCATGATGAGGCAATGACAGTTAAAGTACTGGTGTGTCAGGATGAGGATCTCACTGAACCACTTGTCTTGGGTCAAGACTGGATCTATGACCAAGCAGTCAACTTAAACCTAAGAAGTGGACTTCTTCAGGTATGGGTCAATCATAGTCGAGTTACAGTAGAATTAGACAATGGAGCACTCAAGGAACTAGGAAAGGCACAGAATCATGGTCCTTCCAGGGGTGCACATGAAGTTGACCATGCTGTTCTTGTCCAAAACTATGTGTTGCAGAGGAAGGATATTAGCAAAAAAGGAGTCCGGGATGCAAGGGAACTCCCTTCTTTTCCAAAGTCCAGAAGAAGGCAGCAACCCAAGGTGGATCAAAGGCAGCAGAAGCAGAGTACTGCCTATGTCCGAGATCAAAAGTACCTGTGCAGCAGAATGTCCCAGCAAGTGAAACAAGTGTGGGTGCGGAAAGGCGAACACCCGGTTGCACTCACGCCAACCACACGAGCAAAGCCTCTTATTAGTGATCAACAACACGACACTAATAAGAAGTCTTTCAGAAATTCTTCTGCTAAAGTAAAATCTATTTGGGTGCCCAAGAAGTCGATGAAGGCAAGCCCACAATCAAGACAAATTTGGGTGCCTAAGGCTTGCTTGATGGCACAAGTCGCTACTCTGAGGTCACAACCCAAACAGCATAGCGCAGCTAGGCATACTGCCAGTATTCACTCGTTCTCAACGCTCATGAACACACCAAGACCCACGAGCGTGCATGTAATCAATTGTAAATGGGTCCCAAAAAGGCCTCGTTTTCAAACCACGACACCGGAAAAGCTCTGTAGAGACTCTCCGAAACCGAAAGCAAAGCCCATTCACTGCATTAGGCAGCCTAGGGCCTGTAATAAACCCCCCGACCCCAATTTGTAAATTCATACCCACTTACTAACTGCCATAGTCTCCTAGGACAACACAAGCACTAACTACACACACTGTCTTCATGCACTTACTAACCACTAACTCACCATCTACCTCATGTTAATGTTGTAACGAGGGCAACAACGGATTTATTCTGTCCATTACGATGTTAACACTTGGTTCTATATTCTCACAGAACCAATCAGCGAACAGGGCCATGGCAGAAGCAGGTACCAGTTCTCAAGCAGGATCTGGTGCCCAGATTGTGGACATAGAAACACTTCTCCTTGAGCCACGTCTCACAGCAAGGCCGCAAGAACTTCAAGCAGTACATGTGCTCCCCATTCAGGATCCTCCTCAAGGGCACACTTCTCAAGTAGGTAAGCATGCGCATTGGTTCAGTGATGTTGCTGGACCACTGGGCGATGGGACCTATTTCTGGGAAGCAGAATTGGAGTTCAATGGCAAATATGGTCGATACCACTTTTTCACACGCGAGTTTGAAAGCTATCAAAACGCCGAAGTCATGAGATCAGTTTGGATCAAAGCGGGTGTGGACAGTTATTTCAGGGCCCACATACCAAAGCCGGATTTTTTACGATGCTCATATCTGATGAGTACAATCACGCCAAGCAGGGCCAAGGGAGGCGACAGCACCTTTGTGTTGCCATCACTGCTGCCGGGTAATGAGCTTAAAAGGTTCAAGTTGAACCTCAATCTGGTAAGAGAAGCATTGGGTATGTATGGCATGCACATCCCAACAGAAAAGGAAACCATGGTCCCAGGTCGAATGAAGCACAAGGATCTTAATAAGTTGAAGGATATGGTAGCAATGACACCTACCATTGCGCTTCACCTGCGAACCATCATGCAACATTTTGCTTTCCCCGCCCAGGAACGATTCACAATGCCCCCGAAAAAAATATGGTTCAGTTTATATCTAGCAGAAACAGAAAGCCTTCCCATCAATGTGCCCCACTGGATCATCGATCAGATCCACCTAGCGCATCAAAGGTGGAACAAGAAACAGAAGAATGTGCTCCACGGGTGTTGTGCTTTGACCAGAATAATCTATAGATGCTTGGCTTATGACGTGCCTGTTCAGCGGGCACTCGTATGGTCCCGAGTCCAAGAATTCCAGAGAAGACTATCAGCAGCAGGTCCCCCATCAAAGAAGATGAGGGGGGGAGTCCAATTACCCTGTGCTCAACCAAGGGGAGCTACCACTACACCAGAAATCACCCCTCCCCAGACACGACGAGTTAGGCCATTCACAATCCGGCTACCAAGACCAAGCACAGAGGGGCCTAATCTGGTGTTTCCACCCATTCCATCAGATTTTGAATTTCCACAGGGATTTACTCTTGAGGACCTCACGGATGAAGAAATTGCCAGATTAATCTATGACTTTAACCTCGAAGCTGAAGTAGAGCGAGCTCAGGAACCACAACCCCAAACAACAACATCGGCCCCCACCCAACCACAAGTTGTAGAAGTCGATGTAGATGAACAAGAGGCAGGAGGAGACGAAGAAGAAGCCGACGAAGAACAACATCAAGAATATGACGAACTCTCCGAGTTAGCAAGTGCCCCAGCATATTCGGCACAAATCAAGAGACTATATCGAACCATGCGACTGGTTCAGGAACAGCATCAGATGTCTCTAGAACAGGGCAAAAGACTCATGAACGACTTGCTAGCTGAGGAAGGTGTGGACGAGTTGTTCATTGAGTCCATGAACCTTCATGCTGACGCCGTAGGACTGGACGAGGCCATTCATGAGGCAGTGGCCTACATTCACAGGTTTGAGAAAAGGGTTCCCGTTCGTCCCAGGAGGTCCGGGAAGCAAATTCACATCAATACATCAGCACCAGGCGAGGCAGCGCAAGCAGAAGAATATCAGGAAGCACCGTTGTCACCACCATCCCCACCTCGCACTACACAATTCACTCCACCACAGGACACTAGCACTACCACGTCCACTACCACCACCATTGTCATGGGCATCCCACTCTCTCCGGGAATCCAATTCGGGGGAGTCACCATGCCCACCTTCACCACCCTGTTCAGCGATGTTACATCCACTCCACCCACGATTCCCATCTACACCGTCACTCAAACAGTTGACACGATGGAAACATCACCTGCCACAGCACCGCTCCCTCCCCCCATGCCACCTTCATCACCCATACCCCCTCCACCCACATCTCCACTTACATCCACATCATTCACCTCTCCCATCCCCGCCCCCATTCCCCCTGCATCTTCACCCCTCCCAGCATTATTTAATGTAAATAACATATTTTTAGCTTTAAACCAATGTGTATACCAGCTCCAGAATGAGTACAAAGCTCTGGACAACCGGTATCAGCAACTGGAAACGCACCATCAGAACTTACAAAGACAATTTCACATTCTACAAACAGAAAATGCAGAACTGAATCAACGCTACACGATGCTTGAGCAGGCTCACCAAACATTATTGGAGGCACCCCCACCATCGACAGAATCAGGTGTCAAACAACTAGAAGCTTTGCTCGAGGTATACCAAGCCGATAATCTCAAAGTCCGGCGTAACCTGGCCCTTCTCAGAAAACACATGGCGGCCGCCCTTGAAGAAAACAAGAGACTGCAGCAGCAAAATGAAGCAAATCTAGAAGCAGCAATGGAAGGCTCTCCACACGAAATTGATCCAGAGCAGTTTAAAGCTGTGCCCTCAGAGACAATGAAGACCATCTTGGACAGCTATGCAGATCTATTAGAAGCTCATGATGACTTGGAAAGGGAACGTGATGCACTGCGCAATCAACTCCAAGAGCAACAGACAGCACCCAAAGTCACAGAAACGACCACGACTTCAGAGGAAGTCAAGACATTGAAAGAGCAGGTGGCCGAATTACAGGCACGATTACTCACACATGAAAGGCAACCCTCTCTAGTTGTCGAACCAGAACCCAAGGATTTGGTACCCATCGAGGTAGATGAGACGTATGAGGAACCTTACGTTCCTATGCCAATGCCAGGTGGTGAGCAAACCGCAGAAGGAATGGATACGTTAGAAATTGAAGTACCTGAGTGGCTCCAAACACTAGAGAAAACGGCATCAACTCATGAAGATCGAGTGGCAGTTCAAATCCAATCTATGGCAAAGATAGAGGACACTATTATTAAATCAGAATACTTCCGCAGCATGTCCCACCATAGATGGATAGGAACCAATGATGATCAATACGTGCCATATTGTATACTCCTGGCGGACTACAATGCAGAAATCCAACAAAGATGTGGCAAACCTCCAACGTTTGCTACACAATTTGGGCCAGATGACATCCCAGAGAGCGCTCAAAAAGGATCCATTCATCAACCCACTTGGAGGATCCGACTCCTCGAAACCTACCCGGAGATGGTTTGCACCTGGACGAATATGCCTCTTTTTATTAAATATAACCCGTGTTATGTTCCTGTACTCCGCAGACGCACATGGCCAGAGTTTACAATTGCAGTCAAGAATATCAAGGGATGCGCCAAATGGTTAAACTACGTCTATCTAGCACCCCCTCAAGGGCCTCCCACCGTCAATTACATGATTTCCACTATACGGCACTGGAGCATCCGATTAAGGAATACCCCTGATGTAATGGCCCAGATGTGCATGAAAATTTTTGAGTTAATGCTTATTACATGCAGGACATTCAAGAATATCAAGGACCCACACTTCTCAGGCGTCGGATTCCTTACAGGAAACCAAGATTTAGTTTATGACATGAGCACCACTCCTTCCATAGAGGTGATATACGCGTGGCACGCCAGAATAAAATACCTCCCAGCCTGCTTTAAACAAACATTCGAAGAGATGTTCATAACAGGGTTCTGGGAATACCACTCAGAAATA
Source organism: Ceratopteris richardii (assembly GCA_020310875.1). Taxonomy (NCBI): domain Eukaryota; kingdom Viridiplantae; phylum Streptophyta; class Polypodiopsida; order Polypodiales; family Pteridaceae; genus Ceratopteris; species Ceratopteris richardii. The sequence continues at coordinate 19,579,461 of CM035432.1, read as the reverse complement.
TTTGTACCCAGACCCTCACATCTCCTCCATTTATTTGCCGTGGAGCGAACCATTCACTCAGAGCAGTTACGGGTGCCACATCCAGATGTCCCAGGGCCAGTCAATTGGGATGCATTGCTGACAGATCTAGCAAGGGGACTCAGGTTAGAAGAACACCACCTCGCCGCCGATGTTCTACAATACTACGTCCAAAAAGCAGCTAGACAAGGGTCTGTCAGGGGCGACAGACGCGAGAGTGGGGGGGGTGTTGGCAGCAGCCTTGGTACACCAGGACGTACAAGACATGAAAGTCAAAGAAGGGAGTCAGAGCGAAGGGACAGCACAAGCAAACAGGGCAGTCAAAGAAGATCTGGCAAGTAGGCCAATATTTTTTCAAGACATTAATGCAAATCAAAGAGATGGACATGCAGAGAGGAAGAGCAAGTAGGGAGCTCGAAGATATGTATGGCAAATCACTAGAAGAAATCCCTACAACAACAGTGATTTTTATCACTAACAATCATTGTAAATATCATTTCATATTTTTGTAGCTCCATTTTGTGCAAGCCAAGGAGTCCTTGAGCTTGAGGAGCCTTAGAAGTAGTTGCGTACCAATTTTCGTATTTTTTAGATCTTGTTTGAGCCCCCAAATAAGCCCAGGAACCTAATTTTTAACTAGGCCGGACACTAGGTCTGGACAGGGCCAAAAGCTAGTCAAAAACTATAAAAAGAGCTAGAGAGCTCATTTTTGAGGTTAGATTGTAATTGAAACGAACTTGTAAGAGCTTTTGAAAGTAATCTAAAGAACTCCATTGATTCTCTCTCTTTGTCTTGCCGTGTGTGCGCGTGTGTGTGTATGTGTGTGCATGCTTGTGTGCTTCTCACTCACGCACTTGTGCCGCCACTTGCTCGAGGTCTTCATACCATCCTCACGTCTTCCCGGATTGACATTAAAGGAGGTGCTACTCATCACTGAGCTACAGGGTGGAAGGGGTGGTAGGGCGTGGGACTGGTGTGCGAGAGATGGGGTGGACTATGGAGGGGAGGGGGGCCCTAGGGGCGGGTTGTAGGGTGGCGACAGGGACGGTTGGGGTGGAGGCCAGAGGGACGAACTGGGAGGAGGTCATAGTAAATAGGGGGCCTACCTCGGGATGGATAGGACCGAAAGCCAAGGCCGAAGGAGCAAGCTCCGAGTATGCCTCAGTAGCCATGGATGAATCTTGCTGGGGAGTGGAAGATGCCATAAATGCAGATCGAGAACACGGGCACAAAAGTACTGCAACCACATAGAGTAAGGTTCTATGAAGGGAACTCTATAGCGAACAAATATAAAATAGCAGAAAAACATCCAAATTGAGAGGTCTTAACCCAAAATTTGTGTTCGGCATGCGCAATTACCCTAAAAACGACTGCTAGAATGGAAAAAACTGAGGGCTACAGGAGGAATTACAATGTGTATAAAGAAGAGAAATTTTAAGAGGAAAAAGAAAGACTAATGGACAATACTGAATGGAAATATAGACAAAAGAAAATGAAAAAACAAAAAATAATTAATTTGTAAATAAAAGAAAATAATAATAATAAAAATAATAAAAGAATAAAAAATATATATAAAAAAATAAAAAGAAAATAAAAAAATGAAAAATAATAAAAATAATAATTAAAAAAAATAAAAAAAATAAAAAAAAATTACCTGGAATGCGCCGGCCGCTTGTGTGCTGGAGGAAGGGAAGATAAGCTATATATATAGGGGGGGGAGGGGATGGTGGTCGGTGGTGTCCGTGGGGGGGGGGGGGGGGGGCGGGGGATTGTGGTCGGCGGTGTCGGTGGGGGGATTTTTTTTTTTTTTTTTGGAAAAAAATTAAAAAAACGCCCTGGGGGGCCTTTTTGTTTTTGAAATATAACCCAAAAATAGAGAAAAAATGAAGGAAAAATCCAAAAAATGCCAAAAAATGGCCAAAAAATTCTGAAAAATTTCTCATTAAATTTTCCACAAGGGTAAGTTCAATTTCTTTCATCAAACCACAGAGAGCCGCCTTTTATTCCTCCTAATTGGCAAGAAAATGACATCGAAAAGGGATAAAAATGCTAAAAAATGCTAGAAAAATTTCCAAAAATACCCAAAAGTTTTTCGTTTGCAGAGGTTATGAAATGCATTCTAGGTTTGCTAAAAACACCAGGAATAAGAATGACATTGATAAGGAAAACTACTAAAACTAAGCAAAATGAGATGAGAAAGCTATGTACAACCTGGACAGATTTGCAGTTCCAGGTGATCCATACTTCTTTAAGTGTGTTGAAAATAGGCCTTGAGCCTTGATATGTTGACCAATGGCAAGGCCTCTCCTTTCAGCGTTTCTAACTCCACAACACCCCAATTGAGCATTGTTTTGACTCTATAAGGTCCTTCCCAATGTGGAAGCCATTTTCCTCTCAGTTGTGTATGAAGATGAGGTCTATGGAGAAGAACTAACATGCCTGCTTCAATGTTGTTGTTCCATAGATGTCGATCATGTGCCTCCTTCCTCTTCATCTGAGTCTCTATCAATTGTTTTGTTGCTAGTAGACGAATCTCCTCCACTTTATGTAGTGCTCCGAGCCTCTGAGAGACATCACAATCCTTCTTGCCCTGCATGAATGCTAGCTTAGGTGATCCCTGTAAAAATTCAAAGGGCTCAATGGGCAATATGCCATAAACTAGTTGGAATGGAGAATATCCTGTGGCCTCTTTGTAGGCTAACCTGTATGTGTTTTTGTTTTGGACTCCAAGTTGTCCTCTCCAATCATGAAGTAACAAAGAATCAACAAATCATCTTTATTTTGTCAATCCTAGGAATATCCACAAGACCACAGCCCCTTCAAGATAATAGATTCAAGGAAATAAGAGATTGATGACTGGATTGCTGAGAGAAATTGAAGATGAAGAGAAAATCTTGAGTTTACCATAACTAAGGCAAATCTCCATCATTTTCCATGTTCTTTGTGTCAAAACCATGCCATTTCATTAGCAGAATACAAATATGAACTCAAAACTGAAAAATATCACCTGTATCATAAAGACGAGACAATCGCGATTCTGTACCAACAGACGATTTTCACAATTTTGGAACTTCCTGCAGTCCTTTCCACTCATTTACAGCAATAGGTCTCTCTCTTCATACAACTTACTCAGTAATACACAAATATGACTCACAAATCTCCATGATTAAGCAAGAGACAAGCTCACACATCAAAAGAAATACACTCAACAGGAGAAAACACGATTTTGCAGAAACTCTTTCTTCTCTATTGATAGCTTGAGCAAATGGCTAACCAACCCCTCCAAAATAGAGAAAATTGACTTATATACATTTTCAAGTGTCCCTTTTCACACTTGAAATTAGGTCTTTTTCTCTAATTTTCTAAAAAAATGCTATCTAAGAGTTTCTAAAAATTCTACAAAAATTACATGAGATCCTCAACCACATAAGGAAGACTCTTCCTTATTTTTACAATCATTGCATAAATATTTTACAAGTTTTTTTGACTTTTTACTAATTTTTTACATCAAAAATGCTCTTCAAAAATACTCCTTCCAACATCCTTCCCCTCCTAAGCCTTTCGGCTCCTGACGAAAGATTTTCTTATGTGAGCTCAGCTTTATTTCTTCTTCCTTTGATACACTTGTGACACCAAATCATGGCTCTTCCTTTCTGTGACATTCAAGTTATTGACCATTTCAAATAAGGCTTTCCTCCATTGCACTGCAGCTTCAGGCTTATCTATGACATCCTTCTTTAAATATTCTGTGTAAGCAACTTCATAGGCAGTAAGTCTTGCTTTTGTAACAACTGATAGGTTTCCAAAAATCTCCGACTCCCTCTCAAAAAACCCATAATCGAAAGCATCCTCAAAAATCTGTAAATAATGGCTACCCAAAAATATAATTCTGCTGTAGTAGGCCATTAAGCAGATCCTGTCTGGTGTCTCACTCAAATCAAACAAAAGAGCATCAGTTGGTGAATTAAAGCCTATGTAGTTCAAAATTCTGATATCTGTATCAGTGTAGGTCTCGATACAGGCTAAAATCAATCTCATTATTCTGACAAGTAATATACAGGCTGGATCATTAACATCTTTATATGTTGTTAAAACTGACTCAGCAGTATTCACCATGTAATTTTTTGTAGGCCAAGTGCCTGCCTTTGGACCTGCTATTTTTGGAAAATTCAGCCATTTTGCTGGAATCTGCCCTGTTTTCCTCCTTTCCCAAAAAACAGTCCATTCTCTTCTTCTGGCAACTGGACAATAGGCTGGGTTGATCTTTAAATTCAAAGGTGCCTCTTTCCAGATTTTCCTGCATTCCTTATTGGCATCCAACCACTTATTCCTCCATTTAGGATTTGCTCTTTCAAATAACTCCTTCGTGACATTAATATCTTCTTCATACTCAAGGTATTTGTTCGGAGATAGCCCTACTCTGGCTAATTGATAATTCTTTATACTCTCCAAAATCATACAGAAAGGTATTCCCAATCCATCTGCAGCCCAATGATGCTGATCTGGATTAATGCCTTTATTCAGAGCAAAGGTAACTATTTGATCTTCATACTCATCATGCATTTTCCTGATAAATTCCATTCTTGACTCTCTATTGGTCAATAACTTCTGTACAAAATCTTCAGAATATTCTTCCTCTGTTTCTTTGGCTGCTGATTCCTTGTTCTCTTGTTCCCTGTCAAAATCCCCTGTTTCATATTCCCTGTTGTCTGTATCTTCTGCCTGTACTTGATCTTGAATTTCTTCTGGAACTTTTGATTTCTCCAACTGTTTCTGTAGTTCTTCTATAGTTATCATTGAACTTTTGTTCTGAGCTGCCCATAACTCCTTTTCCTTCCTCCACTCATTTCTTTCTTCCTCCATCTTTGCTTGCCATTCACTTCTTTCCTTCTCTACCTCCAAATGTAGTTGATGATATCCTCTCATTGATGTGGCAGCATGAGTGTTTGCCTGTTTCTCCATTTCCTTGGCCTCTTTTAATTCTGTTTGAAGTCTTTGAATTTCTTTATGCAGCTCTTCCTTTTCTTCCTCTGTCAATTGAACAGATTTGCTTCCACCTTGTGGTTGACCTTCTTCTAACAACACTTTATTAATCTCTTCATGTGCTCTAGTCAGAATTTGATAAGATGTTTGTAAAGTTCTGTATCTTCCTCCTATGGTTTTTAATTCCATATCCATTTTGGCATTCTGTTCTGATAACTTTACACTCTTTTCTTCCAAATATTGGATCCTGTTCTGCTTCTGAACCTCAGCTTCTTCCAAAGCAATGATTCTATTGAGATATTCTTCATTCCTTTCCTTTATCAACCTTAATTGCTCTGTCATCTGCTCTTTTTCTTTCTTGTGTTCCTTGATAATTAAACTGCCTTTCTTTGGTACTTTAGTGATAGCTAAGGACATAGAAACTCATAACCAATCAAGAACCATAGGATCAGTTGATTTCCAAAACCAGAAACCCTAAGTAAAGTGTTCACCTTTATTTTTAGGGCAAAAATACCAAACAAATTCACAAAACTCATCAAAAACAATTAAACAAATTTCCTTTCTTGATAAGAAGTTGAAGTGAGGTGTTGTGATTAGGAGTGATTGTGAAAAACTGGAAAAGAAAGCAAAAAATGATCAAAAAATCAGGAAATTGAAAAACACGATTCTCTGCACAGAATCGCGACTTTCTGAAAAAAGTAATTGATTTTGAAATAACATTGTAAGTGAAGGTTGAATTGAAGTTGTTGAAAGGTTTTGAAGGTAATCAAGAAGAAAAAGCTACTCAAAGTGGCATAAAATCAAAAATAGAGAAAAACACGATTTTTTGCACCAAAATCACAATCTCCCTCAGAAAATCGCGACTTTGTGCAGAAAATCGTGTTTTTCTCTATTTTTGATTTTATGCCACTTTGAGTAGCTTTTTCTTCTTGATTACCTTCAAAACCTTTCAACAACTTCAATTCAACCTTCACTTACAATGTTATTTCAAAATCAATTACTTTTTTCAGAAAGTCGCGATTCTGTGCAGAGAATCGTGTTTTTCAATTTCCTGATTTGATCATATTTCTGCTAGATGGTCTGAATTGTTCAATGTTGCTCATAATCATTTGACAAGCTGATCTTATATTTTTGGGTATTCTTTCCAACCCTACTTCTATTTCTGTCTGTCTAACTTCAATTTGCTTATCTTCTTTATCCACATCATCTTCTTCTGCTGCTGTTTCATCTTCTATGTCCTGCATGTCTTGTTCTTCATCATTGTGATCATAGTTCTCTGTATCCTGATTGTTATCATCCTCTTCATAAACTAGTGCTCTGTCATTTGCACTCTTCTGCTCTGAGAAATCTGAAGCTTCCTTCTTTTCTAATGGCTTCTTGTCTTCCAATACTTGTTGCTTCTCTGTGAAGAGCTGGTCTCCCTTAATTAGTATCTCCTTCTCTTGTGTTAGGGTTTCCTGACTTTTGTTTGAGTCCTTTTCAACAAGAATTTGTTGAACTTTCTTGAGTTGGTCTTCCTGTTCCTGCTTTTCCTGAACTTCAATTGATTCAATTTCTTTTATACCAGCAACCTGGTCATTACTTTTCTCTTTTATGCATTCCTGATCTTGCTCCTCAATGTCCATAAAATCTACTTCCACCTCCTGTTTTTGATCATTCTTAGATGTAAATTCCTCACTGCTTTTTATATCCTGCAGCACATCCTTTATACTTTGAACAATTCCTTCCTCTATTACTTGTCCCAAGACCTCTTGAGCATTCTTTTCTGATTCTAACTCCTTGCTTTCCTGTTCTTTGGATGCATCCTTCTGCTGATTATTTGAGCTAAGTACACTGCCGAATACTTTCTTTGCTAGTTCCTCCAAACTTGCAGTCAATCTTGCATTTAATTTGAACTGTGTCTGTGATGGGTTGGTCCATATTGAATTTTTGTCAACATTCATTATTCCAGAACTATCTTCATTCCTCTCCTGGTCTTCCTCTTCTGTCATCCTTGCCTTACCTTTTAACTGCCTCCTTTTTTCTTCAGCACTCATCTGTGGAACTATTTCCTCCTGTGTCTGCTTCTCTTGAGGTTTCTTACTTGAATCCTCAGGTGTTTTCACTTTTTCCACAGCCTGTACAGCTATATTGGGAGTGTTGGGTATTGACAAATTTAAACTTTTTAGCAAAAAACTCTCAATGTCGCTATCTGAATCAGATGAGAATCGTGAAGATCCTCCCACTTCTTGTTCTATAGGCTTTGACACTTCCATCACTGAGGTTAGCTTTTGTGTTTCTTTGGTAATTACTTGTCTCATTTCTTTTATCACAGGTTCATCTGCCATTTTTCCTTTTCCTTTCTTTATCATCTTCTTCTTCTGAACAGGTTTCCTTGGCATCTTCTTTTTCACTATTACCGTAGTTCTGGCCTCTGGAGGTCCTTGCAACTCCTTGAAGTATGCCAGCAATTCTACCTCCTTCTTTACAAATATCTCTTCAGTTTCTGCTGCCATCATTTCTTCATGCAATGCTTCATAGTGCTCCACCTCTTCTTGGATCCAATCAGTAGCTTTACATGAAAAATCTTCCAACATTTTTTGATATTGTGCCTCGTATATGGCTCTCTTGCTGTTTCCTTGAGTGAGATAAGTGTAAAGCTGTTCTTTGCTTGTCTGCGGAGGATGAGGTTCACTGGAGGATTGCACCTTTTTCTGTGCTGCCACCTGTTCCTCTCTTGTTTCTTCCGCCTGTTCTAACTCTACTTTTCTGGGGTCCAACTTTCTTTTCTTTACTGGAATCACTTCCTCAGATATTACTTTTCTCTTCATTCCTGTTCCCCTCATGCGAGTTTGTCCTTCTGATTCTCTTCCAAGTGCCTTCTTTGGGGGACTTTTGATTCCTGACATCAAATTTCTGAAGTACTGTGCCTCAGGAGCTAACTTTAACTGTTCTTCCATACCTAGAACATGATAAATGATTTTTGTCAAAAACTGGGCTCCATTCATGAATTTCTTCTGCTCCCAGTGCTTTGCTGCTTCCTTCAGCTGTTCATGGATGTAAGGTGAGACATCCATCACCCCAAATGGCTTGGTTCTATCTTTGTTATTGAACATTAATAGAGTTACTGACTTATGAGGCATGGTATACCTTGGTAATTTCGGAAAACAAAAGAACTGCAAGAACATTCTTATAGCATATTCTTCATTTTCTTTTCCCTTGAAGTCAGTGAACTTTACATACCCCGTGTAAGTCTCCTTATTTTTCTTGACAAAACTTTGGTCCAGTTTAGTGCCCATTGGATAGAACTGTAAGGCGGCTCTGATATGTTCTGCTTTGATGACTATCCCTGCCTCCTGATTGTCTTTATTCTTCACTTTACATCTGAAGTAGGCATCATTGCCTTTTCCCACTTCCTCCAAAGTTCCCATCACTTGTGCTACTCTTTCAAAGTCAATAAAGAAAATAGGTTCTTCTAAGAGCTTATGCAATCCCACAGCTTTCCATCTTTTGAGGTTGACAGAAGTTTTCTGAAACCTGTAAAATTCTTGGCACAACATAGTGTACTTATATCCTCCCACTGCTACTGTGAAGATATGCTGTCCTATCACTCCCAGAATTTCTTTAAGTTCTTTTGCTATTTTTTCAGCTTCTGGGATTTCTTGGTCTTCATCGGATTCTAAGTCCACTTGTTCTTCAGCTGCATCACTGTCCAAAAACCAGTGTCCTCTGGACAAAGTCACTGAATCAGCTTTGAAGTCGTGAATTGCCAACTCTTTTGTATTCACCATCCTGTATTTATATATAACAGAAAAGAAAATACTCCACCCACATGAGTCACAAGATTTCATAAGAAAATACTATATTATTCTGGAATGTTACTGACATATAAAAAATATGAAAGACAAGTTCCCAGCAATTTTTGCTTTTTTTTCAAGAGACTCAATTTCAAGTGAGCAACACAGGTGTAGCAAGACATCTATTGTGCTCTCTCCAATTGTCACTTCTTTCCTCAAAAAAACAATTCCTGAATTAAAAGGATGATGCTAGAAAAGATGATTAATGAAAAAACTTGAAAAAGTAATGGTAAAAAAGAAAAATGATCACAAAAACTTAAAAATCGATAAGACAAAACAACTTTTTTCCATAATAAATTACTCTTTCCCTCCCTATATCTTGCTTTGTGTTCTTTTATTTTTAGAAAGAAAATTAAGAAAATAAAATATATTTTTCTGTTTTGTTTTTTTTTTTTTTTTTTTTTTTTTTTTTTTTTTTTCTGCCTTCTTTCCTTCCCCTCCTAATTTTCTTCTAAGGGGAAAGAAAGAAATATTTTTTTGTCCTTTTCAAAATTCCAAAAATAGGTCCATGGTGGATTATCCTTCTTCCATTGACCCAATTCTGATTTTTTTACCCAGTAATATTTTACTCCATTTGTGCTTCTGTTATGGAAATATCCACGCTCTGTGGATGAACATTTTTTGACATTTTTTGGCCTCCATATCCATTTTGTTTTAATTTCCTGTTTTGGTGAGCCATAATTGTGCATGACCTGTTTCCATATTCTTTTTGTTCTGTTTTGTTGATATTGCAACTTTGGCAATAATAGTCTTCTCTGTTTTGTCTCCTCCTCAACCTTTACCTCTTCAGTCTTTTGCTGATCTTGAGTGTATGAAGCTTGATCACTTTGTATTGTCAAAATGTTCCTGTCCTTCATTGAGAAAGCAAATCCTTCGAGATGTGGGTCATGAACATCCATATGAACTACCTGCTCTTCATTACTCAGAAAGAACATTAAAAACTTTTTGTCCTTGATGGTCAAATTAAGCTTCATTTTTTCAAAATTTAAGATGACTTTACCTTGTTTGAGCCATGGCTGCCCTAAAATCAGCTTTTCAGTCATTAAATGGTCTGGCCACTCTTCACAATCTATCTCCATATATTCATTATTAAATTTAACTTTAATAGAAAGTGAAGATATGCTTTGAATTCTTTTCCCTCCCAGAGTTTTGATCAGAATTCTGCTTTCAGCTCTCTTAAGATTAAACTTATTGATCAAGGCTGAGCTAATTAGATTCACTTGAGCTCCCGAATCTATCAAAACCCTTATGTTTTCATTCTGGTAATTCATCATAATCAAAGGCAAATGTTCTTTTTGTTTTAGAGTGTTTTCACATAAACACACTTGTTTCAATTTTCTAATTCTCTCTTTGGCTTCCAGTTGAGCCTCCTTTCTAACACTTTCCTCCTCTTTTTTCCTATTTTGAGCCTTTTGCAATCTTCTCCATTCCTCAGTAGTTAATGGGCACTCATACCTCTTCACTCTACATCCACTTATGAAATTTGGCATGATTTCCCCATCAATATTGGCTAACTGAATAGCTCCACTTTTGCTTATCTGATGTATGATATATGGCCCATGACCTTTTTTCTGAAACTTTTTCTGATGTTCTTTGATTGTGTAAGCTAAGACCAGGTCTCCTTCTTGTAGATCTTTGTCTTTTATGTGAACATCATGATAAGCTTTTTGTCTTTTCTTGTTTGTGTATATACTCATCACTGCTTGGAGTCTCGATGCTCCCAGTTTTTCTAAGTCTATGACTCTCTCAAATAATTCATGTCCTGTCCAATTGTATTGACTACCCACCTTCAGTGTTGGAATAAGAAATTCCATGGGTAAAACTGCATTCTGGCCATACACCAAATTAAATGGTGTGGTCCCTAAAGCTGTTTTGTATGCCACTCTATAAGCCCAAAGAACATGATTCAGTTGATAATCCCAGTCATTTCTGTTTGTGTTGACTAATTTGGTCAATACATTGCAAAGTACTTTATTAGTACTTTCTGCTAACCCATTGGCTTGTGGGTGATATGGGGCTGACTTATTGTGACTAATCATGAAATAATTAGTCATGTTTTCTATGATCTGATTCAAAAAATGAGTCCCCCTATCACTTACCAATTCAATTGGTAGTCCAAATCTAGTGATAATGTTTTCATACAAAAATCTAGCAGTGGTGTGAGCATCATTTCTTTTAGTAGCTTTGGCCTCAGCCCATTTTGTCAAATAATCTGTAGCTACTAATATGTATTCTGCATGAGATTGTCTGGCTGGAGGATGTATTGGTCCAATAAAGTCCAATCCCCATTTACTAAAAGCTCTGGCTGAAATTAAAGGAATTAATGGCATGTTATCACTTTTGTTTGGTTGGCTTACCCTTTGACAAACATCACATCTTTTTACATAAGTTCTAGCATCGGGAAATAGGGTTGGCCACCAAAAGCCAGAATATAAGATGAGTTTGGCTGTTCTATCACTTGAGAAATGTCCTCCAACTACTCCTGAGTGTGCCATTTCCAACATCTCTAAATACTTTTCTTCTGGAACACAGATTCTCAGATATCCATCCATTCCTCTCTTGTATAATTGTTCTCCTATGAGTTGATATTCCTCTGAGATCACTTGTAGATTTCTTGAATCAGCACCAGCTATTTCTTGTTCCCCTTTCTCCTTTCTCTTCAACTTCTCAACAATATTTTCACTCCATTCAGGGTTTTTCTGAAACCAATATAGAGTTATTAATTCTGCTTTCTGCCATGTTTGACATTTTTGACAATTATCAATATATCTCTCCACATCTTGAATCTTATTTGGCCAATGTACTCCCATCCTATTAAGGTTACTAAGAGTAACAATTGTAGAAGCATGAGTACATGGATTCCAACAATGAGCTTTTCTTACATATTCATGTTGCTCTTCTTCTGGAGTACAATATTCCAGTATACCTGACTGATTGAGGTGATACAAATGTCCAGCTAACAACATGAAATTCCTGCTTTGTAACACCAGATGTGTATTATTTGCTAATGACCTACAAGGTCCCATGGTTAGCAAAGGAATTAATGACATCGACCATTCAGGAACACTTTCCACCTTGAATAAGTATGTATCTGGCAAATCATCATCTATAGGTGAACTAGGTTCTTTTGACTGAATTCTTGATAAATGATCTGCTCTCAAGTGTGTTTTTCCTTGTCTAACCACCACCTCAAACTCAAATTCCATTAGTAAAAGAAACCATCTTACTATTCTTCCTGTATGACATGGTTTATTTACTAAATAGAGTAGAGCTTGGTGATCCACAAAGAATTTAAACTTGTTGGCCAATAGATAATGTCTGTATTTTTTGACAGCAAAGATCATTCCCAATCCTTCTCTCTCAGTAGTTGTGTAATTTTTTTCTGCACTGTTTAATTGTCTACTTGCATATGCTACTGGGAAATCTAATTTGCTTCCTTCTATAGGTTGTGCTAACACACATCCCAGAGCATAATTTGAAGCATCAACATGTACATGAAAGATTTTATCCCACTGAGGTGTTTTTAAGATTGGTGCTGTCACCAAACAAGTTTTTAATGTTTCAAATGCTTGGTCACATTCTTCAGTCCACTCAAACTTTGTGATGAGGGCATATAAGGGCTTGGCTATATCAGCAAATTTGTATACAAATTTTCTGTAGTACCCACAATGTCCCATAAAAGTTTGGATTTCTTTCACATTTGTTGGTCTAGGAAGCTCTATTATGGCTTTTATTTTCTTCTCATCAGTAGAAATTCCATTTTTTGACACTATGTGACCCAACATTCTTCCTTGTCTGACATAGAATACACACTTTTCTGGGTTTAAGCATACTCTATATGTCCTGCACTTCCTGAATATTCTTTCCAAATCTTGTAAATGATCTTGTCTTTTTAAAGAAAAAGTGCATAAGTCATCTACATAGATTTCCATCACATTTCTCAGGAATTCTTTGAAAATATGACACATCAACCTTTGAAAAGTTGCTGGGGCATTGGTCAATCCAAAGGGCATAACCCTAAAAGCATAAACCCCCCATTCTGTAGAAAAGGCAGTCTTATGTTGGTCCTCTAAAGCTATAGGTACTTGATTGTATCCTGAGAAGCCATCTAGAAAACTATAGACTTCCTTTCCTGCAACTCTCTCAAGAAGATGATCTGTTATTGGCAGTGGATAACTATCCCTTATAGTTGCTGCATTTACTTTCTTCAAGTTAATGCATACCCTAAGTTTCCCGTTCTTCTTTGGCACCACAACTATAGGTGATATCCATTCAGTGTATTCTATTTCATAAATGAAATTAGCAGCCAACAACTTGTCAATTTCTTCCTTTATTTTGGCAGAGTATTTGTCATTAAATGTATAATGTCTCTGTTTGCTTGGTTTTGCATCAGGTGTCATAGGAATCTTATGCTCACAAATTTTTGGATCAATTCCTTTCAAATCTTTATAACTGTAAGCAAATACATCCCTATAGTTCTTTGCTAGGTTCCTTAATGCTTCTTCTTCTTGTGATGTCATGTCATCAGCTATTACTATTTGTCTCTCTTCTCCTTCTTCCTGTGTAATTACAATTTTCTTTGTTTGTTCTTCGTTATCATATGCTTCCCCTTTCTTCTTCTCTCTTTTTGGTTTCATTCTCAGAAGTAGTCTGTCTTCTACTTCATAAGTTTTAAAGTTTGCTGGTACATCAAAGTATTGATCTCTGTTTATCTCTTTCTCTTTCTTTTCCTTTTCCTGGTCTCTTTCTGTTTCTTTGTGTTTATGTCCCTTGTATTTGCCTGAGATTTTGTCTTTGATTGCATCCTCAGCTTTTACTGTTTCCAAATATTGTGATTTTCCTTCTGTTAATATCATTTCTTGATTTTGATCCTCTTCTCTTTGTGATACTCCTATCATGTGTATGCCAATGTGGAAGATGTCAAATCCTTCCTCATTTTGAAATTCCATTCCCACATATTCCTCACTGGCCAAATCCATGGTAGCTAAGATTTGATTCCATCCATAAGGTTCAAACTCTTCATCTTTGAATTGTTGAGGCACATAATTTTCATCTTGTATTTCTCTTTCTTCCACACAATCTTCTCTTCTTAACTTCCTTTTCCTATTTGTGATATTTCTTAATATGTTACACTTCCAAACTGCTGATTCACCTTCTTCCTGATCCTCCCTCTCTGATTCTTCACTTTCTGGTTGATTTTGATGTATTTTATACCATTCTCTAGGAGATATGTCACAATAGTGGCCATTTCTTAAGTTTACTCTTGTTATTCTCCCCTGGTTCTGAAGATATAAACAATCATTACCCCAATCTTGTACAATTTGCATTTGTCTCATGAAGGGTCTTCCTAGGATAATTTCATAAGATGTGGATTGTGGAAATTCTACTATAGCAAAAGTATGCTCTATTTCTATGCCACATATGTCCACAATCACTTTTTCCCAAATTCCTAGGGGCTTTTCTATATGTCCATCTGCAAGTTGTAATCTCATTTTAGTGGGTAATAATTCCTTTCTTCCCCATTTCTCCCATGTTTGTTTAGTCATTATAGCCACTCCTGATCCACTATCCAAAATGGCTTTTGCTGAATGTTTTCCATATTGTAATTTTAAAGTTGAATTCCCTTCTTCTCCTTCACAATATCCTCCTATTTTGTCAATAGGAATATACCATAGTTCCTCTAATTCTTGTGTTGGTGAATGAAGGTTTCCAGATATTGTTTCTTCCTTGTTCATCTTGTTTTGTAGGTGAGGATTTTGTTTCAACAAATTTTCCCATGTTGTATGACATGTAATACTACAATGTTCATCTAAACTCATTTGGAATGTTATGTGTGGATTGCCTTCTTTATCATTTTCCTTGGTTTTTGTTTTCTCATGCTGATCAAATGTTCTCCGAGAGCTGTCTTCTTCCCCTAATCTGAGTTGTGTTTCCTGGATAATTTGTTTGCATTTTAGCATCCTTTCATGCTCTAAATCTGGTATGGGATAAGCCATTGCATGATCTGCAGGGCTTGGTCCCTCTTGAATCCTTCCTTTATAGGCTTTGATTAGGGTGTCTAGGCTCTGAGAATTTCCTAATTCAGACAGATTCTGGGTCTTTTGAGGAGAAGTATGTTTTGAATTTGTTTGTTCCTGACTGTCTTCTTCCAGACTTTTGCCCACTTTCCTTTTCTTTTCCCATTTCCCTCTTTGTCTATTTTTCTTCCCTTTTGATGTGGATCCCTCATTTTGTTCTTTAATTGTTTCTTGTTGTTTAGCTTGTGCCCTTGTTATAACATTAAGTTCAATTTGATCATTGTCACTCAATTCCTCTTGTTCCATAATTTTGACTGTTTTTAAAGGTATGTTATTAGGTGTGTTCTGTTGTTTTTGGGGATTTTTTGGACAGTCCTTGATCAGATGTTCTCTACCACAATCCTTACAATATGCTCCTTCTATCCTGAATGTTGGAGGTTGTGGACAATCTCTAATGAAATGCTCTCCCCCACACCTATAACATGTTATCTTTGGTCCCCCTTTGAATTGAGGTTTTTGATTGGACATGTAGTTGTTAGTAATGTACATGAATGTTGCTGTGTCCATTTCAATTTTTCCATTTCCCAGATCTAGGGCTTTAAGCTCAGGTTCCCTTATTTCATAATCTTCCCATTCTTCCTGATGTCCCTCACTCCATTGATACTCCTCCTTATAAGGTGATCTGAATCTTGAATTTCCTTCGTCAATGGGTGTATATTTGACTGGTACCACATTGGTTGGAATGGGAGGTTGTTGTCCCAATACTGGTCTTGGTTGCTCGGTATAACCTGATTCCCTTTGAGCCATATAGTCTCTTTCCTTGACAGGTTGTTTGTTATAGAAGCATTCCTCCCTGGTATGGTTTGTCCATTTTCTCTCTAGTGTACAATACTTGAGTGTCTTCCTATCTTGTAAGTGTTGTGGTTTCTGATAAGGGCATTGTTGTGCCAGATGATTTTCTCCACAAATATAACATTTCTTGTTTGTGTTTATCCTAGAGTTTATCAGATTAGTTTTAGTGCTTACCTCTAGGGCTTTAGCAATAGCCTGAGCCAACTCTTCTGTTGGAGGAATTTTGTCTTCATAAGATCTGGGTTGATCAAATGCTAACAAATCTTGACCTCTGTTGTCCTCCAAATCTATTGCTTCCTTAACACAGGCTGCTAAATCAGGACATCTCCTATAGTACACTAGGGTCCTTAATTGGGCACTTTTTAATCCCTCAATGAATAAGGATACTTGTTTTGCCATGGAAGGTACTTCTTCTCTTGGGCATCTATCAATGTACTGTTTAAACCTTCTGGCTGCTTCTCTAACATTTTCCTCCTTTTGTTGTTTGAAGCTGTGTATCAATGTGGCTGTACTATGTTTGATTCCAGTCTTAGAGAATTCACCAATGAAAGCTTCTAAGAAAGATTCAATGTCTAGGTACATTTCTTTTCTCAAAGGAATGAACCATGATAAGGCTGGCCCTGTTAGGGTTAGACCAAATGCTTCAAATTGTACCTTGTAATCTTCTACTTCCTCTGCTCTAATCAGTTGTCTAAACTCTGCAGCATGAGCATGAGGATCTGAATACCCTTCATATTGGTTCTTCATGCATTTGGCTACTTGATATGGTCTAAGCATCCTACCCTGAGGTTGCCAATGAGGTCTTCTTCTGAGTGGGAAGTCATTGTTTCCTTCTGGTTCTCTGTCAAAGGGATTTGGTGAAGCATGTGTCCTTCTCCCATAATTTTGCTCATTATTAGTGTAGTTTTCATTTGGTCTAGGTATGTCTGGTTGTCCCATGTTATGTTCCCAAGGTCCTTTGTCAGCACATTGCCCTAGATCATTTGAATTTTCTGGATCTTGAGAGAAGATGTATACACATCCTTGCCTGTCTTCATATCTTCCATCTTTGAATTGGGCTACTGGGGTTATATTCAGGGGAATTTCTGAATTTCTCAGTCTAATGAGGAATTTATGCATTCCATCCTGGTATATATAGGTTCCAAACCTATTTGTATACATGTATTTCAGGATGTTTCTAAAATCCCCAGTTTCTATTGACTCATTTGTTTCATTTAGGTTTTCCATGTTATTCTCTTGTCTTATACTTCTTTCTGATCTTTTATTACTTCCTGGCTCTTTTTCCTTCCTTGTTAGGTCTTGTTTAGGAATTGAATTTATTTTATTTCCAGATCTTAGTATCATTCAACTATTCTTGACAAATTTCTAATACTCAAAGGAGTGTTTGTCACAGTTTCCTAACCAAAGTATTGGTTTTCCACAATTTTCTGTCAAAAATTGTGTGTGTTTTAATTTTCTTCCTATGTTTTGTGCTTTTCACAACTTCTTAATGAATTTAGGTTTTTTCACGATTTTCTACTGCCAGTAGTGTTTTTTCACAAATTTCAGATGAAAATCGTGTTTTTCACGATTTTATCATGCAATTAGACTTTTTCACGATTTTCTGTTGGATTTAGGTTTTTTCACGATTTTGTGGCTACCTGTGAATTTTTTACAATTTTCTGTTGAAAATCGTGTTTTTCACGATTTTCTACTTACTTGTGAGTTTTTCACGATTTTCTGTTGAAAATCGTGTTTTTCACGATTTTCTGTTGAAAATCGAGTTTTTCACGATTTTCTGTTGAAAATCGAGTTTTTCACGATTTTCTGTTTACTTGTGAGTTTTTCACGATTTTCTGTTGAAAATCGTGTTTTTCACGATTTTCTACTTACTTGTGAATTTTTCACGATTTTCTGTTGAAAATCGTGTTTTTCACGATTTTCTACTTACTTGTGAGTTTTTCACGATTTTCTGTTGAAAATCGTGTTTTTCACGATTTTCTACTTACTTGTGAGTTTTTCACGATTTTCTGTTGAAAATCGTGTTTTTCACGATTTTGTGTTGGAAATCGTGTCTTTCACGATTTTCTGTTGAAAATCGTGTTTTTCACGATTTTGTGTTGAAAATCGAGTTTTTGACGATTTTGTTCACAGAATCGTGTTTTTTGCGATTTTGTTCACAGAATCGTGTTTTTTGCAATTTTGTGTCAAAATCGTGTTTTTTGCGATTTTGTTCACAGAATCGTGTTTTTCACGATTTTGTGTCAAAATCGTGTTTTTCACGATTTTGTGTCAAAATCGTGTTTTTCACGATTTTGTTCACAGAATCGTGTTTTTCACGATTTTGTGTCAAAATCGTGTTTTTCCACGATTTTGTTCCCAGACAATCGTGATTGCTCACAGATTGTTAAAAACACGATTTTCTTATGAAAATCGCGTTCTGGGAATCGCGATGTTGTTGGCACTTTTTCACAGAATCGCGATTTTGAGTAAAACTCAGAATCGCGATTTTGTCCAAAATTTGACAGATTTTCAACTTTTTGTTTTTTTCAATATTTTTTAACCTATAGAATCGCCTTATCAAAATTTTAACATGCAATGAAAGAAATTTCTTGAGACACCCTTTTTTCTTACTGAAAACCAACAAAAACAGGGAATCGCGATTTCGTGATTTTACTATTTTCCTACTTTTTTGTGTTATTTACTCACTTTTATGCAAAAAATATGTACTCAAAATGCTACTAGACTTTTTACCTTGCTTGCCAAGTTGAAAAAATCTCCAAAGCTTGCTTGTAGCTGAAAGTCGCGATTTTGTTCGATTCTGCACACTCTCTCTCTCCCTCACTCTCACTCAAATGAATTTTTCTTTGAATTTCAGGTTTTTATAGTGTTCAGAAAATCGCGATTTTGTGTGATTTCTACTTTTCCTCACTCTTTCACTTGTTTAACTTCACTTACTCAATCTTAATGACTCCCTCTACACTTTCTTATGTCAAGTACCCAAATTTACCACATATTCCAAAAAAAAAAATTTCTTTACAGAAAATCGCGATTTTATGTAGAGAATCGTGTTTTTTCTGCAGATCTTTTTTTGTGCAAATTTTGAGTATTCTTTTTCCTTGCCTTCTCTCAATATTCTTCACACTTCAATACATGAGTCACCTGAAAAGTTTTTTCAAAACAACACTTTTTGCAGAAAATCGCGATTCTGTTCAGAGAATCGTGTTTTCTATTTTTCTGGTTTTTTGATAATTTTTAATTTTTTTTTTTTTTATTTTTTTTTATTTTTTTAAGCTTTCTTTCTCTTTGTTTTGCTTCAATTCCTTCTTTTGTTTGTAATTAACTCTGCTCCTGAATTTTTTGCACCAAAATCACAATCTCCCTCAGAAAATCGCGACTTTGTGCAGAAAATCGTGTTTTTCTCTATTTTTGATTTTATGCCACTTTGAGTAGCTTTTTCTTCTTGATTACCTTCAAAACCTTTCAACAACTTCAATTCAACCTTCACTTACAATGTTATTTCAAAATCAATTACTTTTTTCAGAAAGTCGCGATTCTGTGCAGAGAATCGTGTTTTTCAATTTCCTGATTTTTTGATCATTTTTTGCTTTCTTTTCCAGTTTTTCACAATCACTCCTAATCACAACACCTCACTTCAACTTCTTATCAAGAAAGGAAATTTGTTTAATTGTTTTTGATGAGTTTTGTGAATTTGTTTGGTATTTTTGCCCTAAAAATAAAGGTGAACACTTTACTTAGGGTTTCTGGTTTTGGAAATCAACTGATCCTATGGTTCTTGATTGGTTATGAGTTTCTATGTCCTTAGCTATCACTAAAGTACCAAAGAAAGGTTCTCCAATGAAAAAGTGTTATGAAAGGCAATCAAATTTTTGTAAAGATAAACTCAATCATATGATTTTTTTTCAAAATGCAGCACAACTCAAGATTTAATGCTC
This sequence comes from Ceratopteris richardii, assembly GCA_020310875.1. Classification (NCBI taxonomy): domain Eukaryota; kingdom Viridiplantae; phylum Streptophyta; class Polypodiopsida; order Polypodiales; family Pteridaceae; genus Ceratopteris; species Ceratopteris richardii. The sequence goes on along the minus strand of CM035432.1, from coordinate 19,559,820 downwards.
AGACTTGGTCAACAACTGAATCCCTCATTCTTACATCTAGCTACTTTAACTGTCCTTTCCTTAATATCACCATGTTATCTTCCCAAGATCACCCATGGTGTCTAGTACTTGGGCAAAAAGAAATCTAGAAATGCAAGAATAGATTCAAGTTACCTCCATCTTCAGCTTCTTGGCTCAAATCCTCCACACACCTGCACTTTTACTTCACCAAAATGATGAGCAACTATCAATCTACAAAAATTTCAGCACTTCCACTTCTACAAGACATCCATTGCTTTCTTCTTCCCTAAAGACAAACAATGATATCTACCTATTCATGTGCACTTTTCCTTATTGATGAGCTTTACCTTGTTTATCATCATCAACTGAAGATCCAGCAAAGGTCCAACTTCAAAGAAGTTCTTGGAATGTTCCCCGGCAACGGCGCCAAAAAATGTTTTTGTTTTGGACTCCAAGTTGTCCTCTCCAATCATGAAGTAACAAAGAATCAACAAATCATCTTTATTTTGTCAATCCTAGGAATATCCACAAGACCACAGCCCCTTCAAGATAATAGATTCAAGGAAATAAGAGATTGATGACTGGATTGCTGAGAGAAATTGAAGATGAAGAGAAAATCTTGAGTTTACCATAACTAAGGCAAATCTCCATCATTTTCCATGTTCTTTGTGTCAAAACCATGCCATTTCATTAGCAGAATACAAATATGAACTCAAAACTGAAAAATATCACCTGTATCATAAAGACGAGACAATCGCGATTCTGTACCAACAGACGATTTTCACAATTTTGGAACTTCCTGCAGTCCTTTCCACTCATTTACAGCAATAGGTCTCTCTCTTCATACAACTTACTCAGTAATACACAAATATGACTCACAAATCTCCATGATTAAGCAAGAGACAAGCTCACACATCAAAAGAAATACACTCAACAGGAGAAAACACGATTTTGCAGAAACTCTTTCTTCTCTATTGATAGCTTGAGCAAATGGCTAACCAACCCCTCCAAAATAGAGAAAATTGACTTATATACATTTTCAAGTGTCCCTTTTCACACTTGAAATTAGGTCTTTTTCTCTAATTTTCTAAAAAAATGCTATCTAAGAGTTTCTAAAAATTCTACAAAAATTACATGAGATCCTCAACCACATAAGGAAGACTCTTCCTTATTTTTACAATCATTGCATAAATATTTTACAAGTTTTTTTGACTTTTTACTAATTTTTTACATCAAAAATGCTCTTCAAAAATACTCCTTCCAACAGTATGCCCATAGGGTACCTTGATAAGCAATGCCCCAAGAAGTGGGTTGTAACATACACTCCTTTCTTAACATTGAGATTAAAACCTTGTTTGTCGATTCAGCCTGTCCATTGGCTCTTGGATAGTAAGCACAAGAGGTCCTATGTAGAATTCTATACCTGTTGAAAATTTCCTGCAAGACCTTATTGACAAAATGGGTACCTTGATCTGTACAAATTTCAAGTGGGCATCCAAACCTGCAAATGATGCTACTATAAATGAAATCAGCAACAGTTTGGGCAGTGCAATCGGGGGAGGCAATAGCTTCAGCCCATTTTGTCGCATAATCTGTAGCTATCAAGAGATATTTTTCTCTTTTTGGAATTGCGGGAGGGTAGATGGGCCCTACAAAATCTAGCCCCCACTTCTCAAATGGTTGCCAGGAAGTGGAAACAATCAAGGGGTTATGCCTCTGCTTTGTTGGCTTAGGTCCACACCTCTGGCAAACGTCACATGCCTTTCCCCATTCATCTGCATCCTTAAATAGTGTAGGCCACCATAGACCAGCATCCAGTATCCTCTAACTCATAATATGCCCTGGAAGGTGCCCACCACCTGTTCCTTCATGTGCAGACTGAAGGACTTCCCTCACTTCTTCTTCTTCCAAACACTTCCTAAACCTGTCATCCATGCCCTGTCTATACAATTTATCTTCAATGAAGGTATATGGTCTACTCTTGATTAGCAGTCTCTTCTTTTGCACATCACTAGCCTTTTCTAGATACAACCCAGTTTTAATGAAATTTTTGATATCATAATACCAACCTTGAGCTTGTATAGCAAACAGATGAGCATATGGAAAATCATCATTGATTCCACTAGTTTGATTCATCATATTGATTCTGGATAGGTGATCCGCCATAACATTTTCTTTACCTGGTTTATGGACTACAGAAAAATCAAACTCTTGGAACAACAATAACCACCTCCATATTCTACCAGTGGCTTGTGGTTTGTTGAGTAAGTATTTTAGTGGTTGGTGATCTGTTATAATAATAAATTTTACTCCCAGTAAGTAATGACGGAATTTCTGGACAACAAAGACCATTGCTAGGGCTTCCCTTTCTGTAGTACTGTAATTCCTTTCAGCCTTGGTCAAGATTCTACTGCCATATTGAATTGGTTTGTCCGCTTTAAATTCTTCATTGGGTTGGGTCAAAACTGCCCCCACTGCATAGGCACTGGCATCTACATGTATATGAAACATTTTTGACCACTCAGGTGTGATCGAAATAGGAGCAGACACTAACCTTGACCGTAATGTTTGATATGCTTTTTCCTCCTCTTCTTCCCATTTAAAGGGTACTTCCTTACCTGCAAGTCTAGCCAGTGGTCTGGCTATCTCTGCATACATTTTTATAAATCTTCTATGGTATCCAGTATGCCCCAAGAAACTCTGAATCTCTTTAGGGGATTTAGGTTTAGGCAACTTTATTATAGAAATGATTTTGTCAGGATCTGGGGCCATACCTTTAGCCGACACCACATGTCCTAAGAGAGTTCCTTTTGTCACAAGGAAATGACATTTATTTGAATTGAGCTTTAGCTTAGTCTCCCTGCATCTTTTGAAAACATTCTGCAGCTGCCTCAAGTGATGGTCCAAACAATCTAGAGGAGTTTCTTTGTGAGAACCTGAAAACGAACAGAAGTCATCCATGAAGATTCTAAGTGATTCCAACAATAGGGGGCCAAAAATGAGATTGACCGTTCTGTTAAAGGTGGCTGGAGCATTTCTGAGCCCAAATGGCATTTTTACATACACATATGTTCCCCAAGGTGTGATAAAAGCAGTCTTTCCACGATCCTTTGAGTGTATTGATATTTGATTATAGCCACTAAATCCATCCATAAAGCTATATAATGCATGCCCAGCCACTTCTTCAATGACCTGCTCTGCAAAAGGCATTGGGAACCCATCTGGAATGGTCACCTTGTTGAGTGCTCTAAAGTCAACACAAATTCTGATTTTATTAGTATTCTTGTTTGGTACTATAACCATAGGTGAGAGCCACTTTGAGTGTTCTACAGGAATGATGATTCCTGAATCCTCCATCTTATGTATTTCCACATAGATAGCTTCAACATATTTTGGATTAAGTCTATAACTCTTCCCTCTTATGGGTTTTTCTCCATCAACCAGAGGGATTCTGTGCTCTCCATAAGTTGCAGGCACTCCTTCTAAGTCTTTATAATGCCAGGCAAAAACATCTGTATAATGGGTCAAGAATGATTTTACCTTTTCAAAGAGCCCTGGGTGGTTCCACAACCAAGTGGCCACCAAAACTGGCCGATTATTGTCTTGAGTGCCTAATTGTATTTCTTGGACATAATTTCTCTCTATCATATTATCTTCGTGCTCATCTTCTTCCTTGTCTTCTTCTACTAGCTTTTTGTGCATTGCTTCATAAGCAGGTGTATTTTGGACTTCAATGTGTTCCTCCTTGTCCTGCATCCATCTTGCAGGGATTTCTTGAATTGGGAAAGAACATTCTTCACTAGAATTTTTTACCTTGCCTTTAGCTTTAGTAACCTCTTTATCCGTGGTTGTCATATCCTCCTCCAAGTTATATTTTAGGGGTGTCTTTCTGCCCCTTCTGTGGTCTGTGATGGGCTCTCCCAATCCATCAACCTGGACTTTTTCCTTATCTTCATCATAGCCTTCAGTCGTGCAAGAATTATTAAGAAAAATTCCAAAACAACAAGAAGAGTTGCCTGCTTGGAGCCAATTTAGAATATCCTCTTCTTCCTCGAAATCTATTTGGGGTTGATCCTCCGATTCTGTTTCCATGCATATGCCAACTGTTTGCATCATGCTAGTGTTTCCTTGATTATCTGGGCCCTCTTCTAAATGAATCTGTGTCAGCTCTTGCCCTTTCTTTTGTACCCACATAGTTTCCTTGCCCCAATCATGAATGGTACTTGCATGCCTCAACCATGGTCATCCAATTAAGAGAGGAAATCCTCCTTCAACATGGGGCAATCTTAAAACCAGAAAATCCAGAATGAATAGATTACCTTGTACTTCAAGTGGAACTTTTGGGATCACTCCCAAGGGCCTTACTTTGCTCTGATCTACCAAAGTAACAGTGAAATTTGCAGGCCCTGAAGGGTGGAGTCCAATCTTTTCCATTGTATGTTCAGGTATCAAGTTAATGCCAGAACCACCATCCACAATAACTCCTTGAAATTCATGACCCTTGATAGATACTGTCAGCCGATGACTTTTATAATCTGTTAGGGGTGCTTCCCCTACAATTTTTCCTTTATGTAAAACAACAGTCTTTGCCACCAAACTTGTAGTGGAAGCTGTTGGATGTGATGGCTGGGTACAATCAGAAGATCAAGGTGGTGTTGCTAGACCTGCTTCACACCTGCCCTTTCTTTTCTTCAGATATGGTTAGGAGACTCCTTGAGCTTCCAAATGACACCAAGAAACTATATATGTGTTTTACAAAGTGATTGAGTAATGATCAAATCAAAACAGATAAGTTTGAACCTTCATAAGTTCAAAAACTTGCTATTTCTGTAATGACACCTGCTCAGTCCTAAGCTCAGTGTGTCCAGCACACTTGCAATTGATCTAATTCCTTCTGGGAGTATTAAATTAACTTAACAAGCTACCATTAGCAAGTTAAATCACTCCAAATGATAAACTATACACTGAGCATGATGTTTAGCAAACTCAGAGACACCCCCGACTTTTTAGGAATCACACAGAAATATACCAGTGATCACTTCGACAGCGATTTCTCCCAATTGGCTGAATAGATTGACTTGAAACTTTGTAGTGTTGTAGAATGCTTTGAGCTGGTTCCAATGAGCCCTTGATCATCAAATTTGGTTCAGTAGATCTTGAGATATGTGCTGTTGAAGTTGACAGACTTGGAGGTAGTCACTCAGAGAAAACACAGAGATAATGACTATGAATATATGTATTGAATCTATCAAATGTACATTCCCATTGACATGTAGAATGATGCCCAATGGTACTCAGAGGTGTAGGCTAATGATTAGCTCTCACACACTCACTGAATCTCTTGGATTATCCTCGGGAAGAGTGTAACTAAACCCGCGACTTTTACATTGGTTTTTATAGAAGTTTTTGAATGAATTTGAATTTGAATTCAAATTAAAGCTTCCCTTGATTCTCTCCACTAGACTTAGGGAGATATTCCCTCAACTAGATCATCTAATTTTTCCACGACTCTAGTCTAGTAGGTATGATTACATTGTTGATAAAGTCACATGGACTTTTACATGAGATAAAAGTAAGAATCAATAAGACTAGGTTCACATGATTATTGACTCTTGTGAATGTATCATCCAAGGGTTCAATCTTTTATGCTTTCCAAGGATTCAATAGTCCAAGCTTCATGTTGGGTCTTCAAGAGCACAAAGCAAAGCCAAGTGTTAAGGCTTGTTTGCACCAACAGCTCCCCCTCAAGCCAAACACTTGCTTGAGTCTTCATCTTTAGTCTTCAATGATATCCTGTAATCCAATCATGGATTTAAACCTGCATAGCTTGCTCCCATCCAAAGCTTTTGTAAGCAAATCTGCACATTGAATATTAGTGGACACATATGATAATTGGATTTCTTTGCTAAGTAATTTCTCCCTCACATAGTGGTAATGCACCTCTATGTGTTTTGTCCTAGCATGATACACAGGATTAGCAGCTAAATGGAGTGAACTTGTATTATCACCAAATATGATAGGTGGCCTTGTGTATAGGCCCAATTCTGAATAGAGTAACTTCAACCATATTGATTCTTGAGTGGCATTGGCTAGCCCTCTGTACTCTGCCTCAGTAGATGATAGAGCTACTGTAGGTTGTTTCTTGGATGACCAAGAAATTGGTTTATCACCTGCAAAGCATATGTAACCAGATGTACTCCTCCTGTCATCCTTGCAACCTGCCCAATCTGCATCTGAGTATACCTTGATATCAATGTCTGATGAATATGGATAATACAAACCATGATTTTGTGTTCCCTTTAGGTACTTTACTATCTTCTTGGCTGCCTCCAAATGTGGTACTCTTGGCTTATGCATAAATTGACTAAGTACACTAACACCATATGAGATATCAATCCTAGTTAAGGTAGCATAATTGAGACTACCTACCAAACTTTGGTAACCTGTAATATCCTTGAGTTCTTCTCCTTCATGTGCACTGAGTTTGTGATTGACCTCCATAGGAATGTTTGAGACTTTAGCTTCCTGCAAGTTAAACTTCTTGACCATGTCCTGAATGTACTTCTTCTGAGTAATGTATATACCTGAATTTGTGTAGACCAATTCAAGTCCTAGGAAGTACTTTAATAATCCAAGATCATTGATCTTGAATTCCTTCATCATTTGACCTTTGATGTGTCTAATTCCTTGAACATCATTACCTGTAATAATGATGTCATCAACATAGACACACAAGTATATTACCTCTGAATTGTTCTTCTTTATAAACAATGAAGTATCTGCTTTACTCATCACAAATCCTTGATCCAAGAGATAGGTTGTCAACCTATAGTTCCATGCTCTAGGTGCCTGCTTCAATCCATACAGAGCTTTCTTCAATTTGCAAACATGATTTACCTTATTGGGATCCTCATAGCCAGGTGGTTGTGACATGTAGACCTCTTCAGATATCCATCCATTCAAGAATGCATTTTTTACATCCAATTGGTACATGTTCCAATTCTTGGATGCAGCTACACTCACCATAATTCTGATAGTTGGCATCTTTGCCACAGGAGAAAATGTCTCCTCATAATCAATGCCTTGGGTTTGTGCAAAACCCTTGGCCACCAACCTAGCTTTGTACCTGCTTATTGAACCATCTGAGTTCCTTTTGAGCTTGTAGATCCATCTGGATCCTATCACCTTCATGGAGTCCTTCTTGGGTACTAAGTCCCAAGTATCACTCTCCTTGAGAGCCTCCATTTCTTCATCCATTGCTTCCTTCCATTCTGGTTTAGTAATAGCTTCCTCAAATGTACCTGGTTCTTCACTTAAGATATCCTTTGCAAGATATACAGAGTGCTTGGTTACAAGTGAAGTATCATATCCATACCTAATAGGTTTCTTCTTTTCCCTTGAAGATCTCCTCATAGCTTGAGTTGAGGATTCTGGATTGTCTTCAAGTTGCTTCATCTTCATCTTCCCCTTGGATTTCCAAGCTTTGAATTCTTCAATGTTGATGGTGTCTTCATCATCTGAACTTGTATCCTCATTCTGAGTTGGTTCTTGTCTGACAAGCTTTGGAAAGTCCTCTTCCATATCATAAGGTAAACTCACTTTCCTGCACTCATTATCATACCATGAATCATTTTCATCAAAGATGACATCTCTGCTTACCTTGAAGCCTTTGTTTGAGGGGTTATAGAACCTGTATCCTTTCTGATTCAAATCATAACCAATAAAGATACACTTTTCAGCCTTAGGGTCTAGCTTTCCCCTTACCTGTGAGGGAATATGCACATATGCAACACACCCAAAGATCTTGCAATGATCCAGAGATGGTCTCTTACCATGCCAAGCCTCATAGGGTGTCATTCCATCAAGTGTCTTTGATGGCAACCTGTTGATCAAGTATGTGGCAGTAGATACACTCTCTGCCCAAAGATAATTTGGTAGTTTCTTCTCATTGAGCATAGACCTAGCTTTCTCCACAATGAGTCTATTTCTTCTTTCAGCTACCCCATTTTGTTCTGGAGAGTACCTTGTGGTAATCTCCCTCTTGATGCCTCTTTCCTGTAAGAATTCTTCAAAATCATTGGAGAAGTATTCTCCACCACCATCAGACCTTAACCTCTTCAATTGTCTACCTGTTTGATTCTCTACTAATGCAAGATACCTTTTGAAGCAATTAAATACTTCATCTTTATGTTTCATGAAGTACAAGACAGTCCATCTGCTATAATCATCTATAAAAGATACATAGTACCTTGATCCAGATATGGATGGCTCCTTGCTTGGTCCCCACACATCTGTATGCACCAATTCCAAGTAATCTTCATGCATAAATCCTTTCTTGGTATATGGCAATCTGTGTGACTTACCAAATTGACAAGCCCCACACTTGTATATCATGTGTTGCTTGGATACATTAGGTATCCCAAGCACACATTGATCTCTGCTCATCTGCTTTATGGTTCTCTCTCCAATGTGACCCAATCTCTTGTGCCACATCTCCAATTCTGATAGGGTTTGGTCCCTATAGTTGTACAAGGCAATATTTTTAGTATCCTCAAGTTCAAAGGTAAATAGTCTACCTGACTTCTCTCCCTTGGCTATCCTTCTGAATCCATGTCTTGGATCCTCCACAAATGCACCATGTTGAGTGAACCTGACCTGTAGACCTTTTTCAACAATCTGACCTACACTCATCAGATTCTTGGTGATTGTTGGAACATACAATACTCTGCTTAGCAAATTCTGATTACCATCACTTGTTTTGACATTACCTACTTTAACCACTGAGTGTTTAGTGTCATCACCTGTCTGCACTTGGTGCTTGCCTTTAGGTTCTTCCAAATCAGAGAGTAAGGCAACATTCCCAGCTACATGGTTAGAGCAACCTGAGTCAATATAGAACAAATGATCATCATTGATACCTGATTTAGATGTCATGTTCATAATCAACAAGGAATCATCTTGATCCTCTGCATAATTGTTGTAATCCTTTCTGTTCCTGTATCCTCCTTGATAATTGCCATTGTGATTGTAGCTATTGTTGTAGTTATTGTTGTAATTATTGTTGTAGCCATGGTAGCCTTGAGATTGATTGAACCTGCCTCTGCCTTGGGAGTATCCTCCTCTTTGGTGACCTCTTCCTCTTTGATTCTTGTAGTTCTTGTAGCATTCATCTGTAGTATGGTTAGACAAGCCACAAATATTGCATGGAGATTGATTATAGGGTCTCCCCCTACCTGACTTACCTCCTCTGCCCCTACCTCTAGATGATCTACCTCTCCCTGCATAGTTTGCTTGGGAGGTGGATCCTTCATCATCAACCTTCTTGCTTTTACCCTTATCTTTAGACTTCTTATCTGTATATAGGGCAGAGGGATTGTTACCTTTTGATTGCTCTCCATTCTTTGTGATCTTGGCTTCATGTGTGAAGAGTTGTCCAATCAGAGTTGTTAGATCAGGTGCTTGAATATCCATGTACAAGTCCATTGCAGTGGTAAAGCTCTCCCACTTGTCATCTGCTTTGAGTCCATTGATCACTTGTCTAACAATTTGCTCTTCTTCAATCTCTTCTCCAACACTTGCAAGTTGATCTGCTATGTCTTTGACTTTGGTGACAAAATCTGAAACACATTGTTTTGATTGCTTCCTAAGAGTTGTAAACTCAATCCATAGCTGATTCTTTCTGGCCCTTGTGCTTGATGAGAAGTATGTTGACAAGGTCTCCCAAGTCTCTTGGGAAGTCTTACAGTTCCTAACATGAGGTAGAAGGAAATCAGAAATAGAGTTTAGAAGATATGACCTTGCCAAAGCATCTTTAGCACACCATTGATTAAGTCTCTCATGCTCATCCTTTGTAGGTAGGCCTCTGGTTTTGAATGAGGGCAACTCCTCATCTCCTGATATGTATCCATACAAGCTTCTCCCTTGTAGATAAGTCTTCATTCTTAATGACCATGCCTGGTAATTATTCCTATCCAATTTGTCAATAAAGGAAGGGAAACCATCACCCATGATTACCTTGTTTTGCTCTGATACCACTGTTGGATGTGATGGCTGGGTACAATCAGAAGATCAAGGTGGTGTTGCTAGACCTGCTTCACACCTGCCCTTTCTTTTCTTCAGATATGGTTAGGAGACTCCTTGAGCTTCCAAATGACACCAAGAAACTATATATGTGTTTTACAAAGTGATTGAGTAATGATCAAATCAAAACAGATAAGTTTGAACCTTCATAAGTTCAAAAACTTGCTATTTCTGTAATGACACCTGCTCAGTCCTAAGCTCAGTGTGTCTAGCACACTTGCAATTGATCTAATTCCTTCTGGGAGTATTAAATTAACTTAACAAGCTACCATTAGCAAGTTAAATCACTCCAAATGATAAACTATACACTGAGCATGATGTTTAGCAAACTCAGAGACACCCCCGACTTTTTAGGAATCACACAGAAATATACCAGTGATCACTTCGACAGCGATTTCTCCCAATTGGCTGAATAGATTGACTTGAAACTTTGTAGTGTTGTAGAATGCTTTGATCTGGTTCCAATGAGCCCTTGATCATCAAATTTGGTTCAGTAGATCTTGAGATATGTGCTGTTGAAGTTGACAGACTTGGAGGTAGTCACTCAGAGAAAACACAGAGATAATGACTATGAATATATGTATTGAATCTATCAAATGTACATTCCCATTGACATGTAGAATGATGCCCAATGGTACTCAGAGGTGTAGGCTAATGATTAGCTCTCACACACTCACTGAATCTCTTGGATTATCCTCGGGAAGAGTGTAACTAAACCCGCGACTTTTACATTGGTTTTTATAGAAGTTTTTGAATGAATTTGAATTTGAATTCAAATTAAAGCTTCCCTTGATTCTCTCCACTAGACTTAGGGAGATATTCCCTCAACTAGATCATCTAATTTTTCCACGACTCTAGTCTAGTAGGTATGATTACATTGTTGATAAAGTCACATGGACTTTTACATGAGATAAAAGTAAGAATCAATAAGACTAGGTTCACATGATTATTGACTCTTGTGAATGTATCATCCAAGGGTTCAATCTTTTATGCTTTCCAAGGATTCAATAGTCCAAGCTTCATGTTGGGTCTTCAAGAGCACAAAGCAAAGCCAAGTGTTAAGGCTTGTTTGCACCAACAGAAGCTTCATCAATTATCTGCAATAACTCTGACCTGAATTTCCCATCCATCTTTATTAAATAAAAAATACTAACCTCCTTTTTCATGGACTTGAGTAGTTTTGAAGCCTCTGATTCCTTGAGAGCATGGGCTCCAATTGACTTATCAAACTCCTCATGAGCCCTGTTGAAGGCATGCCCAATGGCATCATTGTTGCATATGAGATCTTCTTTTTGACTTGTATCTGCACCTGTGGTGACTTTATCTTCAGATGGTTCTCTGTTTTGATTCCATTCCTTAATCTTTGACCCTTGTCCTATGTCCGCTTGAGCCTTCCCCTTGCTTCTTGTCTGCACAGTTAAAGATTCTATTTCTTCTAATTGCACCACCCTAGTAGATGGTGATGGCTCATAGACCCGATCACACGCTTCTTCTTTGTGCACCGAAATCATTTGAATATGAGGCCCGGATGAAGAGGCTTGATTCTTAGGACAACAATTTGTATAATGGTCTCTTGCATCAGGGCAGTTCCTACAAGGAGGGGCATTTTCTGGTATGGTGCACCTACAATGATAGTGCCCGCATTCTCCACATCTGAAACAGATGATTGGCCTCCTAGGCCCATTTCCAAAGTTATTCCTCTGTCTAGGATTATAGTTGTTACCTTGATTTGGTGCAACAACCATCACATTTGCTGGTGTTGGGGGTCCTCCTTGTGTCCAGTATGTTGTTGCAGGCATTCCTCTTGATTGGCATTCATGGGCCTCATGGCAACTTTCCTGCATAATTGACAAGTCACACTTAACAAAGGACATTCACTTACTATGTGACCTTGCTTGCTATACATGGAACACCAAAGTCCACTCTTGATGCCACCTCCTTTGAGCTCCTGCAACTCCTGTCGCAGCTGAGCCAACTCCTCTGCCTGGGCCTCCTCCTCCTTTTGGAGCTTTAGTGCTTCAATCTCCCTTCTCAACTAAGCAACAACATTCTCCTCCTCTTTGTAGGGCTTATTTCTTTTTAAGCCCTCCAGCTCTTTCCTTAGTTGTATCACTGGATCCTCCATGTCTGTACCATATGTTGGTTGGGAAGAAGTTGCTCCATACTGGTACCTTATCTGCTCCAAGCGTGTGGCTGTGCTGATGAACTCCTCTGTGGAGGCTGTGGGTAGCACTAATTCCTTTATTTTGCATTGGGTGGCCACTGGTAGGGGCTTAGCCAACCATTTCTTAACAAAAAAATCGTGTGGTGGATCTGGCAATTTAGCCATTAGTGCTTTGGCCCGAGTCACAAACTCTGGGAACTTTTCTCCTGGACCTAATCTTAAATTTTCTAGCTCTTCTATGATAATCTCCGCAGTGTTTCCATGCTAGAACTGATTTTTAAAAGCATCTTTCATCACATCCCAAGTGGTAAAATGGTTTTCAGCAAACTGGCTGAACCACTTATCAACTAATCCCTCTAATGTGGCAGGGAAGAGAATAAAAAAGGCATCCTCCCTACCCATTAGGCCTCTAGTCTTACATAGTGCCAAGAACCTTCTAATGTGTTCATCCGGATCCTCCTGAGCTAGGCCTTTGAAAGAAGGAAACTTTATATTTAATCTAGAGAGTAAAGTCTCCAAGTCTACCTGACCCGCCATGCTCTTGACTGATGATGTTGAAGATAGTGGACTGGGGGACCTTCTAACAACCTTCCTTCTTGTCTGCTTGCAGGTGACCCTCAATATTTGGGACCGGGTTGCAGTCATGAGCAACTCATAGCCCACTGAATATGAGACACTTGATAAGAATATTTACCTTTTGTTTGATGAAGTAGCACTGTGATTCTGTCGACACTTGATCTCTTCTATGCTTTGCACTTGGTTTCTCCTAAGCTCAAATCTCCTTGGATGTCCCACCGTGCGTGCCAAATTTTGTTGGGGGATTCCTAGACGAGAAGGAGTTTGAGGGTTTGTAGGAGAAAAGGGAAGAAACAAGAAGAGAAAATACACCTGGAAGCTTCTGCCGATTGATTACAGTAAGACAATTACAATGTTTGAAGTACAAGACAAGCCAATACCTCTGTGCACAATCCCACAGAGTGCCCACTTACAAAATACCAAATATCCCAAAGTCTTCTTGCCGCCGGCCTCCTCTACACCAAACCTCCACCTGCTTCAAGCTTATCCTTGTGCACACCTTGCACCAAGCTTCCACAAAGGGGGAGGAGTGAATACCTTCTGTCGGCACGCGCACACTACAGTGAGACCTTGAGATCCTTGGGGGAGTATAGCTTAGCACTCTCTGCATAAATCCTTAGTCACTCTCCATGCACCTTACACTTCCACTTCTCTGCGTCGCACACTGGTGATTGTTGCACTCTCTCTCTTGCTTCACTTAGCCTATGCTTCTCTTGCTTACTCTCAGATTGGTCCAAGAATAGACCTTGCCTTGATTTGAGTGTGTCGATCACGTACGCTCCTAACTGCAATAGCATCTTGGTGCTCACTTTGATGTCCCAAGATTGTCTTTACAAGTGGCAGCCAACGACTCACTGTTTTTTCCTGTAGTGACTTTAGACTAAAACCAAAAATTTTAATTGGGGGGCCATATTTCCACCTGTGCGTACGCTGCCGCCGCTTCACATACCTTCACATTTCCTTTTAAGCCTTCACTTTTGCACATAAGGGGGGGTTCACCTGAACCTTCCAAAACACTTTAAAACACATTTTGAACCTTAGGGAAATTAGAGAAAATACCTCTGCAACCTGCAACCCACTTTCTCCAATTTACCCTTTGTGGACAATTAACTGTGCACCACCTGTGCACTTCTGACACCTGCACTTTAGCACTTTGACTTTGCACCTACTGACTTTGACCAGTTGACTTTGACTGCAATTGACTTTGACCAACATGACTTTTATGGGCTCAACAATCTTAAACCTTCAATAGAAGCTATAGATGAGGAAATAGATTGACCTTATTCTTGCTGTTTGCATTTTAAAAGTTCAATAAAAGTCACGTTTGGTTTTAAGACTCTAAATATTTTAAACATGCATATATAATTCTAGTCAAGGATATTTTTCCAATAAATCATTGCATTTTTGGCACGCTTGCTTCTTATTTCGACTGTTTGAATACAAAGGGTATCATGCCGATGTTGGAATCAAGGTGCTTGACACCATATGAAAATTGATAAAAGACCTCCTCATGATTATTCCTTTTGCCATCTCAACATTTTTCTTTTCTAATTCTTGATTCATTTGATATCACTCATTTTAATTTCCTCATCAAGTTTTGTTTAATAAACTTTTCATTAAAGAGAACTTCAAAGCTTCTTCAACTTATGTGGGATAATTTTCATCTCATGTACTTTTCTATTAAAGTTATAACTTGAGATTTTCCTTAATCTACACATGCCAAGGTCATGGACGAATATTGTTGAATTCCTAGAGCTCTCTATCACTCTAGCACAATGGAAGTACCACCATGGTGAAGATCCACTTCATAAATGTCAATCATCAGAGATGTGAGGATGACATGACAATCAAGAGCGATAGGAGTCAGTGAGTGAGTGAGAAGCATTATGACATGCATACATACACACAAACACACACACACACAAGGTAGGGAAAAGAATGGAACAATGGAATCTTCTATTCATAAGCTCAAGAGACTTCATACAATGTTTACAACTCAAACTACCCAACCTCAAATTTGCTCACCTAAAAAATGAGCTCTCTAGCTCTTTTTATATTTGTTTTGACTAGTTTTGGCAAGCCTTAGATCTAGTGTCTAGCCTAGTTGAAAATTAGGATCATAATCTATCTTTTGTGGGAATTGAACTCATGACCTACCAGCTAGGCGTATGATGGGCTAACCACTTGCCCTAAAATCCATGGTTGAGGATTACTTCTTAATCCTCCCTCCTAGGTTGTCATTTCTTGAGTCTAACACTCTTTTCCCCTTCTAGAGATCATTGTACTCAAGGATCAATTCTTGATCTCCCCTTGAATTGATGCCTCACCCTTGCACAGTCTCTTGAACCTTCTTGTTCTCAACCTTGGCCTCTTGAACCTTGCCTTTCTACTTCTCTATGGATCTTCCTTGCTTTCAACCTTGGTCTATTGAATCTAGTTCTCAACCATGCAAGGTATATTTGATCCTCAATCTAACACTTCCATTGGAATGCTTGTTCTAAGAGATTTCCAAGAATATCTTACATATCTAAATCTGACATACGGATTGGGAGATACACTCTAATCTTTGTTCGGATCACCTTTGAAAGCGACGTGCGTGCCTTCCAACTACCTTGCCCAAGCCTACTTCTTAAGCTCTGATACCAATTGTGGGAATCAAACTCATGATCTACCAATAGGAGTATGAAGGGCTAACTACTTGCCCCTAAAGCCATGGTGGAACATTAGTTCCTAATCCTCCCTCTTAGGGTGTAGTTCAACCATTTGCCACCTATCATTTCTTGAGTCTAATAATTTTGAGGGATCAATGAGCTCCAACAATTATGAAATTTGAAATGGGGATCCTACTTGCACTCCTCAAGCTTGAGGACTCCTTGACTTGCACAAAATGGAGTTGGAATTACCAAGAATGGTTATTTACAAAGGTTTGTAGTGATGAAGATCAATGTTTTTTAATGTCTGGTTTTCGAAAAATTAGGAAAAATTTTGGAATATAGTGAGAATATATATCCTTATTCTTTATTCCTACCATCTCTTTGAACTTTTGTAGCGTAGGTCCATCCAAGCTCTTTGTCAACATATCTACAACTTGCTCTTTTGTTGGTGTATACAATAGTTCAATCTCTTTGTCAAGTACTTTTTCTCTCAAGAAATGATACTGAATCTCTATGTGTTTAGTCTTGGCATGAAAAAGAGGAGTGGCTGCCAAATATAATGAACTCATATTGTCTCCAAAAATAATTGGAGTACTCTGATGAGTTCCAAAATTCTTCAATAAGGTCTTCAACCATATCACTTCTTTTGCAGCCTCTACAATTCCTTTATACTCAGCTTCTATGGATGACAGAGCAACTGTATGTTGCTTCTTTGAGCACCAAGAAACTAACTAATCTCGAATATAATAGAGATAACCATGAGTAGACCTTCTATCATCTGAATTACCTGCCCAATCTACATCACTAAACACTTTGATTCTTGTGTCAGAAGTAAAACCATAATACAAACATTCACTTAGAGTTCTCTTGATATATTTGAGTACCCTTTAAGCTGCAATCCAACGAGTTTTTTTTGGACAATGCATAAATTGTGATAAAACACCAACTGCATATGATATATCTAGTCTTGTCAAGGTAGCATATATCAAACTACCTACCAAATTCTGATATTTCTTCATGTCATTTAATTCTTCTCCTCCATATCTACTCAACTTATGGTTTACCTCCAATGGTGTGGTTGAAGGCTTGCAATCTTCCATGTTGAACTTGACCAAAAGATTCTTCAAGTATCTCTCTTGTGTAACATATACTCCATGTTGAGTATACACAATCTGCATTCCTAAGAAATAAGACAAGTTTCCCAAATCACTTATCTTAAACTCCTTCTCTATTTGTTTCTTAAGCTCCTTGATTCCTTGAGCATCTATTCTTGTGACAATAATATCATCAACATAAATACACATGTATATATACCCATCTTCACTTGCCTTCACTAGCAAGGTACTATCTGCTTTTGACGCTTGATATCCACATTCATTCAAGAACTTAACAAGCTTGTAATTCCATGCCGTTGGGGCCTACTTCATGTTGGAAATGAGGTAGGCCCATAGCTCATATCATAGGTCCATGGTTCCATAGGTCCAACATATACAACATAGAATCTAGCAATCTTCCAATATTGAGAAAACATGAAAATACCACACTTGATCATAAAAATGATGAGACAAAGATAGAGAAAGATTAGACAACATGTGTAAAGTGTTACGTAAGCCACTACTTACTCACACTATCATATATACCAATGTTCAATGTACAATGTGGGAGCAAAACTGTCAACCACTCTATGTGAACAGAAATAGATGGATGAGTGAATGTACAAATGTAACAAACATATTCAGATGTGTGAACAAAAATCTGAATATACATGAGATGTGTGACCTTATAGGTTATAGAAGAGTGAATATGAGTGATAGAAAGAGGAAGGATCAGTCTAAAATTGATATTCAACAAACCCTCATCTAACTTTAGGCTATGGAAGACCCTAAGTCAGATACGTGTGTGAAAAGATCACATACTTAAAAAGTAGCAAAGAATGCTATCAAGTTTGCTACAGGAAATCCTCAAACTCATTAGGGAAAAAAATGAACCCTGCATGGGCCTTTTGGATTAAGGAGTGATTAGTGATGGACCAATGAGAGGAGGGTGATGGGCACAGTCTATAGCCTATAAATCACTAGGCTGAAGGGGGATGAGGGGACAGGATTCCCCTATGTTCAAGTTTTGCCTCTAGAGAGAGAAAGGAATCTCGTAACTTACCTAGGCCCAAAAATTCAGAATTTTCAAAAAGTTATAAAACTCATCATAACACCATTTAATGGTCCCCTAACCACTTTTTAGGATCAAAAGTGCTATTTTTGGGTTCTAAATCAAAATCCGTGCATGAACTGAAGTGAAAAAAGTGACTTTTTCAAAAATAACTCAAAATGCAACTTTCTCCCTCCAAAACCTCACATTTTCATACCTAGGTCCCAAAAAGTCATCTCTTTCCACTACTTTCTCTCCCTAGCACACCATTGAAGCTCCTGCATCTCCATTTCTTTCTCTGTGCATCATCTTCTTTGAATTCCTACTGTCTCTTCCATAGCTTAAACTCCAATGGAGAAACCTAAATCTCATAGACATCCAAAAGATGAGGTTATCGCGATAAAATGTCACAATATCAAGGCTCTAGAAGGATTTTGGTTAGGACAGGAGTTATGCAAAGGTGCATGGGTGTACATGCAAACCTCTGGTGTTGGTCCTCACCATGTGAGAGATTGTGGAAACTTGGATCTTCATTGGAAAGGGAAGTTATTAGGCTTCAAAAAGCTCAAAAATGGTGAAACTGTTGCCATTGTACAAGATGTGTTCACAATGTCAACCATGAAATTGGAAAACTCAAACAAAATGAGATATCCTATCAACTGTAAGTATTAATCATTGAATTTTGTCCAAATTTCATAATATACCTAGCTAAGTTGTGTAGTTGTAGACATATTTCCTTCTACCTTGGTGGAAGAACAACCACTTCATAGTCTTACAGGTACTTTCCAAGCATTGCATGCAGATGTTGGGTCGATAGTCTTTCCACAAGCCCATCCTGCTCAGATATTACGTGAGAGAGTTTTCTTTTACACACATACATATGTTGTACCCTCTTCATCAAATGATTTTGGTAGGTTAGAGATGATTAAGGTAGATTCTCTCTTAAAGCTCGAGTGGCCGCAACCTGATGTATGGACATTAACATCTTTGAAGCATAAGATGGTGATGGACATACACAACTCTTTGAAAATTACAAGAGTTTCAAGATCTATAGGATTACATTGGTGTGTTCCTGTTCATTGTTTTGTACATTTATTTCAGATATTCACAATTCTAGTGACTTCAACAATGTTCATGTTAAAAGGTATCACGTATGAGCAGGTAGAGGGTTTGCTAGGTGAAAATTGGGGACTTGTAGAAGGATGCACCAAAGGGGATAGATACATTTGTAAAATTGGTGCAAGAGGCATAGGATTTCGATACTTGAAACATCGTACTTCATTGTACATTAGATTCTATTATGACCGTTGGATGTGTAAACTTGGTGAATGGATACCATTACAAAGTTCTGAGGGTGTTTTAATTTCATTTGAAATTAAGATAAATCTACCCAACAACAAAATGGAAGTTATTTCAGTAAATCATCATTGGACTCTTGCCAACGTGAGAGAACATCTAGTAATCGTGGGATTGGAGGATCTGGATCAATCAAAGTTCATAATACAAGGGCATAAGGTAAGTAGCATATGGTATTTCTTCTTTTGTTTATACAAATTCTTACACTCAAATATGTTCATTTAAAGTTTTCTATTTGTCTGCAGATTGGTAAGAGGTTGGATGATAAAATTAAAGTCCTCCTTGAATGGAGTGTGGATGGAACTCAACTTTCATTGTCATAGCTCAAGAACTATTTGAGTGCTACAGTGTACACACAACCTATGTTCCATTTATAATCCTACGTCTTTAACAATGTATTTAACATGCAAGACATGTAGCATGTAAAATTTTTTGATCTCAATATGATGTACAATTTGCCAAATCTTTGGTTTTTCCAATGGCAATTTATTATAATTTTAAAGTTCTGAGAATTTATTTTTTCTATTGTGTTATGGTGTATCTTATTCTGGTTAATGATTCTGTTCAATCTTTTTTATGAGCAAAAGTTTTTTTTCTAAGAGTTCTATGCATGATTGTTTTATTTGAAGGTATCAATTTTAGTTTTAAAATGGGTCCCACTCACTTTAAAATTTTTAAACTACTATAAAAGCAACACTTATTCTCTCATTTCTCACTTTTGCAACCAAGAAGAGCTACAATCACTTGCAGAGTACGCACACAAGCTAGCATCATGCGCAATGGCTGCCGCATCCTCCACTACCCTGCAACCCAAACGTCCAAGTGAACTCTTCAATGAGTTCTTGGAATCAACTGAGTTCAAAGGTCAAAACCACTTGTATGACCTACTGTCTAGAGTCCCTGATCTAGACAAAACAATTCAACTGAACTATGATGTGCTCAAGGAAATCATAGAGTTCCTTGAGTACTACATCTTGCGTTTCTCTATAGAAATACCGCCTTATGAGGGTAAATGGGTCCCATGTGACCTTCTACTCTACATACACAGAGGTGATGAAGCCTTCATGAAGCGCCTTAAGCGCTTCATGTCAATTGATGAAACTGCAGGGCACTTACTAGATGACTCTGTGCCATTAGTAAAAAAACTTAACAAAAAGAAGAGGATGGGTACAAAGTACCTATCCTACATTGCAATAACATATTTTATCATTAATGAGGAGCCCGAACCTACACCTGTTGAGCTCCCCAACCTTGTCACTGGGGGTTTTGTTAAGGAGAAGAATGAGCCTCAACCAGAGGCCATAAATTTTGCCAAAGAAAGCATTACAATCCACCAAGAATTTCTTGGTGGTGTTGAGGATAAACTATGTGCGCAATCAAGCATGGAGGAGGCCCCCCCTTCAAATCTCAACCCCTCTGAGCCCACATTACCAGAGGTGGAACTTGAATATCTCTCCAGCATCGTTGTGGATGGAGAGGAATTTATTTTACTTCATGACATTGAGAAGGCATTCGTTCTATGTCTAGATGAATGCTTGAGTATTTTCTCCACAATGTCAGATGTTCCACTTGACAACACATCTGACATACTTGAAA
Organism: Ceratopteris richardii; assembly: GCA_020310875.1. NCBI lineage: Eukaryota > Viridiplantae > Streptophyta > Polypodiopsida > Polypodiales > Pteridaceae > Ceratopteris > Ceratopteris richardii. The sequence goes on along the minus strand of CM035432.1, from coordinate 19,539,249 downwards.
AGAAGTCAATCCCACTTGGGGATTGTGTGGCAGACACCATAGCAATGGTGTGTGCTGATATTTTAAATGATGACAACCATTCTACTATGGAGGAAGAGTTCAGTGCAGCACGGGAGAGGATAATGAAGCAAAAAATTCCTACATCCCCTGTAGCAGAGTAGAGTGGCATGGCCCACTCTAGCATTGATCTTGATGCCCCTGGAAGAGGGGAGGAAGAAGAAAAGCTTCATGATGTAAGTGGTAATTGAATTAAATAAATGGATAATTTAAGTTATCATTGTAAGAGCTTGAATTCTCATTTTTTGTTAACAGGAAGCAATTGAGCTCGACAAGTTCGCAACAAGGTCTGGTGGGGATCGAGCTTCTCGCGGGAGTGGTGCATCCTTGGCAAACTACATCGGAAAGTTGCCAAAGGATGATTTTCTTATCATACACAAAGACTACAGTCCAGATGGGCACTTCATGACTTGGTGCTTGAAGGCCCTTAGCAAGATTTTGTGTTTATGTACAATTACCCAAGGCACTAATTGTGTCATTTTGGTTAGGTAATCCTTAGTTGTAACTACATTAGGACTTAATTTTAGAGGAAAAGTATTAGGGCAAATAGGTATCGCCATGGGTCTTGGAATGCAAGACCCCCATGTAATATCAAGATCTGTATTGACTTACCAGCTGCCTCAATCTCTACAAAGGAGAAAGAAAGTTGTAGAGAAATTGAAGGCAGCTGAGAAATGATGTAATGTCTTGATAATACAAACTTTTTTTTTCATCATTTGTCTAGTCTTGTATATGAATGTGCTAAAAAATTGAACTTATCTTCTCTCCAGAAATTGTATCTAATTGGAATTCTTTGTACTGTCCTTTGGTCCTTTGTATAATTATATGCATAAAAAAGGCCGAAAAAGCCCCAGCCACAGAAACACGGGAAATAGCCCTACAAAAATTTTGCAGGGTTGTTTCCCGCGTTTCTGTGGCTGGGGCTTTTTTGGCCTTATCTGGTGTTTTTAGGTGCTACAAAACATAGGAAAGTATGTAATTCTAGATTTTCACTTGGTTTTGGTAGATTCAGGACCAAAGATTACCTGTAGGGTATAACCTCAGCTTTAACTAGATCAAAGATCTCATCCATACCTTTTATGCATAAAATGATTACCTGAAGGGTATAACCTCTTAATAACTAGACCATTACATCTCTACCATACCTTCTATGCTTACAAAAGACCAAATAATGCAAAAAAAACCCCAACCACAGAAACGCAGGATTCAGCCCTACAAAAATTTTGCAGGGCTGGATCCCGCGTTTCTGTGGCTGGGGGATCTTTGGTATGAAAAGGACATGTTGCACATCAATAGGTAGAAAAGGAACATATCTAGTCACAAAACAATAGGCAAGTGCATGCATGTTTAACTGAATCCATATATAACTGACTGAAAGAGAGAGAGAGAGTGAGAGAAAAAAAAGAGACTAAGAATATAGGTTAAAACAAAATTTTCTATTATCCATTGTATTACATCACAAAGTAGGCCTATCATAGGGTATAATATACACATCATGGGTTATTTCCTCTAATTCTTCTTGCTAGCTGAATGTCCTTCAGTTGTATGGTTACTCTCTTGACATGGATAGCACAGAGGTTAGAGTCCTCAAGCATGGAGATGAGGTAGGCCTCAGCTGCCTCTTGAAGTGCTTCAAGTGCTATCCCTTGTATTTGTAGACCTGCTTGGTAGCTTTGTAGTTCCTCTTTCACTACCCTTGCAAAAGCTCTTCGTGGTATGAGTAGTTCAACGGACTTTTGGTAGTGTTGTATCTCTGCAAAAGCCTTGCAGTGCTTCCTTCGTCTTTGTGGAGCTCTCGTGTTGGGAGGTATGTTTGGCTGGCGTTGAGGTCGACATCGTTGTTGATAGTTTTTTTTTTCTCCGATGTACACGATGTGAGGGCCCAGATTCATCTTGCACATTTTTTTGTTGATGTGGTTGTTGACTTTGCTCTCTTTCCTCCTCTGTTGGTATTTGCCCTTGTCCTTGTGGAAGTGTCTTACCTCCATGTGTCACCCTATGGATCGTTGGAATTTGCATATCATTCCATGGTGGTTGATTGCTGCTTTCCTCGTTCGGGGATGACTCTTCTTTGCTCTCTGGTACACTCCTTCTGATCAACTTCTGTTTGGGTCTTGATTTGATGGGTGTCCTTGTTGGTGGCTCATCATCTGAAATGGACTCTGATCGTCTTGGAGTGAACTACTCCTATCTATTGGACACTTCATTTTCTCGCACTGAATTGCTCCCAGGTGGTGTGCCATCGTGTGACACAGGCACAGATGTGCTCTGGGAACCACTTCGAGGTCTTTGGGGGGGTTGCAACCATGGTAGGCATTGTGTCCCTAGATGAGGGCTAGGAAAGAAGACGCGATCTTTCCTTGCAGTTTGCTTGGTGCGTGCCATTCTCTTGAGTTGCAAAAAGTGTGAAATGAAGTGAGTTCTCTCTATTTATAGAGTTTTTAAAAAAACTGTTTGTTCACACTAGAATGGACAAAACCTGTTTAAAACCATACAAAATATTATATATTAAATAATAACACATTGAAAGCAAGATTACAATAATCATAGGTATTACCACATAATGGGAAAATTACTTTACTTCCAAGCTGAGCCTTCTCATTGTCTCCTTGCACGCCACTGAGCATGATGAAGAGGACCTAACGATGACTTCCATTTCTCAGTGGCAATGTTGTGTTGCATCGTTCTTGCAAGTTTTTCCAATTTTGAATCCCTAAGTCGTTCCACAAAAAACTTTCTCGAGAATGTAGTGCGGTAAAACCAACTAAACATCTCCTCCATGTAGTTTGATTGCATTGGGCCACCACCATGTCGGGTGTTTTTGAAGTAGACACCCCTCGCTTTGTAGTGTGACTTTTCCATTCCTTGGGTATTGAAAATCTCTAATGACCCATATCGATGCATGAAAAAAGCTCCATGTGCAAACAAAATATGCTAAAAATTGTTAAGTACATTGGAAAAAGGTAAGTGCAATGAACACTTGTAGAAGAAGATTACACTTACAATGTAGTGTGTTATATTGCTCTCTCCCCAAGATTGAATGAAACACTTGGTGAACTCCACTAATGTTACTTGAAACATTTGACGTTGAATAGCACTAGACCTAGTTAGACCCATTAAGCCTACCAACTTATCAAAGCTCAACCAAACTTTCTTTCTCTTATTACAAAGATCAACTTGAGAGTCATTGTTTGTTGTGATCATGCAGAGGTCTTTCCACAGCTCATAACGTTCATTATTTTGAGTGCTAGTACCTCTTCTAAAAAAATGTCTTGCTTTATTCCCTGTCATTTACACTTGTTGCAAGCTATCTTGAGATTCTCCAACTTTCTTAACAACTAGGGTTACATTTCCACCATGACAACCAATTGAATTAAGAAGTTCCTCCAATTTCTTTATAGCTTGAATAGATTTATCAACTGGCTTCATGGCAAATGCGTATTCTATATGGAGCTTCAATAGTCTATCAAAAATTCTCATGAAGGCATGCAAGGTGCAAAAGTGGACATTGACTAAAGGGAGTGGAATAATGGGATTCCAATCCTTATCTGACATGTCACGATTAGGTGTACCTAACATGGGACACCTCAGTAAAGGTATATCCCATTCAGCAGATGGAGTTGCACCTGTGTCATCAACTAAATCATCTATGTTGTTTTGTTTTCTCTTTGTTCGTTTATAACCTCGTGTGCAATATGGACAAGGATAGAGAGTAGATGCACCTTGTTTGCACCCTAACATGCATTTTATAGTCTTTAAGTCTCCACCTAAGTGCCACTCTACTTCAAAATCACCAAGGCTTTCTACATTGATTTTGGCACCATGAATTTGAGAAGTTATCACCTCTGTGATCCATGGGATCCTACTGAAAATCCATGTAAGAACATCATTGGTTTCTTTAGGTACTTCAATAGCACCTAACCACCATATATCTTTCTCGGATTGGACACTATATGTAAAGTGATGGGTAGATTCTTCACTATCATCAATAATAGCATGGGCCATAGCTTTGTTCATGAGTGTCACACTAAGTTTTTCCATACGGCATCCCTTTATGATTTGACATTCGTCTAGCTTCAATACAAACTTGAGTTTGGAACCACAATCTACATCAAATAACAAACATTATATTATTAAAAATACTATGAATGGCATTATCAAAACAATGGATATACCTTGAAGTGTGGATTTGTAAAATTTAACCATTTCCTTTTGAAGCCTCTCCAAATTGACAAATATGTTGTACTTTGTGTAGATGAATCCCTTTCTAGATGTGTTTTTCAACTCTTTCTTTGATGTAGATGAATGATAAATGGATGCAGGCATAACATCTTCTATATGCAGGTAATTGCCAAGAGTATTGGCTACATCCTCATTGGTCATCTTCTTCTTTAGAGATACCTTGTAAGGGCATGGAAAAATGCTCTGGAAAATACCTTTGTTTTGTAGAGCCTGCTTCAAAAGATTGTACAATGTAGTGTACGCTCTAGTACTAACACTTGCTTCATCACATACCATCTGTACCTCACTAGGACTAATAATACCTTCTAAGTTGCTTGCAAAATCTTTAATCACTTGGGTTTTGATGTGATTTCCTATTGGTGAATCCAAAATCATAAGCACATGTTTGTTGCTAAGACAAGAATTCAGAAACTTCAATTGATCCTCCATTGTTGAGGAAGCACTCGCATCTTCAACAAATGACCTGCACAATAAGAATCTCAATCTAAAAGTCTTTTAACATAAATAAACAAAGGAAATACATACCTAAGTGCGTAAACACGTCGCTTCCATGCTCCACCACCAGTTGAAAGAGCTTGAAAGGATGACAATGGTCGTTTCCTATATCTCATCCCAAGTGGAGTCTCTTTTAGTTGTGTAAGATTGGCTTTTAACTTTGTAATTGTGCTCTCCTTTTCTTCCACATCTTGTTGGAGTCTATTATTGTGCTCATCCAAAGATTTGATAGCACTTTCTAAAGTGTGTATAGCACTCTCTAAACTGTGTATCTTAAAATGGTTGTGATGACATTGTTGCATCGAATAATTTGCTATAGATGTAGAATGGTTAGACAATCGCTTGCAATAGCCTAGCAGTCCATCTTCACCGCAACCAAGGAATTGTAGAAATGTGGAGATAGTATGGAATCTAGGATGAACATTAGCCATTGGATCCAAGTGTAATGAAGTTCTTTTGCCTCGTTCTGCATCCGCGAGCCAAGGACTGTAGCTTCATCGTCGCCATCGTTATCTGCTACGGACACACACAGAGTTATGTTCTTTTTCCTCCCAGCCGCGTCCGGGCGTCCTCTACTCATCTCGAGTGATAAGTGAGTCTTCTCATCCTTTCCTCTACCAAATATGGAGTCCCTCCAAGATAATGCCATGTGGCTTACTCTCCAAGTCCCCCATATATACATCATGTGACATTTCCTTCCCCTTGAAAGCATTTTCGTCCTCGAAAATGTAAATGAAATGTCCGTAACGGTAGAAGAAAGTGCTCGGACTCCCCTGAACCCCATGTACTCTATGTACATGGTCATCTCTGTGTGTTGTTTCCCCATATCCTTCCCCTTAAGAGATCTCATATGAGATCATCTCAAAGGTGGGAAACCGTCTGAATGGTGCCTACTATCTCCCATATACACTCGACTTCCAAATTATCACTCCCATATCATATAACATCACCAAAATGACCTAAGTCCATATGATGTATCCTCTATGGAGTAATAAGATAAAAAGCCAGTGTAAGGTGCCAAGCTTATAGGCTTGACCATATTATAATGGAGACAATAAACCATAAAGTCCTAAGAAATGTAGAACAAAGTCCCATAAAAAGAAACTGCAAACCCATCTAGGAGTAAATGATAGATTTTCATCATACCACTCTAGGTCTTGCTAACCTTGAGTGTAATCACAAGTAGTAGTTTTGTCTAAACTACCTTGTGAACTATGCAAATCCATCATCTAGCTCATACATAAGAATTTCTTGGTAGTAAAATGCAATCTCTACATTTCTCCAACCGAGAAATCTGTGGTTTGTCATCCTTTACCATTGGACTAGGTTCTATTGGAAGAGCATCTATTGGAACTTGTGCAAACTCTAATATTTCTCTTCCCTGTAGTTTGCCATATGAATGCAGAAAGCATTCCCTTTGAGATTCAGATAATCCCTAAGTACCCATCCTCCTTACTGATGTTTACTCATCATACTCATGATGTAACACCAACTAAGAGCTTGGTACCTTAATAGGTTAGATATATTTCTATCTCCTGGAAACTCAAAAGAGAAGTATCATCAATCTACTCCCAGTCTAACTAATGTCAATAACTAGATTATCTCATCTAGTCAAAGACCATCACTGAAAATAGCATAATTGTTTCTCTCTAGAGTTTACAAATGAGACTCAATCTAACCATCATGATTAACTGATCTCCCTCTTGCCTTTGATAGAAGAGTGCCACTTCTATCTCGACAACCTAAAAGTGAGAAAGTGAAACTCTCTCTCTATCTCTCTCTGTAATCTCCTCTAAGGAAAAGAGCTCTAGTAGTGGAATCTATTCCACTTTCCTTTTCCCTTTGAAAGAGATTCTTTTGAATCCGTTAGGTCTACTCATCCATGACTGAGAACATGAACATAAGTTCTCCATGTTTTCCCTTCTAAAATAGTGGAGAATCATACTCCCATATGAAGGAAATTATATTGACAAGTAGAGTAAACAAATTCCTTCTGAAATATAAACTAAGAGATGTTTTCTAAACACCTCTTCTCTCTAAAGGAAAACATACTCTATTCTTCTACTATGAAGAAATCATGTTTTCCTTTCGTTAAAAGAGAAACTCATGAATTTATTTAGTCCTCTCTTCCATAGCTAATGCATAATCCCTCATTACACTTATTCCTATGAAAATGGAGAATAAATCTCCCGTAACTGATGAAGGTGTATGTAGTGAAGAGTGGAGGAAATAAATTCCTTACAAGGGTCAAAGCCCTCTGCTAAAATGGTTAGCAATGATATGATTGATACTATAAACACAAGTGTATCCATAATAAAGAACTATCTTTGCCAACCATACTCTGTACATGGATCTATACGATCCAATCAAACTGATGGAATTATCCTTCCTGAAAACTAAAAAATGAGTATGTGATACCAATGGTGATAAAATCACCTATCACATTCTCTACTGGAAGAATAAATCTTCCCATACTGTGAAAGATAACTCCCAATCTTAAGGAGATGTCTACTAAGAGCTCTCCTCTGATCTAGTGAGACATGATGCCATGAATGATGAGTCCTTTTCTCCCTGGCCATAGAAGAAGAGTGCTCAAAGGGAAGTCGTTTCCACCGTCCCATACCAGTGGAAACTTCTTCCAATTCACGGTGTCATACCTACACTAAACCAAATATCTATTCCATATAATGGAATATATATATAGGTGGACTCCAATGAATCCCATATACTAAAATCATATCAGTGGACTGAAATGAGTCCCATGTCCTTGAACTAGTTAGTTTGGTTCTAGTCAACAATGTGACAATGGATATCCCTTTTGTTCCAAACCAACTTGTTCCTAGGTACCAAGACTAAGCCTAGGTACCTCTCTGTAGATCCCAAGATACATATGTATGTATTGGGTACCCCAACTATTCCTGACTAAGGGATCTATGCTCTATACCATAGAGCTAGTGCCATGCCTATGGCCTTCCTAACCATCACTCGAATCACATAAGCATCCGTCGATGCTATCTCATGAAACCCATCTTTATGATCCCATCCATTTGGTTTCCTTAGTAGTGTAGCAAAAATGCTTCACTACTTGGTCAAGTGATGTGCATGAGTGAAACTAGTCACTCTTTGGGTATTCATCATGATACCCGATAGTCTCCTAATTCTACTATGAGACTTTTGTGAAGATAAATAAATCTTCACTACCTTGGAGATTATCGTAAATGTATCTCCCGAGCCTGAATGCAACTTCCTGAACCTATAGGATTGCTTGTGCACATTACTAATGGTGAAGTTGTAGCTCCTTCCGTTAGCAATCCTATGGTCTAAATCCATAAGGATTATATATAGGGATCCTGCTACTACCGAAGTTGCCTTATACATAATACTCTGATGGTCCTAAGTCCATCAAATACATGCTTATAAGCATGCCTAAAACTTATTGATGTTTGCAGAAAGGGCATGCTATGATGCCATAACATTTCTATCTAAAGGCAAGTGCGTATATAACGCCATGCGGTAGGAAAAATTTCGACAGCATTTCCCCAGGAAATGGAATCCCAAAAAAATTTAAACCATAGCTCAGTGGCACTCAGGCCACCCAAAAACATAGGGCTTGACAGGCCCATGGCATGCACGCCATAAACTTATATATGGATTCCATGACCTGCAAAAACACAAAAGTATTTGCTAGCAACCATTCCTGGTGTTGCATAGCCATATGGTTTCTGTAATCTTCTTTCCTGCAAACAATCAAAAAACATACTTCCTGCATGTTGATCCATACTTTTAAGAGCTTAAACAATGATCAACACTTGATGTATGCAATCCCATTGATGCATGTAGATACAGAACATGCCATAACATAAATAAAATGCCAGAAAGCATAAAATATACATCCCTGAGTAGTCTGATTTTGGAATTGCATGCATCCAATCGCTCTCGACAAGCTTCGAGACCTTTGCACCTTCCTCCTCAGGTCCTAACATACACTTTGAAGTGTCCGAAAACATCGGAACACTCCCCAAAACATAAAGCATGGTCAGGTGATTACAAAATTAATGCAAATTTAGCCAAAAAATGCATTAGTAATCCTTCTTTAGACCTGCAAAAATCACTTTAGGACCTGCAAATGTTCATAAACTGAATTATATAACATGTGCAAAGAAATCGAAGTGAAATTACTCAAATCGCCTTCCCGGGTTGAAAAATATAGCTCCCGGAAGGTAGTCGCCCAAAACTGTTCAGACTTTGCAGACCTGTTCAGACCTGCAAAAATTTTTACTTTCCAAAATTTTTTCTCATAAACTGAAAGTAGACCTTGTGCTCTTCGAAACGAGCCATAGCACGTCCAATTTGAAGTTTCCTAGCCCAAGATATGGCCATTCCAAGTGGGACATGCCTAACTAGTGGACTGTTGGAGGGGCTGGAAAAAGTGTAAAAATATGATTTTTGGGGTGCCCAAAAGCATTCTTCCATCATGCAAATCCTAAAATTCTCTCCATAACCTCAGAGAGTGGTATATGAAGATGCTTGAGCCATTTTTTACCTTTCCAAATCCTCCCTTCATGCATGCTAATTTGCTCCCCAAAAGAGGCCTAAATCAAGATTTTGCTTTTATGCAAAAACTTAAATGGGAGCTCTTAGCAAGCTTTTAATCCACTCTAAATGTGGATTTCTCTTGGATTATATACAATAATCCATGGGAAGCCTCTAAATGATCTTTTTCTTACTCCAAGAAGTGGAGTTTGGCAAAAGATTAATTTCTGAAATTTTCCAAAAAGTGCGGGAAGGGGGTCTTTGAGGAACTAAAATCCCTCCTTAACTTATCATTTTGATGAATCTAATGATTCGCCTAAGAAGTCCATGCACCATACTCTCAGTAAATATACTTTTTCCCATCCATCTATAGCTATCGCACCTATTTTTCCCTCTTCCAAAATGGGATTTTCTCAAATTTAGGTGCTGAAATTTTTTGTCAAACTGTGATGGAAGGGGGTTTTGTGGAGCTTCAAACTCCCATCAAACTGAGGTATCTTATAGATTTCTTGATTGTATATGGAAGTCAATAGACTAGACTCTAAGTGTGCATGGTTTTTTCCATAAATCTATGAAAAATACCTTCTCTTTTCCCCTTCTCAAAATGGCTATTTATGAAAATAGCTCCTGAAATTTATGTGAAAATCATAAAAGTAGAGTATTTTAGAGATACTCTAAACTTGGCCTTCTTGTATTTGGAAGGAATCTTTGATCCTAGATGAGAATATATATACCTCATACTCTCCGTACATATGATTTCCCTCCCGGATCTTGGCCTTCTCAAAGAGTCGCCCTTGTCTCGTAATTCCAAAAGAAATAACAAGAAAGCTCATACCTGTGATTAAGATGAAATTCCATCCTCTTTCACTTTCGAACCATGGTACCGGGAAGCTCATGGAAGAGATGCTCTTCATTACGGAATCTTCAATGTTCTGGAACAGCCTTTGGAGGATCCTTCCTTTCTTCAAGAATATATGGGTGACCTCTGTAAGAAACAACAGTTGCTGGCTTTGGGGCAAATTCTGCTCCATTGGGTAGGTTTATGTAAAAGCCAATGACATCACCCTCTTCTTGGGTGGACCATCCAAGCCTTGTATGTCCTGAAGGTCCAAGCATTTTGACCACTATTTCAAAATACCATGCCCCCTCAACAACACCACGTGTAGCACGAACCATCCTATACCCCTTTGCATTGCAAGCGCTCAGTCTATCATCTCTCAATTCAATTTTTTCTGCTTTATGGTACTTTGAAAGAACTACAGGTAAGTGTGGTCCATTCTCGATCTTCTCCTGATGTCTGTTTGCATAAGTTATACAGACGTAATCTTCCTTAGCAGCAGTTTGAAACACTGCATTCCTTGAAGCGGACTGGGAACAATCAAGCCATCATGGCTTAGTGGATAGGTCGTTTGCCCATAAGTGGAGGTCGGGGGTTCAAGACCTCTGTTCCGCAGCGTGCGCGCAGTGTCTTTGTCTCCATGAGATCGCGGGTTCAATCCCTACGCCTCCCACTCCCATGCGTGCACGAAAATGAAGTAGATCGCATGCTCTGATACCAATGTAATGAAGTTCTTTTGCCTCGTTCTGCATCCGCGAGCCAAGGACTGTAGCTTCATCGTCGCCATCGTTATCTGCTACGGACACACACAGAGTTATGTTCTTTTTCCTCCCAGCCGCGTCCGGGCGTCCTCTACTCATCTCGAGTGATAAGTGAGTCTTCTCATCCTTTCCTCTACCAAATATGGAGTCCCTCCAAGATAATGCCATGTGGCTTACTCTCCATGTCCCCCATATATACATCATGTGACACCAAGGGATACAAAGCACCATGGACCCAAAGATCAATATTCTTCTCTCCAGCTGCACGTCGTGCATTTTGAGAATCTATGTCATTGCTACCTCTAGTTGTTGGTGCAAATTCTGTAGGAACACAAACATGTACACTCTTTGAGTGAGGAGCACGCGCTGGTGCTGGTGTCATGTTCGTAATACATGTGAGCACCATGATGTTCCAAAACTCCAGCACCGAATGGGAAGAAGCACAGAGATGGCTGGAATGGCTAGTACAGTAGCTGTGTGCAAGAAAAAAAGTATGTTTTGGTATGTGGATAGGTCAAAATGACTTTTTTCAGTATGTTAGAGGGAAAATGAGTTTTCTTTCAATAATTCATGTTTTGGGGCAACCAAAGTTACGAGTTTGATGATGTGGCACTTAACTTTTGGAGGGATTTTGAAAAGTATGTTTTTAAGTATTTTTTATAAAAATAAGACTAAAAAAATTAAGTTCTGACATATACATAAAAGTATGGGCCATTTTGAATAAAGAATAGCTAAAAAAGAGACTTTCTCAGAAAAGTCATTTTTTATTCATAAAGATGGACGGATTTGATGAGCTGGAAAGTGGTTTTTCTCTCTCTCTATGTGCAGAAGAGAGAGAAGGTCCTAGCTCAACCTAAAAAAAGCCTACTTCAACCTACCAAAAAGTGCTCTATTAAATGCACTTTGTCCCCTTAACAAAGTACAAGATTAAGCTTAATCCCTAAAAATTAGGAATCCTTACAAGGCCCATGCAGGGTTCACTTTTTTTCCTAATGTCATATGACCATATCTTCTCGAACACCTCATCCAAGTATGCATAAAGCATATACGTACTGATTCTCTTGTACCTATGCTGAACAGGACTCCTCTTGATATGAATGCCATTGCCTCCATAAACTCCAAGTAGTACCTGTGTGCATAAAGAGAATATGTACCTGAATTCTTAACATAATATGCAAATCTTATGTTAACCACCATCCAATGTCTTTGAAGTAACCCAAAATCTCCATGTAGAAGACAATCTCCAAATACATCATGTGAATGGCCGATCCTCACCACCAAACTGCTAATGACCAAGTCCTCTCCATGAGCAAGAGTGTGAGCACACTCTTCTCCTCCAAGAAGAACTCCATAGCCACTCTTCAACATGCTTCAAGTTAGCACCATTGCTAGCCCATGCGCTAGAAGAAACACCACCTCTATTGAGGTCCAAGCACCAAGGCTTGTGTTGAACACTAGGTGAAGGATAAATTACAAGTGACCCCAAGCACTTCGTATATAGTAGTTTGTCTACCCTTGAAAAGCAATAATAAATCACTTGATCGTAGCGATCATACAGAAAAACACGCCATTGCTATCATCTTTGAATAATCGCGAACCCGCTGATATCTTTGAATAAAGAAAAAGCATGATAATATATACTTCGTGTTTTTTGCTGTCTGCCACTGACGGGAATCGAACCCACATGCTAGGGATGGGAGGACAACGTCTTAACCACGATGGCTGGCGCCTTTGCTTGTAGATAGAGTAAAGCTGAAGACTATACACTCTGTATCCTGTAAGCAAGATGGACCAATGGACATTGTTTTCCAACAATCCCCCCTACAATGTCATATTGGTACAATCTGACTGGATTTGCAAACTTCCTAATCTTCAAACTAGTACTCCCAAAATTGACCTTCTCATAAAAACATTGCTGAAAGCAGTTTAGGATTCATAACCTTCTTCAACATAACAAGTATCTTCTTCTATCTTTCTACAACATAAATCTGATAGAATCTGAATCTTTGACTTACTTCTTTCAATGTTAAGAATCTTCACAAACAAAGGATAGACAACTGACTCATAAATACTCAAGATCTTTCATGATCATTCAAGATCATCCAAGATCATACTAGATCATTCAAGATCATCCAAGATCTATGATCTCTCCTGTGTAGAATCTGCTCTCATCAAACCTTCATGAATGAATGTTTGATTTGCTACCTGAATGTCTCCAAGTGTCCATGCTTCTTACAAAGTTTTAAATCTTTTCTTCAAACAAATCCTTTCTTAGAATTTGCAACTCCTACTTGAAACATAAGTGGACAAACTTCTCATCTTGAGAACTCCAAAAGCTGCAAGTTGATACTTCATCTTTTCATATTCTTCCCGGGTGAAATGTGATAGTACCTGCTTGATTTTCTTTTGGCTAACTCCACTTCTCAATCACGTAATAGGATCTGATGGAACACTTTTTTGAATACAAACATGTATCCAAAAATCTAGACAATCATAGAAAGTAGATTCTTCAACTGACTAGTACATAATAAAACTAAATTTTCTGAAGTTTTTGAAAATACTAAATATGAGGTAACTTTTTCAAACACAAAACCTCAACCCAAGTCTTCAACATCTACTACATAAAACTCTTTTACCTCAAGAGTTAGATAAAGAAGAAATATACTTCTCTACAACTTGTCATATACCAAGTAGCTCTGTATTGACACTCCAAGATTTCTTTGAGGGAACATATAGCTGCCTGCTCAAAAACTTCACCTTACTATAACTCATATATATGAGTCAAAATATACAAGTTGTTTTCAAAATCTGCTGCTTTTCTTTCTCTCAATGCAATTCTTTGTCAAAACCTACTAAAACATGACCAAGTATAATGCAAACAAGAAATTTCTTCTTCTTTAGACTATCTTTACACAAGATGTTCTTGTAGACTTGTCTTTGGGTGTAGAGGATAAATAGGAAAAGTATATGGAAAATATGAGAGAAAAGGAAGTCTTACTTTCCCTTTGGAAATGTTGGACCTTCTTCTTCTGCATCTTTTTCCACCTGATGATGTAATATCTTCAAAACTTCTCTTCTATACCTTTTGTTCTCTTCATCTTGAAGTAGCAAGCACTCTTGACTTCTTCAAATGAACTATTTCTCTTCCTCTAGTACTAAGAGTAAGAGACAAAAGAAAACATGATATACAATGGAAGTGAACATAGAAACATGTTTTACCATCTCCTCATATCCCTGAATCAAAATTCTGCTTCAAATGTATGATATTGCTGAATTCACCAACCTTTTGTCTGAATGATGAATTACCTTTCTAGAGTTACCTCTCTAGATCAAATTTTGTACTTGGATATCCAACCAACTTAAAATAGAAATTTGGTTGAACACAAAACTCATCCCATCTCCAAATTTGCCTTCTTAGAGAGCTTTCTTGCTGTTTGTTGTTAACCTTTGGAGTTGTCCTCTCCAATCATTATAGCATAAAAGATCAACTACACATCTTTAATTTGTCAATTTGGGAAGTATGCAAAGACCACAACCCCTTCTAGTTAATGGAATCCAAGAATAAGAGTTGACATGACTGTTTATTTGAGAGATTTATGAAGAAGAAAGGGAATAACTAGGGTTTTGATTATCTTGAGTTCTACAACAGCATTTTCAATGATCTTTGTGCCTAAAGTTGTGTCATTTTCACAGTAGAATACAAATATGAAGTCAAGTTTCCAACACAGTATCTATATCACACAAACAAGACAATCGCGATTCTGTAAAAACTGAGAATTTCTAATTCCATCTTTGATCTTCTGCACTATCTTGCTCAATACAATAAGATTCATCTATCTTCATTCATCTCACTCAGAAATACATAAGAAAAGTTCACAAATTCCATGGATCACACAATGAAAAGACTCAACAAATCAAGAAATTGATCATGGAAGGAGAAACACGATTTTCTACAAGAAACCTCTTCACATTACTTGGATAGCATCAAGAGAATACAACCAACCTCTTCAAAATAGAAGAAATTATCTTTTATACTTTTTCAAGTGTCACTTTTCACACTTGAAATTTGATCCTTTTTTTCTTCTAATATAAAAATATGCTATCAAAGAGCTTCCAAAAATTCTTAGAAAAATATATATGATCCTACTTTACATGAGGAAGACTCTTCCCAATTTTTACATCATTTGCATAAATATATCTACAAATTTTGACAAATTACAAATAATTTCCCTCGAAAAAATGCTTCCTCTAACATCCTTCCCCTCCTCGACTTTTTGGCTCCTGACAAAAAATATTCTGGGACAAGAGTAGTGAGGGCTTCATTTATTTCTTCTTCCTTTGGTAACCTGAGATAACAAATCATGGTTCTTTCTCTCTGTAATATTCAAATTGTTCACCATTTCAAACAAGGCTTTTCTCCATTGAGTTGTCGCCTCTATTCTGTCTATCACATCTTTCTTCAAATATTCTGTATAAGCAGCTTCATATGCAGTGAGTCTTGATTTAGTGACTACTGATAGATTCCCAAAAATTTTTGACTCCCTTTCAAAAAATCGATAGTCAAAAGCATCTTCAAAGATTTGAAGGTAATGACTTCCCAAAAATACAATTCTGCTGTAGTATGCCATTAAACAAATTCTATCTAGGGTTTCACTTAAATCAAGAAGTAGAGCATCTGTAGGTGAATTGAATCCAATATAATTAAGAGTCCTTACTTCTGTATCTATGAATGTTTCTATGCATGCCACCACAAGTTGCATTAGTCTCACTAATAAAATACAAGCTGGATCATTTACATCTTTGTATGTGGATATAACAGATTCTGCTATATCATTCATGTATTTTTTGGTTGGCCAAGATCCTACTTTTGGTCCTGCTAGTTTTGGAAAATTCAACCATTTTGCTGGAAGTTGTCCTGCATTTCTTCTTTCCCAAAATACAAACCATTCTCTTCTTCTGGTTATTGGACAATAGGCTAGATTTATCTTTAATTGCAAAGGTGCCTCTTTCTAGATCTTCCTGCATTCCTTGTTGGCATCCAACCATCTGTTCCTCCATTTAGGGTTATCTTTTTCAAACAACTCCTTAGTGACATTAATATCTTCTTCATATTCCAAATATTTTGTTGGTGGTAATCCTACCCTTGCAATCTGATAATTCCTAACACTTTCCAAAATCATACAGAATGGTATTCCTAAACCATCAGCTGCCCAATGATGTTGATCTGGATTTACTCCCTGATTTAGAGCAAAATTTACAATCTGATCTTCATACTCATTATGCATTTTGCTTATGAATTCCATTCTTGATTCTCTGCTTGTTAGAAGTTTTTTGAACAAATTCATCTGAATATTCTTCAGCAGCTTTATCTTCTTGCTCATTATAATTATGAAATTTGTTATCTGTTACACTTATGTGTTCCTCGAGTAGATTTGATGTGAACCTTTTCCCTATACATGGGTACTTTTTACTCTAGTGCTGGCTAGAGGTTTTTCCCCCATGTTACCACATACTTGATACTCTCATATGTGGTGGTACTTTGTACTTAGGGATATTATTCAGCTCTTACTTCAGTTCAGTTCATCGATCAATAGAGAGAGCTATTCTAGCCATCGTCTTCTCCGTGTGTCTTGCTGCATTTGTGCTCCTTGTGTGTGCTTCTTGTGTGTCTCTCGAACTTCTACACACACCCAACAGTGGTATCAGAGCAGGTTCAGCTCCTTCTCAAGTTTCGGTTTTTCGCGTCGCGGCGCTCGCACTTTAACAGTGCAAATCGACTTCGGAGCATAGAAGTGTGAATTTCAACAGCTCGGAAACATTTCCACCAGGTGCGTTGGGGTTTTACCCCCATTTCGAAGCCATTTGTGCAGTCAGAATCGCCATCAGAGTGACGGTTTGTGAGCTGAAATTTCAGCACTCATTTCAGTTTTCGTCGAAGTGAAGATTTTATCACATTCTCATTCCTAAGGGAAATGGCGGGCAACAATGACTTGTTTGGTATGCTTCAAGCTGAAGATAAGCTTGATGGGACCAACTATCTGATGTGGTCTTACATGATGAAGCATGTTCTTGTTGCAAAACAACTTTGGAACATAGTGGCAGATGTAGATTGAAGAACGGCAGGTGCTTCTACTTCACAGTCTACTATCACAAATGGAGCTTCTTCTTCGAGTACAGTGGTTTCTCCTTCTCCACCTACATAGGAGAAGTTTAGATGGGATGGAAAAGATGCTCAAGCTCATGCTTTGATTGCGCTTTCAGTGAAGCGTCATATAGTTCCACACATTTGGTCATGTTCTACATCGAGATAGGCATGGGACACTGTTGCTCTAGCACAATGGTGAGAACCACGTTAAGAAGCTCCACCTCCTTAATGTCAATCCGCGGAAGAGATAGGAGTGATATGAAGATCGTGAACGTGAGATGAAGTGAGAGTGAAGGTGAGAAGCACAAAGATGCACACACACATACACACACACTACGAAGAGACAAGCAAGACACAATGGAAGGTGAGAAATCGATTCTATTACTCAAGAACACTCTTACAAGTTCAAAATAGCTCTAAGCTCTTCTCTACTCAAACAAGCTAACCTCAAAAATGAGCTCTCTAGCTCTTTTTATAGTTTCTAGACTAGTTTTGACCGGTTTCACATCTAGTGACCGGCATAGTTAAAAATTAGGTCCTAGGTGCTATTTGGAAGGGTAAACGGTATCTAAAAATAACGAAAATTGGTACGCGCATTCTACCTAAGCTCCTCAAGCTCGAGGACTCCTTGGCTTGCACAAAATGGAGCTATGGATTACAAAATGGGGTTTTCTATGATACATATGTTACAATTAGTGATAAAAATCACTGTTGAATGTTTTGAAAAGTGATAAAAAACATATTTGTTTGAGAAATTGATCCGACTGGATCCTTGCTTTGTCGTTACATGCTTCCGTGTCGTCTATGCCTCTGGCTGCTTCCAACACCCCCCTCCCTCTCGCTTCTGTCGTCCCTGACAGAACCTTGCTGTGAGGTCTGCCGGATGTAGTTCTGTAGGAGGTCTTGAGCGAGGGTGTGCTCGGAGATACGAATGCCTCGGGCTAGGTCTGCCTCGAGTTTCTCCCAGTTGATAGGTTGTGGTTCTTCCGGTGGCGGGAGCTGATAGTGTGTGGAATATACCATTCGTTCACAGGCAAATAATTGTAATAAATGAGTAGGCTTGCTTATGAATACCTCTGAATGGTATTCCCAGAATCCAGTTGTGAACATCTCTTCGAACGTTTGCTTGTAGCACGCCGGTAGATACTTTATTCTGCAGTGCCAGGCATAACACACCCGTAGCGATGGCGTTGTACTCATATCATATACCAGGTCAAAATTGCCATGCTCAAAGCCCGGGGTGTTGACATGTGGTGCCTTGACACGTCGGAAGACTTTAAAAATCATTTGCATCATCTCAACGCCGCTATATCATCCATATGCTTTAATCTAGGGAGCCAGTGGCGAATTGTAGCCATCATGTAACCAACAGTTGGTAACTCAAGGGGTGGCTTAAAATAGGGGTAATTCAACCAGTCTTGGCACTGCTTATTGTTTTGTACCTTAATAGCAAATGCAGTCCAGGAGCGGCGTCGTGGCACTGGTCCCCAACACGGGTTGTACTTCAAATGCAAAGGTGCCTTTACCCATGTACTCATCATTTCTGGATACTTCTGTAGTAAATCTTTGCGCCACTCTGGTTGATAGATCTCTCCTTGCTGCGCATCAAGTGGTAGATCATCCTCCTCGAATTGAGTTGCATGCGATGGTTTTTTATCTGTCTCTTTCTCAATGGCTAACTGGTATTCGGCCATTAACATGAAATACGGTTTATACTGTAGCTCGTGCCCAGATATGTATCGTCGCGGGGCCAAATGAGCAAAGAATGGAGACTGTAATATCTTTTCTTCTATCATCGCCATGGCATGTAATTGTGCCTCTACTCTTGCTGAGTGCGTTGTTCCAATTTCCTCAATAGTCTTCATCCACGCGGGGGTCGGGAGTTCGTACGTCATCTGACCTTCGGCCGTGACGCGTCCGCCTGGGATGGGTTGTGGCTCGTACGCTTCTTCAAACGTTTCCTCCACCGGGATGGTGATCGTTTCTTCCTCAGCTGGAAGCTCAGGTGGGGAATCTGGCCTTGGTGGCGCGTCATATACTGCAGTCCTTGCTTCAAGGGTCGAGACCTGGGCCCGTAATGAGTTGAGTTCCTCTAGGAGGTCAGGAGAGGGGTCCACAGGTGCTGGTATGTCGTGGTGTGCCGGTTCTCGTAACTGGAGTAATTTGTGATCTTCTTTGAGTTTCTGTAACTCCTCGTTCATGCGGTCATATTCATCTAGTAATCTTACATGATCGTCTAGCAGCATCCTCATCGAGTCTGAAGGAATGGCTTTGAACCTGCTACGATTGAGTGGTTGGTCTAGGTGGTCGAGCGCTGCTTCTAAGTTTTCTCGGTTCTGATCCTGTAAGCGCTGGTTTTCTTCCTTGGCGGCTGCTAGGTGTCTTCGTAGTAAGCCCATGTTTCGTGTTAGCGTTGCATTGCGGACTCTCTGGGCTCTTAATAAGTTATCTAGGTCAGCAGTGGCTTCCTTAGTCTTTTCTTTGCTTTCTAGTTCCAATTTGTGATAAGCCTCGCGTAATTCCTGGTAGTGGGTGTTCAGAGAGGCATTCTCAATAGACAATAAATTAAGGTGCGACTGTAAGTCATTGGTTGTCCTCTGCAGCTGCTGATAATTATCACCAAGAGATGTGAACTCATCTCTTACTTGCGTCATACACATGAACATCTGTCGGAATGCATTATCTACAGTGGGTGATAGTATTAACGGGGTGCTAAATGAAGATGCAGTTGGTGTAGATGCAACGGGAATGGGGAATGGGGATGGGAAGGTGGATGATGTAGTGATTGTTGAAAATTGTGATGTGCCTAAAAATGTTTGTGCCGGGAGTGAAGTGAGTGATGGTGCAGCGGGTGGTGAGATGTCCATGTCAGTGGACGTATCTAGTGCGGTGACCGTGAATATTGGTGTGATCGTGGGTGCTCGTGTTGGTGTAAATACGGGATTTACAAATGTTGAGGGGTAATTTACAGGGGGGCTGGCTGGAGCAGCTTGGTGGAAAGGGGAAAGAGGGGTTACAGTGGGTCGGGGAGGTGAGACGGGGGAGAAGGTTAATGGTGGTGGGAATGGGAAGAGGGGTCTTGGAGTTGTGGGGAAAGATGAAAAAGATTGATGAAGGAATGGATTGGGTAGAAAGGTGGGAGTGGGAGGGGGTAGATTAGGGCTAATGGGTGCGGGAATTGTGGGGTGAGTGGTCGTAAAGACGGTTTCTGCAACACCACCGGCGAATGGAGATGTTGGTCTGGGTGAAGGAGGGTGAAGAGGGGAGGGTGGATGGATGGGTGGTGAGAGAGGAGCGGTTGGGGTGGTCGGTACTTCAGTGACTACTGAGGTTTGTACAGCTGTAGCGCGGGGTGGGGAATCTACAAAGATGGTTTCTACTGCCACTGAACTTTCGGGGACGAGGCGTGCCTCCCTGGCTTGTTCTGAAGATTGTGCTCCGGTTGGTACACAAATGTATTCGCCGGGCTTTGAAAGTAGTCGTACTCTGCGGGGGTCAAACTGTGGTAGTGGCTTTCTTTGCAAGTACCTGAGGGCTTCGTTGGAGCCTACTGATTTGACTAATTCTCTGAATCCTTTGATGTAGGCGTCTTCGAATCCGCCTGTGACAAGTTCTTGTTCTATTATTTTTTGGCTCTCTTCCTCTGTCAGCTTCTTGCGTGCCCAAACTTTTTCCATAGTTCTATACAGCTTCTTGATAGCCAGTGTGTAAGCTGTTGCCTCGTAAGTTTCATCTTCATGGGTACTTGTATCGCCATGTGTGTCTGTTTGTTGGCCTTGGCCATCTGTATGTTCATGCTCTTGGGATTCATGTGTTCCCTGGCTAGCTTCGTCATCACCTTCGTCGTCATCGGTTGCTGTTCTTTCGTCATCAGAGCTGGACACGATCTGTCCTTGAGGCTGATCCCTGGGTGTAGTAGGGTAGCTAGGCCTTTCAAATTCTTGAGAAAACAAGTGTCCTTCTGAATACTGGAACTGATTGGAGAATGCATCGGGCATCTCAAAATCAAACGTTTGGTCCAGTGGCTCTGGTTGTCCTGGTTCTAAATGCGGTATTGGAAAAGAGAAAGCTTCCGCACCGATAGTGGTGGGAAGTTCAGCTGCTGTGGTGATAGGTTCTGTGGTTGTGGCTGCTTGGGGTGCGACAGTACTGGTGGTGCCCTCCGTTACCACTGGTCTAGATAACCTTATGCGAATAGGTTGTACTGTGGGAGTGGCTGCTGTTGGTGACTGCTCTGGAGATGGTTGTGGCGAGGGTGATTCTGGGACTTGTAGGCACGGGATAGTACCTCTCATCCGCTTTCCGGCTCTGCCTTTGCTAGACTTTCTAGCCTTCCTAGTGGTCCCTTTGAATGCTTTTAGTTCCTCACTGGTCATGGCACGCTCTATGGGTAAATCATATGCCAAGCACATATATATGATCCTGGTGAGGGCGCAGCACCCATTGATTACCTTCTTTTGCTCCCACCTATGTTGTGCCAAATAGAGCTGATCAATGATCCAGCTAGCTAGATCAACCGTTTGCGGTCCAGTACATGCTAAGTACAATCCAAACCAGATTCTCTTGTGGGGCATGGTAAAATGATCTTGAGCTGGGAAAGCAAAATGCTGCATACATATCCGTAATGGCTTAGAGAGCTCAGGTGTTATAGCAGAAATATCCTCCCATTTAGTTACGTCACCACGTTTCATCTGCTCTGGGACTAGCTGTTCTTTCTCCGTTGGAGTGTGTGTTCAATGTATTTTGATGGCAGCTCTGATTAAATCCTTCGAAAGATAAAATCTTTTGTAAGGTGGATCATCCACTAAAGAAGGCAAAATAAAGGTTCCTGGGATGTCCTTATTCTCTGAGGCCAGCAACGTGGTGATTAAGTAATAACACCTATAAAAGTCAGGTTTGGGCAGAGGATCACTGAAATACTCCGTGAAGCCGGCTCTGGCCCAAACATGAGTTAAGTCCTGGGTGTTCTGTAGGCCTTTGAATTCTCTTGAGAAGAATTGATACTTGCCCCATGTGCGGTCATCAAATGTCATATTTGCTTCAAAAATGAAGTCAGCATCAGCTAATGGTCCAGCTAGGCCTTGGAACCAATGAGAGTTACGGTGTATCTTCTCTGTGTATCCCATAGATGGGTTATCGATTGGCATGGGTCCCGAAAATCCTTGGAACTCTGGCGGTGGAGCG
This sequence comes from Ceratopteris richardii, assembly GCA_020310875.1. Classification (NCBI taxonomy): domain Eukaryota; kingdom Viridiplantae; phylum Streptophyta; class Polypodiopsida; order Polypodiales; family Pteridaceae; genus Ceratopteris; species Ceratopteris richardii. Next base: position 19,516,994 of record CM035432.1, on the reverse strand, counting down.
GTCGGGTGGGATTCTGCGCGTAAAACATTGAGGGGCACCGCAGCCACGTTGGGGCCTGCTTCGGATGGTCCTGCTTCGGTTTGCATGATGATTGATGAGCTAATGGAAAAGATCTGCTACAAAAGATTAACACATTAGTATGGAAATTAATTATGATCCCATTAAGGTGAGACAGCAATCCCTTTCCATAACCGATGTGCAACCCGTGTAGCCAAGTGTCGTGAAGTGATTAATGCAATGATTATTTGCAAGACTAATGCAGGTCTCTAGACACCTACATGGTCAGATTATGCATACATTTCTTGATGAGCTTTTATTATGCATGATGTGGGGTTTGGGTGTATGAATTTATACAAGGTTTGGTTGAAGGTGAATTAGTACAAGGGTGGAGTTTAAACGGGGTGCGAGAATTGTTAGATAATGGGGTACAAGAAGACGTCTGGATACGTTTTGGTATCCATTTCCTAAGAGTCTTTGAGTGGGTGGTATGTTTCTGCTGAGGTACAAAAAGTGGTATCGGGTTTGGTGGTATTGAAGGATGGAAAGATTTCCTAGGGGTATATATTACATGGCTTGAGGGTTGGGCTATAATACATTGTTTGGGTACCCAAATCTGCATGGGTGTGGGTCTATGGGTAAGGTATTTCTTGGCGATCCAAATCTGTCGAGTATTTGTACTTGGGTAAGAAGATCGAGGGGACTTTGGATACTGACTCTGCTTCTGTTGCAACGTTGTCCTGTTCTCGTCTGCAGTGTTGCCAATAGCCTGTGGTTGCTGTCCTTTTGGCACCCATATTTGTTTCGTGCCACTTGTTCTGTGATGTTGATACTTCTGCTTTCCTTGCCTTGCCTGGTGGTGTTGTCGGTCTGGGTTCCTCTGTTGTGGTTGCCTCCTTCGGGGTTGGGTTTGAGAGGTCCGTTGGATGCTCTGCTTTGGAAAAGAAGGGAGATCCAACACTTGCGTGACCTGCCCATTGGGAAGTGATTCGTTCTTTATCTTTAATCTAGGCCATTCCGTAGCAAGTTTGGAAGGATGAGCACCGCATGGTGTTGTGCTCATTTGGCTGCTGATGCAACCCACCTGACTGCTGATTGTGTTCATCTGCCCTAGCGGTTGGGTAGTTGCCCCTTCTAGTTTGCAGGAAGCCCCAGGGAAGATCTCCTGTCGTCTTTCTGATTGACAATTGTCCCTAGCCAAGCCCGAGTGGGTTGGTGTAGACGTAACGTGACTGGTCTGACCCAAGATCTTCCGGTCTTCCGTCGCATGCGTTTCATAGGGTCTAGGGTTACAAACCTCAATCGGAATGCCGTTCGGGAAGTCAAGCGGTATCACTCGCTTCTGTTCTAAGGTTCCAATATGTAAGAAGCCTTGTCTAAGATTTAGGTCCACTGAGTGATTGTATAACCAACCTTGGCCAAGGATTAGGGGTTCTATCAGGTCGTCATCATGGCACACTAGTAGCTTCGCTGTCATGGTCACATCCTTAATGAGGATAGGAAGGTCCACCTCACCCATGCAAGGGGTTTCCATGCCTCCTAGGCCTATGAGGTATGCCTCAATTGGCCGCATTTCTATTCCTGAATCCTTATAGTGGGACCATCTAATCGCACTAGTCGCAGCACCTGAGTCAATTAAAGCCCTGAGCTCTTGGCAAGGGTTGCCGTGCTCTAACCTGACTGTAATGAATGGTCTCCTGTCCACTATACTAGGATGAGTGGTTGACTTTACTTGACACATGGCCATGGGATATCTGGGTGTAGTTTCCAGATGGTCATAATGTTCTCTCCCTAGCCCTTGTCTTCTTAACTTCATGCGTTTAATGCGTTCTATTGCTTCTGCCTGAGCTTCCGCTCGTATTCTATTTTCTTCCTCCTTACGCTTCTTTGCCAACGTGAGTCGTCTAAGCATATCCTCAGTAAGAGGTTCCTGATATAGCCTGACTCTACAGCCACTAATATAATTAGGCATTATATCTCCTTCTAACGTGGCTAATTGTACTGCTCCACTTGTTGAGAGTCTGTTAATGATCATAGGTCCATAACCTCGCTTTTTTAACTTACGTGCGTGTTGCTTTAGCGTATATACTAGAACTAAATCTCCTTCTTTTAGGCCTTTATCTTTCACATGTGCATCAAAATATGCTTTCTGTCGCTTCTTCGCTGCGTATATGCCTGCTGCTGCTTTTAGCCTAGTTTCTCCTAATCGTTCCAAGTCCATTATTCTTGCTGATAACTCATGGCCGGTCCACTGATGTTCTTGTGCAACCTTAAGGGTCGGTATCAAGAAGTCCAAAGGAAGCACTGCATTCTGACCAAAAACCATCTGAAAGGGAGTTGCATTGAGTACGGTCTTGTAGGCCACTCGATATGCCCAAACAGCGTGGTGTAACTGTTTGTCCCAATCTGAACGTTTGTTGTTCACGAGTTTCGTCAGTACGTTACAAAGAATCTTATTAGTGCTTTCAGCCTGACCATTGGCCTGAGGATGATATGGTGCGGATTTCTTGTGAATCACCATAAAATCCTGTAACAAATATTCAATGACTTGGTTTAGAAAGTGAGTGCCTCGATCGCTCACTAACTCTATAGGCAATCCATATCTTGTAAAGACATTCTCAAATAAGAATTTTGCAGTTGTGTGTGCATCATTCTTTTTTGTGGCTTTTGCCTCTACCCATTTCGTAAGATAATCTGTGGCAACAATAATGTATTCAGCATGTGTACCTTTTGCAGGGGGGTTAATGGGTCCTACAAAGTCTATACCCCACTTTAAAAATGCACGTCCGCCCATCATGGGTTTCAATGGCATTTCATCTCTGCGAGTAGGAAACTGAGTTCTTTGGCACACATCACATCTCTTTACATAGGTATGAGCATCCATGTGAAGAGTGGGCCACCATAATCCTGCAAAGAGGATGGCTTTGATTATCCTATCGGGTCCAAAATGACCTCCTGCAACACCTTGGTGTGCAGTCTCTAGTATGCTCAGATAATCGCTCTCATGAACACATTGTCTTAAATATCCATCTCGTCCTCTTTTGTATAGGTTATCGCCAATAAGTGAATAATCTTGAGCTTCCTGCTCTAGACTAAGTTGTCGTGCTAAGGTCATTCCTTGAGGGAATGTCTTCGTCCTCAAGTATGTCACTAACTGTTCACTCCAGTCTGGTGTGAGAGACACGTGATACAATGTAGCATGCTCTACTGGTGGTCTTTCACAACAAACATTGCATTCCTTACACAACTTGTAGACATCTGCTTCCATCGTAGGCCAATATACTCCTAATCTATGCAGAGTCTGTAATGTTCGATGTTTTGAATGATGTTGCTTTAGTGCACCTACGTGTGCTAATTGCAACCAATTCGCATGTTCTGATTCATCTACACAACAAGCAAGAATCTTTTGATTATCCTGTTTATATATGCTTCCCGCCATTATTTGGTATCTCTGAGATTTGGTAATCTCTCCTTCATTGATCTTTATCCTAGGATTCTTGGGTCCATATGTCAGAATAGGGACTATAGGCTTAGCCCATTTTGGTGCTATCTCAAGATTAAACAAGTATGCGTCTGGTAGATCATCCGCTACTCCTTGAGGAGCTTCTCTTGAGGTTAATCTTGAAAGGTGGTCAGCTCTAAGATGTGTCTTTCCTTTCCCGACTACGACTTCAAAATCATACTCCATGAGTAATAGAAACCAACGTATAAGTCGTCCGGTGTTACATGGCTTGTTGACTAAGTACAATAGTGCTTGATGATCTGTAAAGAACTTGAATTTGTTGGCCAACAAGTAGTGCCTAAAGTTCTTTACTGCGTAGATCATCCCTAATCCTTCTCGTTCCGTCGTGGTGTAATTTCTTTCTGCTGCGTTCAATTGTCTGCTCGCGTAAGCTATGGGGAGATCTATGTTACCTTCATTTGTGGGTTGTGCTAACACACATCCTATGGCATAATTGGATGCATCCACATGTACATGGAATGGCTTACTCCAATCTGGGGTTGTCAATATAGGTGCTGAGCACAAGCGTCGTTTAAGTTCATTGAATGAATTTTCACATTCATCTGTCCATTCGAAGTTGGTTAAAAGAGAGTACAAAGGCTTGGCTATGATTGCATACATGTGTATGAATCTCCTATAATAACCACAATGACCCATAAATGCCTGTACCTCTTTCACATTAGTTGGTCTAGGTAAATCTGCAATTACCTTCACCTTTTCTTCATCCGTAGAGATTCCATTTTTTGAAACAATGTGTCCTAGAATTTTGCCTTGTCTGACCATGAAAACGCATTTTTCTGGGTTCAAACAAACCTGATATTCTCGACATTTGTCAAATATTTGTCTTAACTCTGGGATATGTGTCTGTCTTACATTTGAATGAGCACATATGTCGTCGACATAAACTTCCAAACTCTTGTGTAAGAATTCCTTAAAAACATGACACATGAGTCGCTGGAAAGTGGCGGGTGCATTTGTTAAGCCAAATGGCATCACACGAAATGCAAATATGCCCCATTCAGTGGCAAAAGCCGTCTTGTGTTGGTCCTCTGGAGCAATGGCTACTTGATTATAGCCTGAGAATCCATCAAGAAAGCTGTAAACTTCCTTGCCCGCAACTCTTTCCAATAGATGTTCCGTGATAGGAAGAGGATAACTATCTCTAATCGTTGCGGCATTAACTTTTTTAAGGTTAATACACACACACAATTTTCCATTCTTCTTGGGCACAACCACAATGGGGGATACCCATTCGGTATGCTCAATTTCATAAATGAATCCTGCTTCTATCAAGCGATCTATCTCCTCTTTAATCTTCGCAGCGTAGTTATCATTGTACGTGTAAGGTTTCTGTTTTGTCGGTTTTGCATCTGGAGTCATAGGGATTCTATGAGAACATATATCTGGATCTACTCCTTTCAAATCTTTGTAACTCCAAGCAAAGACATCTCTATATTCGCGCAATAGGGCAACTAGCTCTTCTTCTTCTTCAGTTGTCAAATCATGCCCTATGTATGTACATTTTTCTTCTTCTCCTTCTATGGCTACGATTATTTTCTTGGTTTTCTCTCGGTTATCATATACTTGTCCGTCATTCGCCTTTCTATTAGGCATTCGTACCATGATTCTTCTATCTTTGATTTCATATTTCTTGAAGTTCTCGGGTACTTCAAACAAAGACTCTTCTTTTTCTGACATGGTTTCTTTCTTCTTTCTTTTCTTGCCTTCACTCTTGTTAGTCACTTCCGTGGCTAATCTCACCTCATTCGTAATTTCCTCATGTCTCTGAGTGTGAGTGTCTACTTCATGAAAGTATTCTTCCTCTGATGCAAAGGGTGAGTCCATGATAATTGATTCTAAATCAAAATCGCTTGCATCCTCAAATGCATCAGTGTAAGGTTCACACTCTTCTAAAATTGCATCGCACATGATTGGCTCTATCGTGAAAACTGAGATATCATAGCCATCCTCGTCACAGTGGGGTGTCCATTGTTCCTCATTGATGGCTACATCCATGGTTGCTAGGACTTCTGCCCAACCATTATCTTGTTTCGTTGATTCTTTGCAGACTTGTATCCCTTTTGACTTCTGGCTCAACTCTTCTGGTGTTTCATTTTTTACAGAAGCTTGTATTGTTTTTATTGGTATGCTAGGTATTGAGAGGTTTAAACTTTTCAAAAGGAAATTCTCAATATCACTCTCTGAATCTAATGAAAATTGTGAAGAAGCAGCTACTCCTTGTTTGTCCATTCTGTGCTCTTCTATTTCAATTGATTTTTTTTTATTCTTTTCTTCTGATGGTATTTTTACTAACTCTTCAACCTATACATGTTCAACTGCCTTACCCTTATCCTTCTTGGTTGGATTCTTTTTCTAAGCAAGCTTTTTTTGGACTTTCTTTTTCACCACCACTGTAGTTCTAGTCTCTAGAGGTCCTTGTAATTCCTTAAAATAAGCCAATAATTCCACTTCTTTCTTGACAAATACTTCTTCAGCTTTTGCAGCCATCATCTGATCATGTAATTCTACATAATGTTCCACCTCCTCTTGTATCCAATTAGTTGCTTTACATGAATAATTTGCCAACATTTTCTGATACTGAGCTTCATAGTTTGCCCTTTTATCATTACCTTGAGTCAAATAGAAATAAATTTGTTCCTTGCTTGTTTGAGGTGGATGGTGTTCCTTTGAGGCTTGAACTTCTTTCTGGGCTGCTTCATATTCTTCTTTTGTCACTTCTTCCTGTTCCAAGACTACATTCCTGGATCCAGTCTCCTCTTCTTAACTGGAATTACTTCTTCTGATACAACTTTCCTTTTTCTTCCTTATCCCATCATGCTTGTTTGGACTTCTGTTTCTCTTATTGACATCAGCTTTGAAGGACTTTTAATTCCTGCCATCAAACTCCTGAAATACTGGGCTTCTGGAGCCAACTTCAATTGATCCTCCATATTTAAAATATGGTATATGATTCTTGTTAAGAACTATGCTCCATTCATAAAGTTCTTCTGCTCCCAATGTTTTGCTGCCTCCTTTATTTGATCATGAATGTAGAGAGTTGAATTGAAGAGCTTCCCTGATGTGTTATCTGTACCTCTTTATTCTCCTTTTCCTTAACTCAGCATCTAAAGTATGCATCATTGCCTTTGCCCAATTCCAACAGACTAGACATGACTTTTGATACTCTCTCAAATTCTATAAAGAAGAGAGGTTCATCCAATAGTCTATGTAGCCCCACTGCCTTCCATCTTTTATAATTAGCAACCACTTTTTGGAATTTGTAGAATTCTTCACATAGCATGGTATATTTGTAACCTCCAACCCCTACTGTAAAGATATGCTGACCAATGATATTGATTGTTTCCCTCAGCTTTTTGGCTATCTGCTCAGCTTCTGGGATATCCTATTCTTCATCAGATTCTAACTCCACATCTTCCACCACTGCTTTGCTGTCTAAAAACGAATGTCCTCTTGAAAAAGTTACAGAATGAGCTTTGAAGTCATGAATAGGTAGTTCTTTTGTATTCACCATTCTGGAGGAAACATAACACATCACACCAAAACCTCCCACCACATAAGTTACAGGAGACATAAAAAAAATGAAAATATTTTTTCTTAAAAAAATAATTTTGAAAAAATAATTAGTCTTTTTCTTATTACATCACAGGTGTAACTCAATTAAAGTGATCATCACATGTGTAGCAAGATGTCTAATGCTTTGATAAAAAAGAAAATAATTAATGGAATTAAAAGAATCAATCATATATAAAAAGAGAAGTAAAAAATGTCAAAGGAGAAATAATTAAATAGTAGTTCCATAATTCTTCCCATATAATAACCTATATCTTGCTGGTGCTTTATAAATTATATAAGAAAAAATTCTTTGTCATATATATCTAGAAGAATAATTGATATGCTTTCTTTTAATAATAATAATTTTTTTTTTCTTTTTCTCTCTTCCCCTCCTTTTTTTTTCCTAGAAAAAGAATAAGGTAAAGTACATGGAAATAATTCCAAGAATGTCATTAATCCATCTTGATGAAATTCTGAGTTCTTAAGTAAGAATCCCAAGTGTATATTTGATGGCGGTATTGCCTTTTCTTTTACTTGTGACTCTTCATACTTTTGAAGTGTTTTAGTATTTTTGTCCTTCTTTTCTGTCCATTGAAACAAATCTGATTTTTTTACCCAGAAATACTTGATTCGTGATGATTCAGGGGGTGAACAATCTTCTTTTGATGAACAGTGCTTGGATGTCTTTGGTTTCCACATCCATTTTGTCTTGATGCATTCTTTTGATGAACAGTGCTTGGATGTCTTTGGTTTCCACATCCCTTTTGTCTTGATGCCTAGATTTTTCTGATTATTTCTTACTTCCCACCTTTTAACTGTTTTTTCAGCAAGTTTGGTTTCCTCAATTTCCTTCTGTTTTCTTCTGAATTGGCTTTGATCATGGAGAATTTCTTTCTGTGATTCCTTTGTATCTTCAATTGGAAAGGTAAATCTTTCCAAATCCAAGTCATAGATTTCCTGTTGAATCCCCTGTTCTTCATTACTCAACAAACACATTAAAAACCTTTTGTCATTTATTGTCAATTTAAGCTTCATACTTTCAAAATCCAAAATTACTTTACCTTGCCTCAACCATGGTTGTCCTAAAATCAGTTTCTTAGTCATCATATGATTAGGCCATTCTTTGTTGGAGCAAACCAATCACAAATTGGTGATTATACAGATCTTGGAGAATGCTTATGGTCAGAATGAAGCAAAGGAAGACATTTGCAAAATGAAGAAGAAGTCAGAATGTTGTCTTGTACACATATGTACATTAGCATAGTCATAGATGACTTAGATCTTTTGTTCAGTAAGAAGTATGTACAAATTATCTATAAATACCTTGAGAAAAGTCGGGGCATGAATGGAGAGCACATGAGAGCATATGTGACAATAGTCATATGTCAAGATTGAGAGAGATAGTAGCTATGAGATAGTGGAAAGTGAATTTGTGTTTGCTCTCATCACTCAGTTGTAATTTTCTGAGTTAATGAAGAAATATTGCGCCCGATCTTTCCGTGTCTGCTCCTTCTGTGTTTGATCATTTGTGAAATCCTTTTGAGGATATCTAAGTTGTTAGTTAATGAGCCTGTGACCTGAATTTCAGAGTCCAATTGTGAACAGGCTAGGAGAATTGTGAGTAGGAACATTCATATGTATTGAATGTCTACAGTTCTCTGAAACAGGCGCAAAATTCGTGTTTAATCTTTTGGTCAGTGCTCACTCCATAGTTTAAAGTTTTGTGCAAGCAAGCACTTAATTTTTAAGTTGGAAGGTGATCTACTCGTGGCTAAAAGCATTTGGCAAAACGGGTTAGATACTGTGAGAATCAAAGTTAAGAAGTTAGGGGTGTCTGAATCGACTTCTCAGAAGTACAGTTTCTGACATAGGTAACTTGAGAAGTTGATTTCTCAAGCTACACTTAATCTTTTGGAGTAATTCAACTTGGAATAGTTGCGCAATCTCTAAGAGATGATTCGTACAAAGTTTCATGAAAAACTTTACACATTTGATAAGTCAATGTAAGGAAATAGTGCAGCAGACTTTTCTGTGTATCACCTTCTTCACAGATTTGTTCATCTTTTGATAATTAGAAGTTGATCCTCTAAATGTGTGAAAGGTTTTGACTTATTCTTGGTATAGAGGTGCTCTAATCACAAGAATAAGTTGTTCTTTTGGAGATTAACATTCTCCATCAGTGGTATCAGAGCAGGAGACATCAATTTGAAGAAAAGGAGGATCTCGACTGCTGCAGATTCAAGAGATTCAACATTTGAAGGATCAAGAAGTGAAAGCTTGGAGTCAAAGCTCGAGGAGAAGACAAATTGACATCAAGAAAGGCAAAAGGAGTTTAATTCGAAGTAAAGGTACATACATTGTTTGTAAAGCTTGAAGATTTCAATACACAGGTGGATACAAGATGGGAGAAAGCTTGCAGATTGATAAGCTAGATAGGGAGAACTATCCAGCATGGTCCATGAGGATGGAAGCACACCTCATGAGCAAAGATCTTATATCATTTATTACAGGAGATGAAGAAAAACCAGAATTTGCAGATCCAAGTATTCCTACTAGGGAAGAACTTGCAATGTTGAAGACTTGGATGAGAAAGGATGCTCAAGCAAGGAGCATCATCTACATGGCTGTAAATGATTACCTTCTACCTCACATCAGAGGTTTGGAAAGTGCTACAGATGTTTGGAATGCCTTGGAAGAGCATTTCCAAAATACTACTAAGTCAAGGAAGTCCTCACTATGGGCTGAGTTCACAACTTTCAAGAAGAAGAGCTCACAATCAATTTCAGATTATGTGGCAAGGATGAAAGATATTGCAGATAGCTTGGGAGCAGTGGATGAAGATATTGAAGAAGAAAAGTTGGTAAGACAAATACTTACAGGTCTAAGAGGTGATGAGAAGTGGAAGCCTTTTATATTGTCCATAGAGTTGTCACTTGATCACTTTACTCCTGACCTTAATCAATTGCTAGGACACATGCTAACCTTTGAGCAGGATCTTAAAGGAGACAATGATAGAAGTACAAGTCAAGCTATGTACTCCAAAGACAAGAAAAAGAATGGCAAGGGAAAGCAATCAAATGAGGATGAAGGGAATTCAAATCAAGCCAACTTCACAAAAGGGAAGACAAATTTCAGAGGTAAAGGAAGAGGAGGTAAGAACAAAGATAATGCTAAAGCTTGTTGGATTTGTGGCAGAACAAATCATTTGGCAAATGATTGTTGGTATAACAATCAAAGTGGAGGATACAACAATCAGAATTATAGTCAAAGAGGTAGAGGAGGCAGAAACCAAAGAGGCAATTTCAGAGGAAGAGGTGGTAGGACATCATATGGTAGAGGAGGTGGAAGAAACTTCCAATCTCAGTCCTACAACAATAATTATTACAATTATGCATCAGATCAGAAGGATGACATGACTCTTATCTTGAATGCAACTCATGAATCAATGGGAGAAGATCAAAGAGTGTTTTATATTGACTCAGGGTGCAGTAACCATCTGAGTGGGAACCTATCCTTGATGACTGATATGGAAGCAAGGGTAAATGGACATACAGTTCAAACAGGTGACAATACCAAACATAAAGTGGAGAGCATTGGATCAGTGAAGACAAAGAGTGGAAGTACACTTCTGAGTAAGGTACTTTATTGATGGAGAATGTTAATCTCCAAAAGAACAACTTATTCTTGTGATTATAGCACCTCTATACCAAGAATAAGTCAAAACCTTTCACACATTTAGAGGATCAACTTCTAATTATCAAAAGATGAACAAATCTGTGAAGAAGGTGATACACAGAAAAGTCTGCTGCACTATTTCCTTACATTGACTTATCAAATGTGTAAAGTTTTTCATGAAACTTTGTACGAATCATCTCTTAGAGATTGCGCAACTATTCCAAGTTGAATTACTCCAAAAGATTAAGTGTAGCTTGAGAAATCAACTTCTCAAGTTACCTATGTCAGAAACTGTACTTCTGAGAAGTCGATTCAGACACCCCTAACTTCTTAACTTTGATTCTCACAGTATCTAACCCGTTTTGCCAAATGCTTTTAGCCACGAGTAGATCACCTTCCAACTTAAAGATTAAGTGCTTGCTTGCACAAAACTTTAAACTATGGAGTGAGCACTGACCAAAAGATTAAACACGAATTTTGCGCCTGTTTCAGAGAACTGTAGACATTCAATACATATGAATGTTCCTACTCACAATTCTCCTAGCCTGTTTACAATTAGACTCTGAAATTCAGGTCACAGGCTCATTAACTAACAACTTAGATATCCTCAAAAGGATTTCACAAATGATCAAACACAGAAGGAGCAGACACGAAAAGATCGGGCGCAATATTTCTTCATTAACTCAGAAAATTACAACTGAGTGATGAGAGCTAACACAACTAACTTTTCTCTATCTCTTGACTCCTAATTTCCTCAAACTTGACTTCTACAAATGCTCTCATGTGCTCTCCATACATGCCCCGACTTTTCTCAAGGTATTTATAGATAATTTGTACATACTTCTTACTGAACAAAAGATCTAAGTCATCTATGACTATGCTAATGTACATATGTGTACAAGACAACATTCTGACTTCTTCTTCATTTTGCAAATGTCTTCCTTTGCTTCATTCTGACCATAAGCATTCTCCAAGATCTGTATAATCACCAATTTGTGATTGGTTTGCTCCAACAGCTCCCCCTCAATCACTAATTGTGATTATTCCATTCTTCTTCACTCCTGCCATCTCCTTGAATCTCTGTAGCTTAGGTCCATCCAAGCTTTTTGTCATCATATCTGCCACTTGTTCTTTTGTTGGAGTGTACATCACTTCAATCTCTTTATCAAGTACCTTTTCCCTCAAGAAATGATACTGTATCTCTATATGCTTAGTCCTGGCATGAAAAACAGGGTTAGCTGCCAAATACAAAGAACTCATATTGTCTCCAAAAATTATTGGAGTACTATGATCAATCTCAAAACTTTTCATCAAGGTCTTCAACCATATGACTTCTTTTGCAGCTTCTACCATTCCCTTATACTCAGCCTTTGTGGATGATAAAGCAACTGTGTGTTGCTTCTTTGAACACCAAGACACTAACTTGTCTCCAACATAACATAGATATCCATGAGTAGACCTTCTATCATCTGAGTCACCTGCCCAATCTGCATCACTAAACACTTTGATTCTTGTGTCAGAAGTGAAACCATAGTACAAACCTTCACTTAGGGTTCCTTTGATATATCTGAGTACCCTTTGGGCTGCAATCCAATGAGTCTTCTTTGGACAATGCATAAATTGTGACAACACACCTACTGCATATGATAGGTCTGGCCTTGTCAAGGTAGCATAGATTAGACTACCTACCAAACTCTGATATTTCTTCATGTCATTGAACTCTTCACCTCCATACCTGCTTAATTTATGATTTACCTCCAATGGAGTGGTTGAGGTCTTGCACTCTTCCATGTTAAACTTGATCAAAAGATTTTTCAAATATCTTTCTTGTGAAACATATACTCCATGTTGAGTATACACAATCTGCATTCCTAGAAAATAAGATAAGTTTCCCAAATCACTTATCTTAAACTCCTTCTCTATTTGCTTCTTGAATTCATTGATTCCTTGAGCATCTGTTCCTGTAATAATAATATCATCAACATAAATGCACATGTAAATATATCCATTTTCACTTGCCTTCACTAGCAAGCTACTATCTGCCTTTGATGCTTGAAAACCACATTCATTCAAGAACTTGACCAATCTGTAATTCCAAGCTCTTGGGGCTTGCTTCAACCCATATAAAGCTCTCTTGAGCTTACACACATAATCTGATCCAATTGACTCCATGAAGCCTTCTGGTTGCTCCATATATACTTCATCTGCAATGTAACCATTAAGAAATGCATTCTTCACATCCAATTGTGATAATTTCCATCCTTTGCAAGCAGCAATAGCAATCAATGTCCTAATTGTAGACATCTTAGCAACAGGACTAAAGGTTTCATCATAATCTACCCCATAAGTTTGGGCATAACCTTTAACCACAAGTCTAGCCTTATATCTAGACACCTTACCATCTGCAAATCTCTTTGTTTTATATACCCACTTGCATCCAATGACCTTCTGATTCTTTGGTCTTGGTACTAATTCCCAAGTTTCATTTTCAAGTAGAGCATCATACTCTTCTTGCATTGCCTTCTCCCAATTCTGTTTACCTTTGGCTTCTTCATAAATGGTTGGATCTTCTTCTGTTTTCACAATGTAAGCATAATCTCTTGTTGTTAGGAAAGATGTATCATAGCTATACCTTATAGGCTCTTTCCTTTCTCTTGTAGATCTCCTGATTTCTGCACTTCTTGATGTTTCAGCCTCATTTGATTCTGGATCAAATCTTGGCCCTTCTTCTACATGATCCTGCACTCTACATCTAGAGTCAACTTCATCAACAATTTCTTCACAAACTTTTACCTTTGCCTTTCCTTTCCTTTGAATTTCTTCAACACCTGCATACTCATTTGGTGATCCTGTATACCATGTGTTTTGCTCATCAAATGTCACATCTTTAGTAACAAGAAATTGCTTTGTGGATGGACTCCACAACCTATAACCCATTTGTCTATCATCATATCCAATAAACACATACTTCTCTGCTTTTGGTTCTAGCTTATGTCTTAATTGTGAAGGAACATAAGCATATGCAATACATCCAAATACTTTACAATGATCAAGACTAGGCTTCTTACCCCACCATGCTTCATAAGGGGTTCCTCCATCCAAAGCTTTGCAAGGCAACCTACTCACAAGGTATGTTGCAGTGTTAATGGCCTCTGCCCATAAGTAATTTGGACAATTCTTTTCCTTCATCATGGCTCTTGCAAACTCTACAAGAGTCCTATTCCTCCTTTCTGCTACTCCATTTTGTTGAGGGGAGTACCTGCAAGTTACTTCTCTTTTGATACCTGCATTCCACAAATAATCATCAAATTCTTTTGAGAAATACTCTCCCCCTCCATCTGATCTTAACCTCTTTAGCTTTTGTCCTGTGATCCTTTCTGCATAAGCATGGAAATGTTTGAATGTCTTGAAGACTTCTGATTTGTCCTTGATTACATACAAAGTAATCCACCTGGTTGCATCATCAACAAACAACACATAATATCTGGATCCATTTATACTATAGTCCCTTGAGGGTCCCCATACATCTGTATGAACCAATTCAAGCATGTTTGAATACTTGTACCCTGATTTGTTATAAGAACTTTTATGTGCTTTACCTAATTGACAAGCTTCACACTTGTACACCATATGTTGCCCTTCAATGTTTGGCAATCCAAGCACTATCTGATTCTTTGACATCTCCTTTATAGCTCTCTCATTGAAATGACCTAGCCTCTTATGCCATAGGTCCAATTCAGATACCTTTTGACCTCCATAGGTAAACAATGCATGTCCCACATTACCTTGGACTTTGAGAGTAAACAATCTTCCTTCCTTTTTACCTGCAATTATGGTTCTATATCCCTGATTTGGATCTTGTACATAGACACCATCATTTGTGAATCTTACCTCATATCCTTTCTCCACAATTTGCCCTACACTTATCAAATTTTTAGGAATAGTAGGAACATAAAGTACCTTACTCAGAAGTGTACTTCCATTCTTTGTCTTCACTGATCCAATGCTCTCCACTTTATGTTTGGTATTGTCACCTGTTTGAACTGTATGTCCATTCACTCTTGCTTCCATGTCAGTCATCAAGGATAGATTCCCACTCAGATGGTTGCTACATCCTGAGTCAATATAAAACACTCTTTGATCTTCTCCCATTGATTCATGAGTTGCATTCAGGATAAGAGTCATGTCATCCTTCTGATCTGATGCATAATTGTAATAATTATTGTTGTAGGACTGAGATTGGAAGTTTCTTCCACCTCCTCTACCATATGATGTCCTACCACCTCTTCCTCTGAAATTGCCTCTTTGGTTTCTGCCTCCTCTACCTCTTTGACTATAATTCTGATTGTTGTAACCTCCACTTTGATTATTATACCAACAATCATTTGCCAAATGATTTGTTCTACCACAAATCCAACAAGCTTTAGCATTATCTTTGTTCTTACCTCCTCTTCCTTTACCTCTGAAATTTGTCTTCCCTTTTGTGAAGTTGGCTTGATTTGAATTCCCTTCATCCTCATTTGATTGCTTTCCCTTGCCATTCTTTTTCTTGTCTTTGGAGTACATAGCTTGACTTGTACTTCTATCATTGTCTCCTTTAAGATCCTGCTCAAAGGTTAGCATGTGTCCTAGCAATTGATTAAGGTCAGGAGTAAAGTGATCAAGTGACAACTCTATGGACAATATAAAAGGCTTCCACTTCTCATCACCTCTTAGACCTGTAAGTATTTGTCTTACCAACTTTTCTTCTTCAATATCTTCATCCACTGCTCCCAAGCTATCTGCAATATCTTTCATCCTTGCCACATAATCTGAAATTGATTGTGAGCTCTTCTTCTTGAAAGTTGTGAACTCAGCCCATAGTGAGGACTTCCTTGACTTAGTAGTATTTTGGAAATGCTCTTCCAAGGCATTCCAAACATCTGTAGCACTTTCCAAACCTCTGATGTGAGGTAGAAGGTAATCATTTACAGCCATGTAGATGATGCTCCTTGCTTGAGCATCCTTTCTCATCCAAGTCTTCAACATTGCAAGTTCTTCCCTAGTAGGAATACTTGGATCTGCAAATTCTGGTTTTTCTTCATCTCCTGTAATAAATGATATAAGATCTTTGCTCATGAGGTGTGCTTCCATCCTCATGGACCATGCTGGATAGTTCTCCCTATCTAGCTTATCAATCTGCAAGCTTTCTCCCATCTTGTATCCACCTGTGTATTGAAATCTTCAAGCTTTACAAACAATGTATGTACCTTTACTTCGAATTGAACTCCTTTTGCCTTTCTTGATGTCAATTTGTCTTCTCCTCGAGCTTTGACTCCAAGCTTTCACTTCTTGATCCTTCAAATGTTGAATCTCTTGAATCTGCAGCAGTCGAGATCCTCCTTTTCTTCAAATTGATGTCTCCTGCTCTGATACCACTGATGGAGAATGTTAATCTCCAAAAGAACAACTTATTCTTGTGATTAGAGCACCTCTATACCAAGAATAAGTCAAAACCTTTCACACATTTAGAGGATCAACTTCTAATTATCAAAAGATGAACAAATCTGTGAAGAAGGTGATACACAGAAAAGTCTGCTGCACTATTTCCTTACATTGACTTATCAAATGTGTAAAGTTTTTCATGAAACTTTGTACGAATCATCTCTTAGAGATTGCGCAACTATTCCAAGTTGAATTACTCCAAAAGATTAAGTGTAGCTTGAGAAATCAACTTCTCAAGTTACCTATGTCAAAAACTGTACTTCTGAGAAGTCGATTCAGACACCCCTAACTTCTTAACTTTGATTCTCACAGTATCTAACCCGTTTTGCCAAATGCTTTTAGCCACGAGTAGATCACCTTCCAACTTAAAGATTAAGTGCTTGCTTGCACAAAACTTTAAACTATGGAGTGAGCACTGACCAAAAGATTAAACACGAATTTTGCGCCTGTTTCAGAGAACTGTAGACATTCAATACATATGAATGTTCCTACTCACAATTCTCCTAGCCTGTTTACAATTAGACTCTGAAATTCAGGTCATAGGCTCATTAACTAACAACTTAGATATCCTCAAAAGGATTTCACAAATGATCAAACACAGAAGGAGCAGACACGAAAAGATCGGGCGCAATATTTCTTCATTAACTCAGAAAATTACAACTGAGTGATGAGAGCTAACACAACTAACTTTTCTCTATCTCTTGACTCCTAATTTCCTCAAACTTGACTTCTACAAATGCTCTCATGTGCTCTCCATACATGCCCCGACTTTTCTCAAGGTATTTATAGATAATTTGTACATACTTCTTACTGAACAAAAGATCTAAGTCATCTATGACTATGCTAATGTACATATGTGTACAAGACAACATTCTGACTTCTTCTTCATTTTGCAAATGTCTTCCTTTGCTTCATTCTGACCATAAGCATTCTCCAAGATCTGTATAATCACCAATTTGTGATTGGTTTGCTCCAACATTTATGTCCCTACTATTCCTAAAAATTTGATAAGTGTAGGGCAAATTGTGGAGAAAGGATATGAGGTAAGATTCACAAATGATGGTGTCTATGTACAAGATCCAAATCAGGGATATAGAACCATAATTGCAGGTAAAAAGGAAGGAAGATTGTTTACTCTCAAAGTCCAAGGTAATGTGGGACATGCATTGTTTACCTATGGAGGTCAAAAGGTATCTGAATTGGACCTATGGCATAAGAGGCTAGGTCATTTCAATGAGAGAGCTATAAAGGAGATGTCAAAGAATCAGATAGTGCTTGGATTGCCAAACATTGAAGGGCAACATATGGTGTACAAGTGTGAAGCTTGTCAATTAGGTAAAGCACATAAAAGTTCTTATAACAAATCAGGGTACAAGTATTCAAACATGCTTGAATTGGTTCATACAGATGTATGGGGACCCTCAAGGGACTATAGTATAAATGGATCCAGATATTATGTGTTGTTTGTTGATGATGCAACCAGGTGGATTACTTTGTATGTAATCAAGGACAAATCAGAAGTCTTCAAGACATTCAAACATTTCCATGCTTATGCAGAAAGGATCACAGGACAAAAGCTAAAGAGGTTAAGATCAGATGGAGGGGGAGAGTATTTCTCAAAAGAATTTGATGATTATTTGTGGAATGCAGGTATCAAAAGAGAAGTAACTTGCAGGTACTCCCCTCAACAAAATGGAGTAGCAGAAAGGAGGAATAGGACTCTTGTAGAGTTTGCAAGAGCCATGATGAAGGAAAAGAATTGTCCAAATTACTTATGGGCAGAGGCCATTAACACTGCAACATACCTTGTGAATAGGTTGCCTTGCAAAGCTTTGGATGGAGGAACCCCTTATGAAGCATGGTGGGGTAAGAAGCCTAGTCTTGATCATTGTAAAGTATTTGGATGTATTGCATATGCTTATGTTCCTTCACAATTAAGACATAAGCTAGAACCAAAAGCAGAGAAGTATGTGTTTATTGGATATGATGATAGACAAATGGGTTACAGGTTGTGGAGTCCATCCACAAAGCAATTTCTTGTTACTAAAGATGTGACATTTGATGAGCAAAACACATGGTATACAGGATCACCAAATGAGTATGCAGGTGTTGAAGAAATTCAAAGGAAAGGAAAGGCAAAGGTAAAAGTTTGTGAAGAAATTGTTGATGAAGTTGACTCTAGATGTAGAGTGCAGGATCATGTAGAAGAAGGGCCAAGATTTGATCCAGAATCAAATGAGGCTGAAACATCAAGAAGTGCAGAAATCAGGAGATCTACAAGAGAAAGGAAAGAGCCTATAAGGTATAGCTATGATACATCTTTCCTAACAACAAGAGATTATGCTTACATTGTGAAAACAGAAGAAGATCCAACCACTTATGAAGAAGCCAAAGGTAAACAGAATTGGGAGAAGGCAATGCAAGAAGAGTATGATGCTCTACTTGAAAATGAAACTTGGGAATTAGTACCAAGACCAAAGAATCAGAAGGTCATTGGATGCAAGTGGGTATATAAAACAAAGAGATTTGCAGATGGTAAGGTGTCTAGATATAAGGCTAGACTTGTGGTTAAAGGTTATGCCCAAACTTATGGGGTAGATTATGATGAAACCTTTAGTCCTGTTGCTAAGATGTCTACAATTAGGACATTGATTGCTATTGCTGCTTGCAAAGGATGGAAATTATCACAATTGGATGTGAAGAATGCATTTCTTAATGGTTACATTGCAGATGAAGTATATATGGAGCAACCAGAAGGTTTCATGGAGTCAATTGGATCAGATTATGTGTGTAAGCTCAAGAGAGCTTTATATGGGTTGAAGCAAGCCCCAAGAGCTTGGAATTACAGATTGGTCAAGTTCTTGAATGAATGTGGGTTTCAAGCATCAAAGGCAGATAGTAGCTTGCTAGTGAAGGCAAGTGAAAATGGATATATTTATATGTGCATTTATGTTGATGATATTATTGTTACAGGAACAGATGCTCAAGGAATCAATGAACTCAAGAAGCAAATAGAGAAGGAGTTTAAGATAAGTGATTTGGGAAACTTATCTTATTTTCTAGGAATGCAGATTGTGTATACTCAACATGGAGTATATGTTTCACAAGAAAGATATTTGAAGAATCTTTTGATCAAGTTTAACATGGAAGAGTGCAAGACCTCAACCACTCCATTGGAGGTAAATCATAAATTAAGCAGGTATGGAGGTGAAGAGTTCAATGACATGAAGAAATATCAGAGTTTGGTAGGCAGTTTGATCTATGCTACATTGACAAGGCCAGATCTATCATATGCAGTAGGTGTGTTGTCACAATTCATGCATTGTCCAAAGAAGACTCATTGGATTGCAGCCCAAAGGGTACTCAGATATATCAAAGGAACCCTAAGTGAAGGTTTGTACTATGGTTTCACTTCTGACACAAGAATCAAAGTGTTTAGTGATGCAGATTGGGCAGGTGACTCAGATGATAGAAGGTCTACTCATGGATATCTATGTTATGTTGGAGACAAGTTAGTGTCTTGGTGTTCAAAGAAGCAACACACAGTTGCTTTATCATCCACAGAGGCTGAGTATAAGGGAATGGTAGAAGCTGCAAAAGAAGTCATATGGTTGAAGACCTTGATGAAAAGTTTTGAGATTGATCATAGTACTCCAATAATTTTTGGAGACAATATGAGTTCTTTGTATTTGGCAGCTAACCCTGTTTTTCATGCCAGGACTAAGCATATAGAGATACAGTATCATTTCTTGAGGGAAAAGGTACTTGATAAAGAGATTGAAGTGATGTACACTCCAACAAAAGAACAAGTGGCAGATATGATGACAAAAAGCTTGGATGGACCTAAGCTACAGAGATTCAAGGAGATGGCAGGAGTGAAGAAGAATGGAATAATCACAATTAGTGATTGAGGGGGAGCTGTTGGAGCAAACCAATCACAAATTGGTGATTATACAGATCTTGGAGAATGCTTATGGTCAGAATGAAGCAAAGGAAGACATTTGCAAAATGAAGAAGAAGTCAGAATGTTGTCTTGTACACATATGTACATTAGCATAGTCATAGATGACTTAGATCTTTTGTTCAGTAAGAAGTATGTACAAATTATCTATAAATACCTTGAGAAAAGTCGGGGCATGAATGGAGAGCACATGAGAGCATATGTGACAATAGTCATATGTCAAGATTGAGAGAGATAGTAGCTATGAGATAGTGGAAAGTGAATTTGTGTTTGCTCTCATCACTCAGTTGTAATTTTCTGAGTTAATGAAGAAATATTGCGCCCGATCTTTCCGTGTCTGCTCCTTCTGTGTTTGATCATTTGTGAAATCCTTTTGAGGATATCTAAGTTGTTAGTTAATGAGCCTGTGACCTGAATTTCAGAGTCCAATTGTGAACAGGCTAGGAGAATTGTGAGTAGGAACATTCATATGTATTGAATGTCTACAGTTCTCTGAAACAGGCGCAAAATTCGTGTTTAATCTTTTGGTCAGTGCTCACTCCATAGTTTAAAGTTTTGTGCAAGCAAGCACTTAATTTTTAAGTTGGAAGGTGATCTACTCGTGGCTAAAAGCATTTGGCAAAACGGGTTAGATACTGTGAGAATCAAAGTTAAGAAGTTAGGGGTGTCTGAATCGACTTCTCAGAAGTACAGTTTCTGACATAGGTAACTTGAGAAGTTGATTTCTCAAGCTACACTTAATCTTTTGGAGTAATTCAACTTGGAATAGTTGCGCAATCTCTAAGAGATGATTCGTACAAAGTTTCATGAAAAACTTTACACATTTGATAAGTCAATGTAAGGAAATAGTGCAGCAGACTTTTCTGTGTATCACCTTCTTCACAGATTTGTTCATCTTTTGATAATTAGAAGTTGATCCTCTAAATGTGTGAAAGGTTTTGACTTATTCTTGGTATAGAGGTGCTCTAATCACAAGAATAAGTTGTTCTTTTGGAGATTAACATTCTCCATCATTCTTCACAGTCTATTTTCATATTCTCTTCATTGAACTTAACTTCAATGGATGGTGAATACAAACTTTGTATTATCTGTCCATCCAGTGTTTTGATAAATGTTTTTCTCTAATTCCTCTTAAATTTAAATTTATCCAACAATCCTGAACTTATCAAATTAACTTGTGCACCTGAATCTATCAAAACCTTGATTTGCTCATTATGAAAATTCATTGTTATAATAGGCAAATGCTCCCTCACCAGCCTTGAAGGTGTTTCACATAAGAAAACTTATCTAAACTCCTTAGCCTTTCTTATTCTTTCTTTTGCTTCTTGTTGAGCTTCATACCTGATTTTTTCCTCTTCTTTTTTCCTGTTTTGAGCTTGATGTATTCTTCTCCATTCTAGAGTAGTTAATGGAAAATCATACCTTTTTATTCTACACCCACGTATGAAATTGGGCATGATTTCTCCATCTATATTAGCTAATTGGACCGCTCCACTGTTACTAATTTGGTTAATAATGTAAGGTCCATGTCCCTTGTTCTGAAATTTTTTCTAATGTTCTTTCAAGGTATATGCCAAAACTAGATCCCCCACTTGTAAATCTTTTTCTTTAATATGAACATCATGATATGCTTTTTGTCTCCTTTTATCTGCATATATGCTCATAATTGCTTGAAGTCTAGAAGCTCCAAGTTTTTCCAATTCCACCACTCTTTCAGATAATTCATGTCCAGTCCACTTGAATTGATTCCCCACCTTTAATGTTGGTATGAGAAATTCTAAAGGTAATACTGCATTTTGTCTATATACCAAATTAAATGGTGTTGTAGCAATAACAGTTTTGTATGCCACTCTATAAGCCCATAGGACATGATTAAGTTGTAAATCCCAATCATTTCTATTTGTGTTTACCAATTTTGTCAAAACAGTACAAAGCACTTTATTAGTACTTTCTGCTAATCCATTTGCTTGTGGATGATAAGGGGCTGACTTTCTATTATTAATCATGAAATACTCAGTTATATTTTCAATTACTTGGTTTAAAAAATGAGTCCCCCTATCACTTACCAATTCAATTGGTAACCCAAATCTGATGATAAGATTTTCATAAAGAAATCATGCAGTGGTTTGAGCATCATTTCTTTTTGTAGCCTTAGCCTCTACCCATTTGGTCAAGTAATCTGTGGCTACAAGTATATATTCAACATGAGACTGTTTTGCAGGAGGATGGATAGGTCCAATGAAATCCAACCCCCATTTGCTGAATGCTCTTGCTGAAATAAGTGTTCCTAATGGCATATCATCTCTTTTACTTGGTTGCTTAACTCTTTGACAAATGTCACATCTTTTCATACATATTCTTGCATCAGGAAAGAGAGTTGGCCACCAAAAACCAGAATATAAGATTAGTTTAGAAATCCTTTCACTTGAAAAATGACCTCTTGCTACTCCAGAATGTGCCATCTCTAACATTTCCATATACTTCTCTTCAGGCACACATATTCTTAGATATCCACCCATTCCTTTCATGTACAATTGGTCTCCTATCAATTGATACTCCTCAGAGATTGTCTGTAAATTTCTAGAGTCTGCACTAACTTTTACTGGCTCTAATGGTTTGTTACTTCTTAACTCCTCAACTATGTTTGCACTCCAATCTGGATTTTTTTGGAACCAGTACAAAGTTGTAATTTCTGAATTTTGCAAAGATTGACATTTAAAACAATTAGAAACATATTTCTCCACATCTTGACTCTTTGTAGGCCAATGTATCGCCATTCTATTGAGATTGTTTAAAGTAACCACCATGGAAGCATGAGTACATGGATTCCAACAATGAGCTTTGCTTAGATATTCTTGTTGCTCATCTTTTGGAGTACAATATTCCAGTATACCAATATGATTTATATGGTATAAGTGCCCAGCTAGTAATACAAAGCTCCTACTTTGTAATACCAAATGTGTGTTGTGCTCATGCATTCTACAAGGTCCCATGGTTAGCAAAGGCACCAAATTCATTGCCCAATCAGGAATACTTTCTATTTTGAACAGATATGCATCTCGTAATTCATCATCTAAAGGTGAGTTTGGCTCTTTGGTTTGTATCCTAGACAAATGATCTGCTCTTAAATGAGTTTTCCCTTGTCTGACCACTACCTCGAACTCAAATTCCATCAATAGTAGGAACCATCTGACTATCCTACCTGTGTGACATGGTTTGTTTACCAAGTAGAGTAAGGCTTGGTGATCCACAAAGAATTTAAACTTGTTGGCTAAAAGATAATGTCTATACTTTTTTACACCAAATATCATTCCCACTCCTTCTCTTTCAATGGTTGTATAGTTTCTTTCAGCTAAATTCAATTGCCTACTGGCATAAGCAATTGGAAAGTCTAATTTGCTCCCTTCTATTGGTTGTGCCAAAACACATCCCAAAGCAAAATTTGAAGCATCAACATGAACATGAAAAATTTGATTCCACTGTGGGGTTTTTAGAATAGGTGTTGTTACTAAACAAGTTTTTAAAACTTCAAATGCTTGATCACATTTTGTGGTCCACTCAAATTTCGCAATTAATGCATACAGAAGTTTTGCAATATCTGCAAATTTATGCACAAATTTTCTATAATATCCACGGTGTCCCATGAAAGTTTGAAGTTCTTTTACATTTGTCGGTTTTGGTAGATCCATTATGGCTTTAATTTTCCTCTCATCAGTTGAAATTCCATTTCTAGAAACTATGTGACCCAACATTCTCCCTTGCCGCACAAAGAACACACATTTCTCGGGATTTAAACACACTCTATATGTTCTACATTTCTTGAATATATTTTCCACATCTTTCAAATGACCTTGTCTTTTTAATGAAAAAGTGCAAAGACAATCAACATAAATTTCCATTATGTTTCTAAGAAATTCTTTGAATATGTGGCACATTAACCTTTGGAAGGTTGCTGGAGCATTGGTTAAACCAAAAGGCATAACCCTATATGCATACATTGCCCATTCTGTGGAAAAAGCAGTTTTATGTTGGTCTTCCAAAGCTATTGGCACCTAATTATATCCTAAAAAAAACCATCCAAAAAGCTATAGACCTCCTTACCTGCAACCCTTTCCAAGAGATGGTCTGTTATTGGTGATGGATCGCTATCTCTTATAGTTGTTGCATAACTTTTTTCAAATTAATACATACCCTGAGTTTCCCATTCTTTTTAGGTACCACAACTATAGGAGATATCCATTCAGTGTACTCAATTTCATAGATGAAATTGGCAGCCAACAGTTTGTGAATTTCTTCTTTTATTTTAGCAGAGTATTTGTCATTAAATGTATAGTGTCTTTGTTTGCTAGGTTTTGCTTCAGGTGTTATAGGAATCTTATGTTCACAAATTTTAGGATCAATTCCTTTCAAATCCTTATAATTGTAAGCAAACACATCCCTATAAGTTTTAGCCAACTTCATCAATGCTTCCTCCTCTTGATTTGTCATGTCATCAGCAATGACAATATGCCTATCTTCCCCCTCTTCTTGAGTGATCACCACCTTCTTAGTCTGTTCTTCATTGTCATATGCCTCCCCCTTTTTCTTTTCCCTTTTTGGTTTCATTTTAAAAAGTAATCTGTCTTCTACTTCATAGGTCTTGAAGTTTGAAGGTACATCAAATTGTTGGTCCTCATCCTTTATCTTTGTATTTATTTCAATTTTTTGTTTTTTTTCCTTTTTTTGTGTATACATTGTCTATAAGTTCGTGAGATTTTGTCTTTTATAGCATCTGTAGCCTCCACTTCTTCAAGAAATTTTGATTTTCGAGTATTAAACATTATCTCTTCCTTCAAGTTCTCTTCTACCTTTGACACCTTTATCATTTGTATTCCAATATGAAAAATATCATATCCTTCTTCATTTTGAAATTTTACTCCCACATATTCATCATTAGCCAAATCCATTTGTGGTCAAAATCTGATTCCATCCATAAGGCTCAAATTCTTCATCTTCAAATTTTTGTGGTATGTAACTTTCATCTTGTGACTTCCTTTCTCCTTGACAATCCTCTTTTTTTAACAACCTTTTTTTATATATGTGGTTTCTTATCACATTACACTTCCAAATTGATGATTCTGTCTTATTCTGATCTTCACTCTCTTATTCTTCACTTAATTCTTGATTTTGATGTACTTTGAACCATTCTTAAGGGGACATATCACAATACCGCCCATTTCCTAAATTTACTCTAGTTACCCTTCCTTTGCTTTGAAGATATAGGCAATCTCTACCCCAATCTTGCACAATTTGCATTTGTCTCATAAATGGTCTTCCTAGGATGATTTCATATGAGGTAGATTGTGGAAATTCAACTATGGCAAAAGTGTGTTCTATCTTTATTCCACATATTTCCACAATCACCTTTTCCCAAATTTCTAGAGGTTTTTCTATGTGTCCATCTGCAAGTTGTAATCTCATTTTGGTAGGTATTAGCTCATTCTTTCCCCATTTCTCCCAAGTTTGTTTAGTCATGATTGCCACTCCCAATCCACTGTCTAATATGGCCTTGGCATGATTATCACCAAATTTTATTCTCAAAGTTGAGTTCCCTTCTTCTCCTTCACAGTATCCTCCTATTTTATCAATAGGTATGTACAATAATTCTTCCATTTCTTGTTGTTGTGGATCTAGGCTCTTTGACTTTGTTTCCCAATTTTTCATATTATGTTGTAAATGAGGATTTTGTTTTACTAACTTTTCCATTGTGGTTTGATATAGAATTGTACAGTGTTTGTCTAGATTGATTTGGAAGGTTATTTGTGAATTTTCTTCTTGAGCAAGATGTTTCCTTGTTTTTGTTGCATCTGACTCCAATTGTTTTTTGATGATTGTCTATTTCCTCAATCTTGAGTTGTGCTTCCTGTATGATTTGTTTACATCTCTGCATTCTCTCATCCTCTATATGTGGTATAGGATATAGGTTTGGTCCACCTTGAATTCTTCCTTTCTATGCTTTTATCAACGTCTCCAAGCTTTGTGAATTTCTTACCTCATTTTGTGTCTATGTAATTTTTTGTTGGCTATTATTTGAGTTCTCTATAGTTTCCTCTTCTAGGTTTTTTCCTGTCCTCATCTTTTTTTCCCATCTCCCTTTTGTCTATTTTTCTTTTCTTTTGCAAATGAATTTTTCTTGTTGTCCTGTGTGTGTGTGTCTCATTTTTTATGCCTTGTTGTTTAGCTTGAGCTCTTGTTATGGAATTTACAGTTACTTGATCATGATCACTCAATTCTTCTTGCTCCATTATGTTAACTGTTTGTAATGGTATGTTACTAGATGTGTTTTGTTGTTTTTGAGGGTTTCTTGGGCAATCTCTTGTTAAATGCTTCCTGCCACAATCTTTACAATATGCTCCTTCTATTCTTAATGTTGGAGGTTGTGGACAATCTCTAATGAAATGATTCCCCCCCCCCCCCCCACATCTATAACAGGTTATCTTCTGACCTCCTTTGAATTGGGGTTTCTGATTGGACATGTAATTATTAGTTATGTACATGAATGTGGCGGTATCCATTTCAATTATTCCATTTCCCAAGCCTAAGGCTTGCAATTCTGGTTCTCTATGCTCATATCCTTCCCAATCCTCCTGACATCCATCCCACAATTGGTAATCCTCCCTGTAAGATAATCTGGGTCTTGTGCTTTCTTCTTCTATTGGCATGTATTTTACTGGTAATACATTTGTCGGTAATGGTGGTTGTTGCCCCAGTACAGGTCTTGGTTGTTCAGAAAATCCAGATTCCCACTGTACATTGTATTGGTTCATAATTTCCCTTTCTTTGATGGGTTGTTTGTTGTAGAAGCACTCCTCTCTAGTATGGTTTGTCCATTTTCTTTCTTAGGTACAATATTTGAGTGTTTTCTTGTCTTGCAAATGTTGTGGTTTATGATAAGGACATTGTTGAACCAAATGATTCTCCCCACAATTATAGCACTTCTTATTGGTTGATATTCTAGTGTTCATCAAAATTGTTTTGGTGTTAACTTCTAGGGCTTTAGCAATGGCTTGTGCTAATTCCTCTGTTGGTGGATTCTATCTTCATTTGTTCTTGGTTGATCAAACGCTAATAAATCTTGTCCTCTATTATCCTCTAAGTCTATTGCCTCTTTCACACATGCCCCTAGATCAAAACATCTCCTATAATACACCAAGGTTCTTAATTGTGCACTCCTCAACCCTTCTATGAACAAAGACACTTGTCTTGCCATTGAAGGTACCTCTTCTCTTGGACATCTATCAATGTATTGCTTGAATCTCCTGGTAGCCTTTCTGACATTTTCATCTTTTTGTTGTTTGAAACTATGTATCAGGGTAGCTGTACTATGTTTAATTCTAGTTTTGGAGAATTCTCCTATAAATTCCTTCTGATGGAAAATCAGTTATTCCTTCTGCTTCTCTTTCAAAAGGATTTGGAGAAGTGTGTAATCTCCTCCCTTGTTGTTGAGTAGAAGTGTGATTTTCATTTTGTCTTGGCAAGTCTTTTTTCCCTAGGTTTTGTTCCCAAGGTCTCTTGTCTGCACATTGCCCTAAGTCATTAGAATTTTCAGGATCTTGTGAAAAAATGTACACACATCCTTGTGTATCATCATATCTACCATCCCTAAATTGTGCCACTGGCATTATATTTAAGGGAATTTCTAAGTTTCTCATCCTAATGAGAAACTTATGCGTACCATCTTGATAAACATAGGCTCCAAACCTATTTGTGAACATGTACTTGAGGATATTTCTAAAGTCACTAGTTTCTGGTGTTTCATTTGTCTCATTTAAATTTTTCATGTTATTTGTCTGTCCCAAATCCCTTCCTTGTAGTTACCTAACTCTATCTCCCTCCTTTTTAACTTTTGTTTATCAAGTATAGATAGTTTATTACTAGATCTCAAAATCATTCATTCACTTGTATTAAATTTCTTCCAAGATTTAACTTTTAATTGATTGGGGTCAACTGAAAATATTTTATTTTTATGAACTATAATTTGTGGGAATCGTGATTTCTCACGATTCTGTAGTGAGAATCGTGTTTTGCACGATTCTGTGGTGAGAATCGTGGTTTTCCATGATTCTGTGGTGAGAATTGTGTTTTCCACGATTCTAAGGTGAGAATCGTGTTTTCCACGATTCTAAGGTGAGAATCGTGTTTTCCACGATTGTTGCTCTAGCACAATGGTGAGAACCATGTTAAGAAGCTTCACCTCCTTAATTGTCAATCCGTGGAAGAGATAGGAGTGATATGAAGATCGTGAATGTGAGATGAAGTGAGAGTGAAGGTGAGAAGCACAAAGATGCACACACACATACACACACACAATGAAGAGACAAGCAAGACACAATGGAAGGTGAGAAATCAACTCTATTACTCAAGAACACTCTTACAAGCTCAAAATAACTCTAAGCTCACACTATCCTCAAACAAGCTAACTTCAAAAATGAGCTCTCTAGCTCTTCTTATAGTTTCTAGACTAGTTTTGACCGGTTTCACATCTAGTGACCGGCATAGTTAAAAATTAGGTCCTAGATGCTATTTGAAAGGGTAAACGGTGTCTAAAAATAACGAAAATTGGTATGCGCATTCTATCTAAGCTCCTCAAGCTCGAGGACTCCTCGGCTTGCACAAAATGGAGCTATGGATTACAAAATGGGGTTTTCTATGTTACATATGTTACAATAGTGATAAAAATCACTGTTGGAGGTTTTTGAAAAGTATTTTTAAAACATAATTCTTTGAAAAAAGATTCGACTGGCTCCCTGCTCCGTCGTTACATGCTTCCGTGTCTTCTATGCCTCTGGCTGCTTCCAACACCCCCCTCCCTCTCGCTTCTGTCGTCCCTGACAGAACCTTGTTGTAAGGTCTGCCGGATATAGTTCTGTAGGTGGTCTTGAGCGAGGGTGTGCTCGGAGATACGAATGCCTCGGGCCAGGTCGGCCTCGAGTTTCTCTCATTCTATTGGTTGTGGTTCTTCCGATGGCGGGAGCTGATAGTGTGTGGAATAGACCATTCGTTCACAGGCAAATAAGTGTAATAAATGTGTAGGCCTGCTTATGAATACCTCTAAATGGTATTCCCAGAAGCCGGTTGTGAACATCTCTTCGAAAGTCTGCTTGTAGCATGCCGGTGGGTACTTTATTCTGCAATGCCAGGCATAACACACTCGTAGCAATGGCATTGTACTCATATCATATACCAGATTGAAATTGCCATGCTCAAAGCCCGGGGTGTTTACATGATGTGCCTTGACGCGTCGGAAGACTTTAAAAATCATTTGCATCATGTCAAAGATTTTGACAGTCATATGCGCCGCTATATCGTCCATATGCTTTAATCTAGGGAGCTGTAGCTCAGTGATGAGTAGCACCTCCTTTAATGTCAATCCGGGAAGACGTGAGGATGGTGTGAACACCTCGAGCAAGTGGAGGCACAAATGCGTGAGTGAGAAGCACACAAGCATGCACACACATACACACACGCGCACACACGGCAAGACAAAGAGTGAGAAGCTATGGAGTTCTTAAATTTCTTTCAAAAAAGCTCTTACAAGTTCATTTCAATTACAATCCAACCTCAAAAATGAGCTCTCTAGCTCCTTTTATAGTTTTTGACTAGCTTTGGCCCTGTTCAGACCTAGTGTCCGGCCTAGTTAAAAATTAGGTTCCAGGGCTTATTAGAGGGCTCAAACGAGATCTAAAAAATATGAAAATTGGCAGGTAGATACTTCTAAAGCTCCTCAAGCTCAAGGACTCCTTGGCTTGCACAAAATGGAGCTACAAAAATACGAGATGATATTTACAAGGGTTTCAGTGATGAAAATCACTATTTGTGTAGGGGTTTTCTCTATTGATTTGTCATACATACCTTCGAGCTCCCTACTTGCTCTTTCTTCTTGTGTGTCAACTCCTTGATGTCTGAAAAATTTAGGTGGCCTACTTGCCAGATCTTCTTTGACTGCCATGTCTGCTTGTGCTGTCGCTTCGCTCTGACTCTCTTCGTCTTGTGGCTCCTTCGGTTCCCTGACTACTGCCAACACCCCCCCCCCCACTCTCGTCTATCGCCCCTGACAGACCCTTGTCTAGAGGATTTTTGAACATAATATTGGACGACATCGGAGGCTAGGTGGTGTTCTTCGAGTCGTAAGCCGCGTGCTAGATCTGTGAGCAAATCATCCCAATTCACAGGTCCAGGGACGTCTGGATGAGGCACCCTCAATTGTTCTGAGTGAATAGTTCTCTCCACAGCAAATAATTGGAGGAGATGTGATGGTCTGGGTATAAAGATTTCGGAGTGATATTCCCAGAATCCTGTGATGAACATCTCCTCAAATGTCTGTTTAAAGCAGGCTGGGAGGTACTTGATTCTGGCGTGCCAAGCATATATTACTTCAATTGATGGGGTGGTACTCATATCGTACACCAGATCCTGGTTTCCTGTCACGAAGCCTGCTCCTGAGAAGTGGGGGTCCTTAATGTTCTTAAACGTCCTGAAAGTGATCAGCATTAATTCAAATATTTTCATACACATCTGGGCCATCACATCGGGATTATTGCGTAGCCGACTGCTCCAGTGACGGACTGTAGAAATCATGTAGTTCACCGTGGGGGGTCCTCGTGGAGGTGCTAGATAGACGTAATTTAACCATTTTGTGCAGGCTTTGATGTATCTGACGGCAATAGTGAATTCAGGCCAGGTGCGTCTTCGAAGAACTGGAACGTAACAAGGATTATATTTAATAAACAACGGCATATTATTCCAGGTTCGGACCATTTCAGGATATGTTTCCAAAAGCCTGATCCTCCAGGTGGGTTGATGGATGGACCCACGCTTAGCACTTTCCGGTATATCATCTGGACCAAATTGTGTAGCAAATGTGGGAGGCTTGCCGCATTGTCGTTGAATCTCGGCGTTGTAATCGGCCAAAAGTATGCAGTAAGGCACATATTGGTCATTATTGGTGCCGATCCATCTATGATGAGACATGCTTCTGAAATATTCTGACTTTATGATAGTTTCTTCTAGGTTCGCTAGTGATTGGATCTGAATGGCCACCCGTTCTTCGTGTGTGTTCGCTATCTTTTCCAGTGTCTGAAGCCACTCGGGTGCTTCCACTTCCAAGGTGTCTAGTCCCTCTGAGGTTTGTTGCCCTCCTGGCATTGGCATAGGAACATACGGTTCTTCGTACGAATCATCTACCTCAATAGGGACCAACTCTTCTGGCTCTGGTTCTACTACTGGAGAGGGCTGCCTCTCGTATGTCAGTAACCTCTTTTGTAATTCTGCCACCTGCTCAGTTAAGGCCTTTACCTCGTCTGAGGTAGAGGTTGATGGGACACTTTTCGGTTGTTCTTCCTGTTCCTTAAGTCTGCTCCGTAGTGTGTCACGTTCTCTTTCCAAGTCATCATGGGCTTCCAGGAGATCTGCATAGCTTTCCAAAATGGTTTTCATCGTCTCCGAGGGAACTGCTTTGAACTGCTCTGGATCTATCTCATGGGGAGAGCCTTCCATTGCCGCTTCCAGATTCTCTTCATTTTGTTTCCGCAGTCTCTTGTTCTTTTCAAGTGCCGTGGCCATATGTTTCCTGAGTAACGCCAAGTTACGTCTGACTCGTAGGTTATCGGCCTAGTATACTTCGAGCAAAGCTTCTAGTTGTTTGACGCCTGATTCTGTCGATAGTTGGGGTGCCTCCAATAGTGTTTGGTGAGCCTGCTCAAGCGTTGTATAATGTTGATTCACATCTGCATTTTCCTCTTCCAGCATTTTAAATTGCCTTTCTAAGTTCTGGTGATTTGTTGTCAGTTGTTGATACCGATCGTCCAGAGCTCTGTACTCATTTTGAAGCTGATATACACATTGATTTAATGCTAGAAATATACTATTTACATTAAATGATGCAGGGAGGGGTGAAGATGCAGGGGGAATGGGGGCGGGAAAGGGAGTTGTGAATGATGTGGATGCAAGTGGAGATGTGGGTGGAGGGGGTATGGGAGATGGAGGTGGCATGGGGGGAGGGAGCGATGTAGTGGCAGGAGATGTTTCCATAGTGTCAAATGTTTGAGTGACCGTGTAGATGGGGATTGTGGGTGGGGTGGATGTGACGTTAGTGAAGAGAGTGGTGAAAGTGGGCATGGTGACTCCCCCGAATTGGATTCCCGGAGAGAGTGGAATTCCCATGACGATTGTGGTGGTAGTGGACGTGGTGGTGATAGTGTCATGTGGTGGAGTGAGTTGTGTAGTGAGAGGTGGGGATGGTGGTGACAGTGGTGCTTCCTGATGCTCATCTGCTTGCGTTGTATCTCCTGGTGCTGATACGTTGATATGAATTTGTTTCCCGGACCTCATGGGACGGGCGGGAACTCTTTTCTCAAATCGGTGAATGTAGGCCATTGCCTCATGAATGGCCTCATCCAATCCTACTGCATCGGCGTGTAGGTTTATGGACTCGATGAACATGTCATCCACGCCTTCCTCTGCCAGCAATTGGTTCATGAGTTTCTTGCCTGCTTCCAGTGACATTTTATGTTGTTCTTGAACTAGCTGCATGGTTCGATATAGTCTTTTGATTTGAGCCGAATACGTGGGGGCACTTGCTAACTCTGAAAGTTCGTCATACTCTTGTTCCTCGTAGGCTTCTTCCTCTTGTTCGGTCTCTTGTTCCTCGACGTCGACTTCTACAACTTGCGGTTGGGTGGGGGCTGACGTTGTTGTATGGGTTTGTGGTTCCTGAGCTCGCTCTATTTCCGTTTCGAGATTAGAGTCATAGATTAGTCTAGCCACTTCTTCATCAGTGAGATCATTGAGAGTAAAGCCCTGTGGAAATTCCAAATCTGATGGGACGGGTGGAAACACCAGATTGGGTCCCTCTGTACTTGGTCTTGGTAACCGAATGGTGAATGGTCTAATGCGTCGTGTCTGGGGAGGGGTAATTTCTGGTGTAGTGGTGGCTCCCCTTGGTTGAGCGCAAGGTAATTGGACTCCCCCTCTCATCTTCTTTGATGGAGGACCTGCCGCTGATAGCCTTCTCTGGAATTCCTGGGCCCGGGACCATACGAGTGCCCGCTGAATAGGCACGTCATAGGCTAGACATCGATAGATTATCTTGGTTAGAGCACAACATCCGTGAAGCACATTTTTCTGCTTCTTGTTCCACCGTTGATGGGCTAGGTGAATCTGATCTATGATCCAATGTGGTACGTTGATAGGGAGGCTTTCTGTTTCTGCCAAATACAAGCTAAACCATATCTTCTTTGGAGGCATGGTGAATCTTTCCTGGGCGCGGAAAGCAAAATGCTGCATGACGGTCCGTAGGTGAAGAGTGATGGTCGGTGTCATCGCTACCATATCCTTCAGCTTATTGACATCTTTATGTTTCATTCTGCCTGGAACCATTGTTTGCTTTTCAGTAGGAATGTGCATACCATACATGCCCAATGCTTCTCGTACCAGGTTGAGGGTCACTTTGAATCTCTTAAGTTCGTGCCCCGGCAACAGTGAGGGTAACACAAAGGTGCTGTCGCCTCCCTTGGCCCTGCTCGGAGTGATGGTACTGATAAGATAAGAACAACGTAAGAAATCCGGCTTTGGTAAGTGGGCCCTGAAATAACTGTCCAAGCCAGCTTTGGTCCATACTGAACGCATGACTTCGGCATTCTGATAGCTCTCAAACTCGCGCGTGAAAAAATGATAGCATCCCCATTTACCATTAAACTCCAATTCAGCTTCCCAAAAATAGGTTCCATCACCCAACGGTCCTGCCACATCACTGAACCAATGAGCGTGTTTGCCCACTTGAGAGGTGTGCCCCTGGGGAGGATCCTGAACTGGGAGTACGTGCACAGCTTGAAGTTCTTGCGGTCTTTCGGTAAGATGTGGTTCGAGGAGGAGTGTTTCTATATCCACAATCTGTGCGCTGGATCCGGCGTGAGAACTGGCACCTCCGGCTTCTGCCATGGCCCTGCTTGCTTGTTGGTTCTGTGAGAATATAGAACCAGGTGTTAACATTGTAATGGACAGAATAAACCCGTTGTTGTCCCTGTTACAACTTTAACATGAGGTAGATGATGAGTCAGTGGTTAGTAAGTGCACGATGACAGTGTGTGTAGTTAATGCTTGGATAGTCCTAGGAGCTAGATGGAAAGATGCGCTGTCTGACTAATGCAGTTAGTAAGTGGAGATGAATTCACAGCTTGGGGTCGGGGGGTTTATTACAAGTCTTCGGTTGCCAAACACCATGGATGGCTTTTGGTCTTGGTTTTGTGGAGACTCGGGAGGGTTGCATGAGTAATTCTGCTGGGAGTTGTTGTGTCATTGGAACCCATCTACAAGTGAGTCTGTGCGTGCTTCTAGGTGGCAGTGTGTTCGAGTGTATCAGACAAGAGTGGGTAGCGACTGCTTGACCGAGTGAACCCTGTCCTATATGATGTGAATTGTGTGGGGTTAGTTGAGCCCGCAAGCAAGCCTTAGGCACCCAAATTTTTCTTGATTGTGGGTCAGCCTTCATCGACTTCTTGGGTACCCAAATGGATTTCACTTTCTCAACAGAGGTTTTAGGAGTCCTCTTATTAGCACCAAGTCGTTGATTACTAATAGGAAGTTGAGACCGTTGTTGCCGCTTAGTTACGGCCGGCAGCTCGTCTTTCCGCACCCACATTTGTTTCATCGGCTGAGTTGTTCTGCTTCGCGCGTTCTTTTGGTCTCTCGCCCGGAGAGTATTCAGTGATTGATCTGCCCTTAGTTGCTGCCTCCTTCTGGCCTTTGGAAAAGAAGGGAGTTCCATTGTGGTTCTGACTCCTTTTTTGAGATCTTCATTCTTCTGTATCACATAGCCTTGGACAAGAACAGCATGGTCAACTTCATGTGCACCCCTGGAGGGACCAGGAGTCCGTGTCTTTTCTAGTTCCTTGAGTGCTCCATTATTTAACTCAATTGTAATTCTAGTTTGATTCACCCATACCTGAAGAAGTCCACTTCTTAGGTTTAAGTTGACTGCTTGGTCATAAATCCAGTCTTGACCCAGGACAAGGGGTTCAGTGAGGTCCTCATCTTGACATACTAGCACTTTAACTATCATTGCCTCATCATGAATATAGAGGGGAAGTTCCACCTCGCCCATGCAAGGGGTTTCCACGCCTCCCAATCCTATGAGATATGCTTCCACAGGATTGACAGTTAATTGCAACTCTTGACAGGAGGACAATTTAACAGCACTAGTGGCTGCACCTGAGTCAATCAAGGCTCTTACAGTCCTTGCACTCTTTCCTTGTCCTATATCTAAGGTTATGAAAGGACGTCGGTCAGTTATTCTATGTGAGCTAATATCTGAAACTTCACACATAGCCACGTCATATCCTTGGTCTGCATATGCATCTTGCCTAGGGTGCTCTCTACCTTGTCTTCTTAATTTCATTCTCTATATGCGCTCTAGGGCTTCTGCTTGAGCTTCTTCTCGAATTCGCTTTTCTTCCTCTTTGCGTTTCTTAGCAGTATTGAGTCGACTTAGCATTTCCTCTGTGAGAGGTTCCTGATACAACTTGACTCTGCATCCGCTGATATAACTTGGGAGAACATCACCCTCTAATGTGGCTAGTTGTACTGCTCCACTTGTTGAGATTCTGTTAATGATCATGGGTCCGTAGCCTCTCTTCTCCAGTTTCCTCACATGTTGCTTCAGTGTGTAGACTAAAACTAAGTCGCCTGCCTTTAAACCCTTATCCTTCACATGGGCATCAAAGTATGCCTTCTGTCTCTTCTTAGCTGCATATATCCCTGCAGCTGCTTTCAGTCTTGTTTCTCCTAATCGTTCAAGGTCAAAAAGTCTAGAGGAGAGTTCATGACCCGTCCATTCGTGCTCTTGTGCTACTTTCAATGTAGGTATTAAGAAGTCCAAAGGTAGCACGGCGTTTTGGCCAAATACCATCTGAAAGGGGGTGGCTTGGAGTACCGTTTTGTAGGCGACTCGGTATGCCCAAACAGCGTGGTGTAGCTGTTTGTCCCAATCAGAGCGTTTATTGTTCACTAATTTTGTCAGTACATTGCATAAAATCTTGTTGGTGCTCTCAGCCTGGCCATTTGCTTGAGGGGTGATAGGGGGCATATTTCTTATGAACTACCAAGAATTCTTGGAGCAGATTTTCAATAACTTCATTCAAGAAGTGAGTGCCTCTATCACTAACTAGCTCTATAGGTAGCCCATATCTTGTGAATACATTTTCAAACAAGAATTTAGCAGTTGTTTGAGCATCGTTCTTCATTGTGGCTTTTACCTCTACCCACTTAGTTAGATAGTCTGTTGCAACAATGATATATTCTGCATGGGAACCTTTAGCTAGGGGATTAATAGGACCTACGAAGTCTATTCCCCACTTAGAGAATGCACGTCCACCCATCATAGGTTTCAGTGGCATCTCATCTTTACGTATAGGATACTGAGTTCTCTGACAGACATCACATCGTTTCACATAGGTATGTGCATCCATGTGAAGGGTAGGCCACCAGAAGCCCGCAAATAGTATTGCCTTGATCACCCGATCTGGTCCAAAGTGTCCTCCTGCTACACCTTGGTGAGTAGTTTCCAAGATCTTGAGATATTCACTTTCATGGACACATAGCCTCAGGTAACCATCTTTACCACGCTTGTATAGATTATCACCCATGAGTGAGTAATCCTGGGCTTCTTGTTCTAAACTCCTTTTCCTAGCCAGAGTCATGTGTGGAGGGAATGTTTTCGTCCTCAGGAAGGATACTAGTGGTTCACTCCAATCTGGCACTATGGACACTTGATAAAGAGTGGCGTGTTCCACAGGTGGTTTAGTACAACAGATTGAGCATTCCTTGCACAACCTTTGGACATCAGCTTCCATAGTTGGCCAATGTACTCCGAGTCTCCTTAGTGTCTGTAGGGTTCGTTGTTTTCAGTAGTGTTGCTCTAATGCACCTACATGTGCTAATTGCAACCACTTCGCATACTCGTCCTCTTCTACACAACAAGCCAAGATCCCTTGATCCGTGTGCTTGTACATGCTTCTTGCCATGATGTAATACTTTTGGGCTTTCACAACCTCTCTATTCTGTGTGTTTACTACTGGATGGTTAGGCCCGTATGTCAATACTGGTACTAATGGCTTAGCCCACTGCGGTACCACTTCCAAGTTAAACAAGTAAGCATCAGGAAGGTCATCTGGTACTCCTTGTGGGGCTTCTCCAGATGTGAGCCTAGAAAGATGATCAGCTCTCAAATGAGTCCTCCCTTTCCTTACCACAACCTCGAAATCATATTCCATTAGTAAGAGAAACCATCTTACTAATCTTCCTGTATTGCATGGCTTGTTCACGAGATATAACAAAGCTTGGTGATCAGTAAAAAATTTAAACTTATTTGCAAGCAAATAGTGTCTGAATTTCTTGACTGCGTATACCATGCCTAAGCCTTCTCTCTCTGTAGTGGTATAATTTCGTTCAGCTGCATTCAATTGTCTACTGGCATAGGCAATTGGAAGATCCATATTACCTTCACCAGTAGGTTGAGCAAGCACGCACCCAATAGCATAATTGGATGCATCCACGTGAACATGGAATGGCTTATTCCAATCTGGTGTGGTCAAGATTGGTGCTGAACATAATCTTCGTTTAAGCTCATTGAAGGAATTCTCACATTCCTCAGTCCACTCAAAGTTTGTCAGAAGTCCGTACATTGGCTTTGCAATGACAACATACATGTAAATGAACCGGCGATAGTAACCACAGTGCCCCATGAAGGCTTGTACTTCCTTGACATTCCTTGGCCTAGGTAGCTCTGCTATGGCTCTCACTTTCTCTTCATCAGTGGATATGCCATTCTTTGACACTATGTGTCCTAGAATCTTGCCTTGCATGACCATAAAGACACACTTTTCTGGGTTTAGGCACACTTGATATTCTCTACATTTGTCAAAGATTTGTCTGAGTTCAGGAATATGGGTTTGTCTAATGTTGGAATGAGCACAAAGATCATCAACATAGACTTCTAAATTCTTCCTCAGGAACTCTTTAAATACATGGCACATCAGTCTCTAGAAGGTGGCTGGTGCATTGGTAAGCCCAAATGGCATTACACGAAATGCAAATATACCCCACTCTGTGGCAAAAGCTGTCTTATGCTGATCTTCTGGAGCAATGGCCACTTGATTGTAGCCCGAAAATCCATCGAGGAAGCTATACATTTCCTTGCCTGCTACTCTTTCTAAGAGATGTTCTGTGATGGGAAGCGGATAGTTATCTCGAATTGTGGCTGCATTGACCTTCTTCAAGTTAATGCACACACGCAGCTTGCCATTCTTCTTGGGCACCACTACGATGGGGGATACCCACTCAGTGTGCTCAATTTCATAGATAAATCCAGCTTCAACCAGTCTATCTATCTCCTCTTTAATCTTGGCAGCGTAATTATCGTTATATGTATAGGGCTTTTGCTTAGAAGGTTTAGCATCTGAAGTCATGGGGATGGTGTGTGAGCATATGTCTGGGTCAACACCTTTCAAATCCTTGTAACTCCAGGCGAATACATATCTGTATTCTCTTAGCAAGGCTATTAACGCATGCTCTTCTTCCTCTGTTAGGTCATGGCCTATGTACGTGCATCTCTCCTCTCCTTCTTCTAGGGCCACTACTACTTTCTTGGTGGTTTCTTTGTTATCATAGGCCTCTCCTGATTGTGCCTCTCGTTTAGGCATTCTTATCATGACTCTCCTGTCGTCTATCTCATACTTCTTAAAATTTTCCGGGACCTCAAACGAAGATTCTTCCTCCTCTGGTGAGACTTCTTTCTTCTTTCGTTTCTTTCCTTCTTCCTTCGGGGTCACATGTGTGGCTAATCTTACATCGTTTGTAAGCTCTCCATGCCTCTGGGGTTGAAATTCAACTTCATGGAAGTATTCTTCATCTGATGCAAAAGGTGGGTCCATAATGATTGACTCTAGATCGGAGTCACTTGCATCCTCAAATGCATCAGGGCTAGGTTCGCACTCTTCTAACACTGCCTCTCCCATGATTGGTTCTATGGAGAAGATTGAAATGTCATAGCCATCCTCATCACAGTGGGGTGTCCATTGTTCTTCATTGATGGCTACATCCATTGTTGCTAGGATTTCTGCCCAGCCATGGGGTTCAAATTCCTCATCAGGAAAGACTACAGGTGCATAGGCTGGGTCTTGAATTGATCTATGGTTTTCTTTTGCACCTACCTCTCTGGCTTTTTCTCTCTTCTCTTCCTCTACTGCTACTTTGCACATCCATAAGTGAGTGTCTTCATGCATCCATGAGGATCCTGATCCTATGGAATGCACCGATTCCGTATCATCTTTGGCTCTATGGATGGGGTTCCATTGGATAGGAGGGACATCTCTATGAGAGTAATCCTTGAGGTTGACTTTGGTCGTAACACCTAAGTGCTGCAGGTACAATGAATTGGTTCCCCAATCCTGTACCACTTGCAACTGTCGCATAAAGGGTCGCCCCAAGATCATTTCATAGGCGTGGTTCTTGCTAAAATCACATATAGCAACTCGAACTCGACACCACAGGTGGTGAGAGTTATTCCTTCTAGCAATCCTAAGGGTCTCTCAATATGACCATCGGCCATCTACAATTTCATTCTCGTTGGCCTGAGTGCTGGCTTGCCCCAACGCTTCCATAGGGAAGTGGTGGCAATTGCAACTCCTGCGCCTGAGTCCAAAATTGCCTTGGTGGTGTACTCCTGGTAGGTAATGGGAAGATAGGTGTTCCCTTCTTCACCTTCACACATATCTCCTATCTTATCCAAGGGTATTTCTGGCACTATCCTTTGGGATCCTACCTGGGAACGAGGTTTTGCTATCTCAGGTACTTGTTTGGCGACATGTTTCCATAATTCAGGTCTAACCTTGAGTAGCTCTTCTAACTTGAGATTGCACTGCACTTTAGTGTTTTTCACTACCTCTGTGTTCCTAGGTAAGACTGAATCTTCGTTTCTTACCATGACTGTAGGTGCTCTCATACAGGTGGACTTTGCTTCCCATGGGCCTGTGAAATGGGGTAGTTCTTGTAAAGAATTAGACTCGAAGTCTAATCTTTCTTGAGATTGGGTACTCTCCTGCTCTCCATAAATGGATGGGATGTCTTGTGGGAATTGGTCATGTGCATCATCCACAAGTTCAATGGGAGGAGGGACTTCACTTTCTTTAGCCCATTTGTCTTCTTGAATCTCGCGTAGGAATTCTGGTGTGAACCGATTCATAGAAGATGATGTGTCTGGCTCCGTAGAGTTAGGCACATAGGCTTCAGGCACATAGGCTTCCTGAGCCGGAATGCTTACTCTTTCACTTGCCTTGCCCTTGTGTTGAGAGGCTGGTTCCTTTTCTGATTGTGCAATCAGCTTCTCTATTCTTTCTAGGGAGGGGGGGTTGTCTGGTTCAGTGAAATTGGGCTCATAAGCTTTTGATGGGGGATGGGTCATGTTTTTGCTTGCTTTATCTCTTTCTTGATTTTTTCTTCCTTGGCAGATCTTGCAATTATGCCCTCTAACTTCTCTAGAAGTCCATCCAAGTGTAATTGCGTCTTGGCTGAGCCCGAGTAATTGAAAAGGCGACTGGCTTCAAACATAGTCTGAGCCAATGCGACCATTTTTGCGCAAAGCTTGGTTCTTTCTATCTCTAGGTCAGCTCTAGGGTAGCACTTGTCATGATCCGTTACATTTGGCCCTTCTTGGATTCTGGCCTGATATGCTTTAAGCATCATGTCTATGTCTTCCGGAGTGGGATAAGCTAATACTGATCCTACTCTAGGGGGTGGTGGAATCGTATGAGGTGGGTTGGAAGGTGGCGGGTCGGATGGCGATGGGAATGGTGGTGGTGGGGTAGTGTGAGAGGGAGTTTGAGATGTGAGTTCAGTTATCCTGGCTTTGGTTTCTCTTACGCTTTCCTCAAGTTCACTCATCTTTTTAGCCCATTGTCTTTTCATTCTTTCCCGGCTGTCTTTCCACGCTCTAGTCCTTTTCTTTGTCACGCTCTCGGTTTCACTAGCCTCTGGGTTCTTATCCTGGTTTACCCCTTGGTTCTGCTGCAATGCCTGAGCTCTAGTCACTACCTGTACTGGTGCGGTGGATGTCACACTTCCTGTGGAGTCTACCACCAACCCGATAACGTTAATAGGAGTGATTTTTGGCATATTATTAGGATTCTTAGGGCAATCTCGTAAAAGATGCTCCTTTCCACATTCTTGGCAAAAGCCCTGAATTGTTATTGACTGGGGTTGTGTGAGTGGAGGTAAGGGACAATCACGAATGAGGTGATCTCCCTGACATCTGTAGC
This sequence comes from Ceratopteris richardii, assembly GCA_020310875.1. NCBI lineage: Eukaryota > Viridiplantae > Streptophyta > Polypodiopsida > Polypodiales > Pteridaceae > Ceratopteris > Ceratopteris richardii. The sequence continues at coordinate 19,475,455 of CM035432.1, read as the reverse complement.
ATGGTCCTCTTGGGAATGGAGGTCTTACTTGCTTAAGTTGAGGCCTAGGGTTGGGGTTTGCATAAATGACGTTTGGGTAATCTGACTCCCAACTAGGTTCATTTGGCTCTTCACTATAGTAAGACTCACCATGCTCAGGAGATTGCATGTAGTAAGCATGGGGACTATCGACATGTGTAGAATCAAAGCTATGGTCACTGGGGTCACTTTCAGAAAGCAGTGGGGTTACAGGGACTATAGCTCTATTCAGGTTTTCTTCTGCTGCTGCATATTTTACTGGGATCACATTAGCTGGGGCAGGGGGTTGTTGTGCTAACACAGGCTGGGGCCTTTGTTGGTTTTGGTATGGTTGCTGATAAGGTTGTTGTGGCCTGCCATATGGTTGTGGAGGGTACGGGTTCTGGTATCTTCCCTGCTGAGGGTATGGCTGAGGGTAGGGTTGCCTAACCGTTTGCTTATTGTATGGACAGTCTTGCGCGGTGTGATTGGTGTACCTTCGTTCTATGGTGCAGTACTGGCTACTAGGATTAACTTGGGGTTGAGCGATAATGGGACAGACATTCGCCATGTGGTCACCCCCACAAGTATAGCATCTTTTCACTGGGGCAAATCTCGGAATTTGTTTGCTAGAGACACCTAGTTTTTGAGCAACTTTCTCTGCAAGTTCCTCAATCGATGTGGATTGCGTGGAAGAGAGGCTGGAGGCACTATCTGAATCTTTGTATATCTTGGAAAGCTCTAACTCCTCCCCTAGGTTATCCTCAATGTCAATACACATGCGTACACACTCTTCTATGGTCCTAGGGTCCTTCATGTACACATATGATCTTAACTTGGTACTTAGCAATCCATCCAAGAATAAAGCCACTTGCGTAGCTGGTGTGGGTAGCTCAGGGACAGGGCATCTTTCAAGATATTGCCTAAATCTCCTTCCAGCAAGTCTCACTGTCTCTTGAGGGGTTTGCTTGAAGCTGTGAATCAGCGAGGAGGTATTATGTCTTATGCCACTCTTAGAGAATTCAATAATGAAAGCCTCTAGGAGTTCGTCTATGCTCCTGAACTGCCTCTCATTTAGTGGCTGAAACCATGTCAGGGCAGTGTTCCTAAGGGTTAGACCAAAGGCATTGTACTGCGTGAATAGATCCTCCACTTGTTCAGCTCTCAGGACTTGTCTAAACTCTGCCACATGATCGTATGGGTCTCCAGTGCCATCGAAGTAGTTCTTCATGGACTTAACTAACTGAGTCGGTCTCAAGGTCCTTGTGTGCTCTCTAGGTCGTGGTAGAGGGAACTCATCCGCATTTCTTTGATTCCTATTCTTTGGAGTCCTCTACTCCTACTTTGTTGGGAAGCTCAAATCTAGGCTTCAACCTTGTCCACCTTTCAGCTTGGGTTCAAATCTTCAAGTCTTCAACACTTCAAGTGTTTGACAAACATGTAGCTTGGTCTCCTTCCTTCACTTTGGCTCCAAGCTTTGCATCCTTCATCCAAGCTTTGCCCAGCTAGCTTTGGTTTCTCAAATAGGATCATTGCATTCACTTGGTGTATCTAAACTCAAGAAACAAATGCTTTTAGTTATCATAACATAAGCACACTTATAGTTTCTTTAGAAACTTTACCTCAATGGGTTTTATCCACAACAAGATACATCCACAAATTTCATACATGGCAGCCTTGCATCTTACCAATCTTCATGGCATCCAAACACATGTAACTTCAGCTCATTTATGGCTGAACATGACCAACCTTTAGTGCTTCAATATAACACTAAAAATCACATAAAATAATGCATGCAAATCATCAATCATTTGAGCATATATTTAGCTCACTTTGTGCCAATTTATATGGCTGCATAAACCTGCAAAATTTCAGCATGTGTAGGCTTTATAACATAGCCTATTACTCATCCACACAACATTCAACATGTGTATATAATTACCTTGACCACATGTGCATACATTCCTGCATTTTAGACATCAATCATCAACTCTAAATTCACTTTATATTCAGCCTATACATGGCTGTCCAAAATCATCATACATCTTGAGCATAACTTTCACAAGCATGCATACATAAGCATATCCAATGCATAAGCATATAATGTTATCATTAAGCTTACATAAAAGCTTAACTTTCAGCCATGTACATAATAAAATCTTGCACTTCATTCAATTGAGTGCAATACTTCAAACACACATACAATGTTCATATGCAACTATATGTAGTTGCTCATTCAAGATTATTTGCTTGAATCTTCATCTTCTTCTATTGGCTGCTCATAAATCTTCAACAAAGTGATTAGCATCACTTATAGCATGCCTCAATGAACAAACATCTTTAGTAGAGAGTAGGACAAGAGAGTTCTTACTTCATAAAAGCAACAAAATTTTCTTGCATACCAAAAGCTTTATCTCCATAGCTTTCCAATGAGCATGATAGTTCCAAGCTTTCCTTTGTCATCTCTGCATCTTCTTCAAGATCTCTTTGTGCATCCATGGGCTCCACTCCCAAGGCTCTACAACCAAAGCTCTGATACCAAAATGTGGAGAAATTTCACTCCAATACACGCCAATACACATAGCAGAAGTTAGAGAACCTCTTCTAGAATCTGCCCTGTAAGACACATGCTTACTAAAACCTGATTCCATCACAAGTTAGAGATCCAATGACTCTAAACTTTTGTCCACCCATAGTAGAATCTCTTAGCTTTCTAACAAGCTAAAGAACACTCCATTTGGGGTTGCTTTGACTAGGCAACTAACTGTTCAAAGATAGACTACTTGTCATCTTAGGTTATGTAGAAAACTGAGGTTCACAAGAAATGTTCCCAATAACTACTGGAGAACGATCTGATAATGCTATTTGAGATAGAAAGAGTATGGAAGATAAGATTTCCAATACAATATGATATGCACTAATTGGATAAGTACATAGAGAGATATGACCTTCACAAGGTGGTTGTGTACAAACAAGGTATGCGGCTGAAATACCTTTGTGCCTTCTAGCATCCAAATGAGGTACCTTCTGATATCCATTGGTGAGAGAATGACTAGAATATGCTTCTACACCATCTCCTTGTCATCTCCACAAATTTTCACGTTCAAATGAGCTCTATATATAGAGCTATGGGTATGGGACTTCTCACCTACCCTTGCATCTTCTCTCACATCTTGACTTTCCACTTCTTGGCCTTTGTCCTTCCATTGCCTTGGGTGGCTTTTGGTGCTCCATATCACTCTATATGGATACAATCACGACTTTTTTGAGTATTCCATCTCTCTTTTTATATTTTGGCTTTTACCTAAGCCATAAGTACATTTTCTTTTTTTAATTCAACACTCTACTCTAGGGTTAAGAGTGTAGGCTTTACATTTTTTAGGGCTAGCTCCATTTTGAGCTTACAACAAATACATAACTGATGAAGAGAAAATTAATGAGAGGTGAGTATGTGTCAAGCCTCACAATTGGAGCTTGCACATGTTCCATAATTTTCAACAAACATTTCAAGCATTCACTTGACAAACAATCCAGTGTTTCATGCATGAAGCAAGCACATAGAAGTGCATTATCATTATGTTCGAGAAAAATTTTTGAGCAAGGATGTGGATATAAAGTTCATTGGAACTAATGATCAGGTTGTGGACATGTTTACAAAGTCCTTAGATGCTTCTAAGCTAAAGAGGTTCAAGGATGACATCAACTTGCAAGATATGACTGAAGGTGCAAGCTCACATGTGAGCTTGAGGGGGGAGTGTTAAAAATAAAGAAGTAAGGTCGTATATATTTTTGCAAAAAGGATTTTCTTCAAGTAGAAGGAAAATAAAAAAATAAAAAAATGGAAGCATTTACTTCAGCAAGTAGTGGATGCCAAAAGAGAATCAATCAAAAGAGAATCAAATCCAAAAACTAAACTGTAAGAGGAGTGGTTGTCCAAAGTAGTGGAGAAGTTATGGAGAAGAGCTCTCAAACTCATCATGAGAGTTTTTGGTCAGTTGGCTATAAAAGAGGCAAGGGAGGACACTCAAAAATAGAGGAAGAAGGCGTGGAAGTCCCCTTGTAGCTAGTTGATTTGGTTTGAGTCATTTCGTTCACTTCACTCTCATAGACTATGTCTAGCCGCATACCCATTTCTGGGTAGTCTACTTCTGAGAGTCATATCTCTCAATATATGTACCCAATTTTAGAGTTTAAACATTCATTGGAAAGCTTATCTCAAGTACTTTCTTTATCTGGAATAGTTTTATCAAATGTTATTATTCTATGTGAGTTATTCAGCTTTTAGTGAAGTCCATTTTTTATCTTAACTGAGTGGACATGTAGCCTGTTTTGAGGCAAAGAGTTGCCAAACCAAAACTACTCCAAATTCAGTGTTTGATAGCTCATTTGAGACCTCTAAGTGCCCAGTTTGAGTGAGAAAAGTTTCACGTTTATTGGGTTTTTTAATTGGTACCAATTTTCATTTGACGGTTTAGCTGTTGGCAAAAGTCTTGATCCTGAGAAGCTCTTCTACACTTTCCGTTGCGAATAGGAGAGGAATTCTCCAACACTGATGGTGGTGCACGTAGTCCTGTAGGTTGTTGTGCTGTGGTGTAGTGGGCTCCTCAGTCAACTTGTCATGTGCCTCCAAAACATTAGTGTAATCTTATAACATGATCTATATGCTTTCTAGGACAATTTACTAAAACTTAATGGTGTTGATGGGTGCATCTCACATGTTCTCTATAGAAAATTTGAGGTTGTCTGTGTTTTTCTTCTCTAATCTTTGATTCTCTTCCTTTTCAAATGCTAAGTGTCTTCTCAAAAATGCCATATTGTGGGTTAATCTCACATTTTACTCCATCTATACTCAGAATTGCTCCTCCATTTTGTTGACAACTTGTTTAATTTGTTCTTGCATTTGACCTTTTAGTTGTACATGTGCCTATTGGAGAGTGGTCTACTACTCGTGAATTGTCACGTTGGTGCTAATCAATGCAGATATACTATCTTGTAGCTAATTAGATTGATATTGTAGAGTGATATTTCATTGTGCTAATCAATGTAGATATACGGCTTGTAGATAATTAGATTGATATTGTAGAGTGATATTTCATTGTGCCAGCAGTGAATACTCCAGGCATAACTGATTGATGCAATTAATCATCATTGTTATAGCCAAATCAATATTGGATGCCATGTATGGTGTGCTTTATGTAGAGGGGATGGGGATAAGAATTGTGGATGTAGAGAAAATAATAGTGTTTGGAGGTGATGTTGGTGGAGAGGGGATTCAGGATAATGGAAGTGTTGGAGGTGAGGGAGGTGTTGTGAGTGGTGGTGATATGTTCATGTTGTCAAATGTGGTCGTGCGTGTTGTGTTGAACTTGAAAAGTGATATTGTGGGTGAGTAGTGTGATGCTATCTCCATGAGGTTGGACGTGTTCATGTGTGTTGTGTCGATCATGAAAAGTGATATTGTGGGTGAAGTGTGTGATGTTATGCTTGTGACACTTGAAAAACATTGTGATGAAGCGAGAATAGGTTGGGGGTTGGGTGGTAGATATAAAGGACCATGATGAACTTGTAAAGAAGCAAGGATATCCTAGGATGAAATACGTGTAGATGGTGGATTGAAAGTGGAAGAAGATAGAGTCTAGGGGCAAAAAGGATAACATTGTGGGCTTGGAAATGGAGCAAAGGAGGGTTGGCGAGGAGGTGGAAATGGTGCTCTTGTTGGTGGAATATATGTAATGGAAGTGGAGTGGAAAATTAATGATTTTGGTAGTAATCGCAATGGTACTTGGAGGCTTACATTATACAAGGGGTTGACATGGTAAGAAAAGAGTTGAGTGTGTGAAGATGGACTATGGAATTCAAATATTGGTATGTGAACAGTGGTAGGTACAAGATTGGTAATGATGGGTGATTCAATGGTGGTGGTTATGGTTGGTTCTGATGTTCCTAAGGGGGACATTACATGAGTGGGAAATGGAGATGGTGGTGTGTGTGGTGATGTTCAGAAAGTAGTGTCTATTGGTTGGCTAAAGGCTTCAATGGTGGAGGTTTGTACAATTGAGGTAAGAGGGGTGGAAGTAGAGGTAGTGGTGGGGGTTATAGGTATTTGGATGGCTTTTCTTGGATAGGGGAGGTTTCTAACTCTTTTGGCATTGTATGGTACATTAGTACTAGTGTTGTACCGAAATAGGACACCGTAGTGTCATGTTTTCTACCAAAGTAAAATAAATAATGTGTAATAATCAAATAAAATTTTGAAAAAGCCTTCAAGCCCCATAAAGAATTATAGCTAGATTCTCTATAGAAAATATATCTCAAAAAAATAACCTTTTTTGATGACTCAAAATGTAGAAATGATTGAATATGGCTAAAAAAAAAGTTTATCTATAGACTTATATATGAGAAGAAAGAAATATCTCTAAAGAAAAAAAATTCCTCATACTAGAATAATGTTTAAAATGTTAATTTAAAGCCACTTCATCTAAGACAAGTCTTGGGAATTCGAAAAATCATTTTAGGAGCCTTTTATATGGTATTGATGCATAAAAACACTAAGATGACTGGTGTTTTATTTCAAAAAGCATTCTATAGTATCATAAAATTATTCTACATATATTTGCATATACCACAAACCATCTCAATATTTAATTGCATAGTTGTATTCCATTCTGTCGAGAATAAAATGTCATCCTAAAAAAATAGCTTTTCTCAATGATATAAGGTATATAATATCAATCCAAATAATTCTATAAACATTATAAACTACTTTCTATAGAAAAACTGGCATGTTAACTTTAATCATGTGGCATATGCAATATTTGCTCATCAAATGACCTTTTTGCAGCATAGAAAAATAGTAGTATTGTTTAACTTGAAGGAATGACATAAAAATTTGAGTCCCAAGGTTGTCCAAAAACTATTTCTAGCTTTAAGAATTGCAAAGAGTAGTTTTATAATAACCATCAATTTGTAAAATAATTCATAGATGATAACACTATCATGGCACACATGAGATGCATATTTATGCCATAAACATAATAAAAATAATTAAAATTTTTATTATTATGGATAGAAAGGTGTTTAAGTACATAAAATAAGAGATTTTATTGCATTTACAACACTGAAAATGGGTAGATCATGAGTTTGATTAAAAATCAACACTGAATGACATCACTATAATTTTTGTGCAAATATTGAAATTAGCATCATAAAATTATTGAATGAATATTAATGTTTTCTATCCTTTAATGAAAACTATATGTTTTTAAAAATATTCAACAATTCTGCTAACATTTTCCATAGTTACATTTATAAATGGTTATTTGTAGTAATCTACAAAATTCAACAAATGATGTTTCTTTTTCAGGTCACTAAAGTGCCCAAGACAACACTAGTGTTAGGTTTCTTAATCATATGGTTGAGAGCCTCGACCACTCCCACTACTTTTGCTAAGGATTATATGGATTGAATGAAGGTGGGATCGACATCATCTTCTTCAAGAAATCACTCTAATACTACTTGACTTTGTTGTTTTGATAACCGACTATGGGATCAAATGTCTTGAATAGTTTTGTGTAACCTTTTTAGATTTTCCATGTATGTTGGTTCATCTTCTTCTTTGTGATCACTGTGATGCCTTCCTTCTTGCTTAAATCTCAATGAATCATGTTCAGCATCCTATGAGGCTAGACACTCTTCCTTAGTATGATGTTGTCCTTAATGGATTCCAAATGGGCCCATTGTATCTTGTCCTTCCTCATCTTCAGATCCAAAATGCATGTTTGATGATGAAAATACAAGAATGTCATGCAATTCTTGCTCAAAATCAAATGCATCCATGTCATTCAATCCTTTTGTTACAAAAAACTCAAACTCTTATGTGAGGGGTGAAGACAATGGTTAGGTTTCTACTTCTTCCCTTGTGGTAGTAGTGGATTGAGATTCACTTGGTCATGGGAGACAAATGGTGAAACCGTGGAATGGTTGCTGATAAAATTATGGAAGACACTTATGGATTGGAGACAACACTTGTAGGTTGCAGACACGAGATTATTCCATGTATACACTTCAGTTGAGGGGTTGTTGAGGACCTTCTTCATCAGTAGAGTTGCAATTGTACTCACATTAGTGCTCGCTCTCATTGAACATCATACACCAAGCACTTATAGATAACCCTAGTAATGGTAGAACACCCATTTAGAACTTGTTTACAACGCCATCTTGCATTAGCTGCATAGATGTAGTCCATGATCTAATGAGGTAGGTCTATCTTGAGTTTTGCCAACTCTACCAGGTATGAACTAAACCAAATCTTCTTATGAGTTTGCGTAAAGTGATCTTGCACTGGAAAAGCAAAGTGTTGCATGCAGATCCATAGAGGTTTAGAAAAACTTGGCGTTATGGCAATCATCTATTATGTGTATTTTCTTCATTGCATTTGATATCTTTGTCTGCTCATCCATAGGAACATGTGTGCGTCTCATATTTTCACTGATCAAGCTATGAGATATCTTAAGTCATTTTGGTTTGTGGTCTAGCAGTAATGATGTTATGAAAAATGCTATAGGTAGGTCTTTGTTGGACCTTGGCTATAGAGTTTGAACCAAGTAATAGCACCTCATAAAGTTAGGCTTTGGTGGTGGAGCACAGAAATAATCAAATAGCCATGCCCATTCCAAGATGTTCTATAAATCAATAGAGTAACTCTTCAAACTCCCTGGAAAAGAATTGGAAGCAACTCCAAGTGTTGTTGAACTCGCACTTTGACTCCCAAATGTAATGCACGTCTGCAAGGAGCCTAACCAACTTGTTAAACCAGTGAGAGAGTGCATGGACTCTCTCTGTCCATCTTGATGGAGGATCTGGGATGGGAATGTCATCTGAAAATTTTGCAACTAAGGGGGTACTTCTACGGGGTACTCATCAATGGGCAACAAACTGATGTCAGCCAGTTTAGAACTATTAGTATTACCAAAGAAACTTGATGAGACTTTGGTCCCTTTTCAATAATTATATGCTTCTCTTGTATCCATGTGGTGTGTGATAGTGATCATTGAAGTCCTTGTGCCTAGAGAAAGTCACCAGACTATCTATATGCATACTTCGAATAATGCATGATCTCAACATGATTTTGATGATGCATCAATATATTAGAAGGTTTTTTGGGATAATGAATTATAACAAGGTTTGTTTATATCAAGTGGTTCCCTCATGTGATTACGAGAGGGGTATTGGTTGATATACGTTATTATGAGATTGTGATCTTGTTTGGTCTTGGGACTATTTAGGTACCCATTTCCAAATTGTTCTAGAAACAAAAATTACATGATTATAATGGACAAGGGTGAACTGAGGTTTCCTAGAAACTGGGAGCTTATGAGGGGAAATTTGGGATCTCAAGCTAGTCTTATGCACCCAAATTTTTGAGTTGCTAGGATTTGCCCTCGTCGACTGCTTTGGTATCTAAATTTGTATAAACCTCTATGGTTGATTTCTTCATTGGTTGTCACTTTATCTTCATGTTTTGCTTCTCTAATGGTGGCTTTGATTGTGGTGGAGCAATCAATTTCTTACCTTTTTGCACTGATATTTGCTTCACACTTGGAATAGATGTGTATCTAGAATGATTTGGCTTCCTGATGGAATGTAATCTTCTTGCTTTGTGTTTTTGTTGTAGTTGAGTTAACATACCTCCTTGGTTAATTTGCTGATGTGATAATTGTCCTTGAAAAGAAGGGAGCTCCAATGGTTGCACAATTCTTCCATCAAGGGGTAAGACATTCTACACAATAGATCTAGGGGTACATGCAAGGAGTGTGGAAATGCCTGATGTTAAGCTTGCAACATCATTTTCTCCAAATTGAGAGTTAAAAGAAGTAAGAGCCTTTGTCAATCTATATTCATTTGTTGCACTAATTACAAATCTATCATAATACATTGCTCATTCATCCAAACCTCAAGAAGATGATCTGAGGTTCAAGTTGATTGTGTGATAATATTACAATCTAAGCCCAATATTAAAGGTTCAATGAGATTTTCATTATGGCACACTAATAGCCTTACTATCAAGGGAACATCTTGTATAAGGATTAGAACTTCCACCTCACCCATGCAAGGGGTTTCCACATCTTCTAATCCTACGAGGTAATCCTCAATGAAATTTATTAACAAATTCATGTCTTGATAGCAAGAGTACCTAATGGCACTTGTGGCAGCTCTTGAATCAATCAGGCCTCTGATCATCTTCATTATAGTGCCCCATCCTAAATCAATAAAATGGATCATTGTCGATGAATTATGCTGGGAGAGGTATTCCTCTTCATTTTGCACATCACCATGTGATATCTAGGGGCATCTTACTGCGGGGAGGACATTCACAAGATGAAGCCCTTCAATGTCATCATTCCTAAATTAGCATGCACCCTGTTGTCTTAGCTTCATATGTTTAATGCATTCTAGAGCTTCATCTTGAGTTTCTTCTCAAATTCTTTTCTCCTCCTCTTTACATTTCTTTGTTATGTTGAGTCTCTTTAACCATTTCTTCCATCAAGGGCTCTTGATAGATCTTGCCTCTATAACCACTAATGTAATTTGCCATCACGTTGTAGAGTGGTTAACTGCATTGCCCCACTGGCCAAAACTCTATTGATAATCATGAGTACATAACCATGTTTCTGTAACTTATGAGCATGTTGCTTCAAAGTGTATACCAATACAAGATCACCAATCTTCAAGCCATTATCTTTTACTTGTGCATAAAAATAAGCCTTTTGTCTCTTCTTTGCCAAATATATATTGGTTGTTGCTCTTAATTGGGTCTCTCCTTTTGATCGAATACCATTTCAAAGGGAGTGGCATTGAGCACTATTTTATAGGCCACTCGATATGCCTGAATAGTGTGATGTAGCTTTCTTTTTGAGTCTATGCATTTATGATCTATGAGCTTAGTCAATACATTACATAGGATTTTGTTAGTAATTTCCATATGTCCATTTTCTTGGGGGGTGATATGGTGCTGATTTCTTGTGAATTACCATGAAAACTTGTAATAAATATTCAATCACTTCATTCAAGAAATGAATTCTTCAATCACTCACCAACTCTATAGGCACCTTGTGAACACATTCTCAAACAAGACTTTAGCTATTGTTTCTACATCATTCTTCATGGTGGCCTTCACTTATATCCATTTGGTAAGATAGTATGTGGCCATAATTATCTATTCTACATGGGAGCTCCTAGCTGGGAGGGTTTGATAGGACCTACAATGTCTATACCCCACTTCAAGATTTGCATGTCCTCCCATCATGGGTCCTAGTTGCATTTTTTCCTTACAAATAGGATATTTGAGATCTTTGACATGTACCACACCTCTTCACATAGGTATATGCATCCATATGAAGGGTGGCCACAAAAGACCTACAAGCAGAATAGCTTTAATCACTTAATTAGGTCCGAAGTGTCCTCCTACAAGAACCTAGTATGTAGTTTCTAGTATCAAATACTCACTTTCATGTATGCATAATCTCTGATATCTCTCTCTTCCATGCTTGTATGGAATATCACCAAAGTATTGAACTTCCTCCTCTTGACTTCTTTGTCGTGCTTGAGTCTTTGCATGCTCAACTAGGGGTTTGCTAGTACAAGATAGACAATACTTGAGCAACCTTTAGACATCTGCTTCCATAGATGACCAATATATGCCTAATTGCTTCAATGTGTGTAGGGTTTTATGTTTCAAATGATGTTTCACTAATGCACCTAAATGTGCTAATTGCAACCATTTGTTATCCTCTTCCTCTTCCACACAACAAGCTGAAACTCCTTGATCAATTTGTTTGTAAATACTTACATGAAAGTATGTTATACTTCTAAGAATTAACTATTTCTTCAACTTTTGTTCTTATCATAGGGTTCCTGGGCCAAATGTGAGAATGGGCACTAATTGCTTTGCCCAATTTGGAACTACTTCAAGGTTGAACCAATCTACATCAGGAAGTTCGTATAACACACCTTGTGGGGATTCTCTTGAAGTGATTCATGAAAGGTGATCCGCTCAAAGGTGGGCCTTACCTTTCCTAGCAACTACTTCAAAATTGTACTCCATTAGTAAGAGAAACCATCTTACTTACCTATCAGCATGTTAAAAAAATAAGGAGCAAGCTTAGAGAATTATTTGGATAATTTGGATATTCCAAATGTGAGTAAATACTTCGATAATCATAAACCCACAACTTCTTATCCATTAGGAGTCAAAGGAAGCATCAAAGGATACTCAAGGGAGTTTGAAGAGCAAGAAGAATCCATTGAAGAGTTAAGAGACAAGGAAGGGGTAGATGAAAGGTCATACCCTCACTCATACATGCATGAAGGCGCATTTTCGGGACACAAGGACTGAGGACAAGCATCTAGGAAGTGATCAGGGACTAGAGGAGCATGCCCAAGAAGTTTCAGCACCAGATCATCTTTGTAAGTGAGGTTTTGGATCAATTTCTCACACTAGACCCTCTCTCTCTAGTGTAGTCTGTTAGACATACCCAACTTGTAATAGAAGTTGCTCTCTCTGTATAAAACTAAATGTAGTGATTATTGTCTTGAATGAAAGCCTATCTTTTCTACGTTCTTTATATAAATTTCATAGTGATATCTTTCTGTTGCGCCGAGATATTGGCATTTCTCTGTGACTAAAATTTGTGCATAGGTCAACAGATAGGTAGTCTATTTTGTAACAGTGAGTTGCCTGACTTTTACTCATCCAAATTGCATGTTTCTTGGCTTGTTGGAATCTAACAGTGTCTATTAAGTGTGAAAAAAATATTGGAGTCATTGAATTTCAGGAAGAGGGTAAAATTGCTTGATCTAGGTCAGGTACTTTTTAGGAGTAGGTTGGGAGACCTACTTAGGCTCATTGTGCTTTTGTTGTGCATGTAGAGGATTTGTTTCGCATAGTTGGTATCAAATCTTTGGAGCTTGGATTAGCAGCAACACACTAAAAGGGAGTACACTCGGAGAAGAAGGTGCTTCATCAAAGAAGAAAGAAGTGCAACACAAGTGATTGCTTGACAAGGTAACCTCTTTATCATACTCTCATTTCAATGGCAGATTTGGGGAAAAAAGTGGAGTTGTTGGACAAGGACTGTTGGAACAAACCAATCACAAATTGGTGATTACAAAGAGCTTGAAGCAAGTTTATAATCAAATTTGAAGTGGAAGAAGACACTTGAGAAAGTGAAGAGATCTCAGAAGTGAAGTTTGTATACATATGTACATTACAATTGGAAATTCTTGTAATTGAGTATAGATGATCCTTAGGATGATAAGAAATAATGTAATAGACGGGGGATAAGTCTAGAAAATATGTATATAAGTCAATGATGTAAAGAAATACATGAGGAGAGTCATTAGAGGACAAGTGTCATAGAGATAGATGTGAAGAGAGTCATCTTCAGAAAATAGCGACAAGTATTTCGTAGATTTTTCTCAGTTTGATCATGTGGATCATAAATCCTTTTGTACACATCTAATTTGGATACTAATAAAGCTATGTTCAGAATTTTATTATCTAATTCCTTTCTTACTGTGAGTATGATCAATATGAACATTTGTATGTAGAATCTACAGATAGATTTCTGAGAGTCGCCCACTTTTCCGTGTCAATGTTTTGCTTAGATCTCAGTGCATAGTGTAAAGTTTTTAATGAGTGAGCATTCAAAATCTAAGTTAGAAGGTAAGGAAGCTATGGCTAAAAGCATTTAGCAAAACGGGATCTGTGCTGTGAGAAATCACCTTAAGAAGTTGACCATGTCAAAGTCACCATTTCTGGAAGAAAGTTTTTGACATACCTTTGATCTTAAGGATCAAATTAAAGTTTTAAGGATTCTTTTGAAGAACTAATGGTTGATATGATTTCGCAAAGGTAGTGTGGAGATTTGTGCATCATTGGTTTGAAGAAATCTATAGATATGTGCAGGTATTGAAATCAATTTCTGAAGCAGACTTTCTGAAGAAGGAATCTCTTCACTCAGAGAAGTGCTAGTGAAAGTTTTGATAAATGAAGACAATATTTGTGTAAAGTTTGATCTATAACTGATATAGAAGTGTTCTTAGATCAGTATAGATCCAACCTGTGGGGATTAAGAAGTCTCCAGCAGTGGTATCAGAGCTGATGGTGCAATACAAGTGAAGTAAAGGCATTGGAAGTCCTGACTGCTGCAGATAATTGAAGTTCCTTCTAATTGTAGGTGAACAAGGACAAATTCTTGAAGATAACCTGCAGAAGTATAAAGCACGAGTTCAAAGGATTAAGAAATATGAAAGCTTCATATCAAAGGTACACTTTATTATCATAAATCATAGTAATTTCAGACACAAATGGGAGAAAGCTTGCAGATTGATAAGCTAGATAGGGAGAACTATCTAGCTTGGTCCATGAGGATGGAGGCACACCTCATGAGCAATAATTTGATGGCATTCATTACAGGAGAAGAAGAAAATCCTGAGTTTGCAGATCCTAGTATTCCAACTAGGGAAGAGCTTGCATATTTGAAGACTTGGATGAGAAAGGATGCTCAAGCTAGGAGCAGCATTTACATGGCTATAAATGATTATCTTCTACCTCACATCAGAGGATTAGAAAGTGCAACAGATGTGTGGAATGCTTTGGAAGAGCATTTCCAAAACACAACCAAGTCTAGGAAGTCCTCATTATGGGTAGAGTTTACAACCTTTAAGAAGAAGAGTTCACAATCAATTTGTGATTATGTGACAAGGATGAAGGATATTGCAGATAGCTTGGGAGCTGTAGATGAAGACATTGAAGAGGATAAGTTGGTAAGGCAAATACTTTCAGGTCGCAGAGGAGATGAGAAGTGCAAGCCTTTCATATTGTCCATAGAATTGTCACTTGATCACTTTACTCCTGATCTTAATCAATTGCTAGGACACATGCTAACTTTTGAGCAGGATATTAAGGGAGATAATGAGAGGAGTGCAAGTCAAGACATTTACTCCAAGGACAATAAAAAGAATGGCAAAGGGAAGCAGCCAACTGATGATGAAGGGACTTCAAGTCAAGCTAAATTTACGAAAGGAAGGATGAACTTCAGAGGTAAAGGAAGAGGAGGTAAGAACAAAGATAATTCTAAAGCTTGTTGGATTTTTGGCAGAACCAATCATTTGGCAAATGATTGTTGGTATAACAATCAAAATGGTGGAAGCAATAATCAGAGTTTTAATCAAAGAGGGAGAGGAGGCAGAAACCAAAGAGGAAACTTCAGAGGAAGATGTGGTAGGACATCATATGCTAGAGGAGGTGGAAGAAGTTTTCAACCTCAGTCCTACAATAACAATTATTATAACTATGCATCATATCTTAAGGATGATATGACTCTTATCTTGAATGCAACTCATGAATCAGTAGGAGAAGATCAAAGGGTGTTTTATATTGACTCAAGATGTAGCAATCATCTCAGTGGCAATATATCCTTGATGACTGATATGGAAGCAAAGGTGAATGGACATACAGTTCAAACAGGTGACAATACTAAGCATAAGGTGGAAAGTATTGGATCAGTGAAGATAAAGAATGGAAGTACACTCTTGAGCAAGTACTTTATGTTTGTACTATTCCTAAAAATCTGATAAGTGTAGGGCAAATTGTGGAGAAGGGATATGAAGTCAAATTCACAAATGATGGTGTCTATGTGCAAGATCCAAATCAGGGATATAGAAACATAATTGCAAGTAAAAAGGAAGGAAGGATGTTTACTCTCAAAGTCCAAGGTAATGTGGGACATGCTTTATTTACTTTTGGAAGTCAAAAGATGTCTGAATTAGACCTATGGCATAAAAGGCTAGGTCATTTCAATGAGAGAGCCATAAAGGAAATGTCAAGGAATGATGTAGTGCTTGGTTTGCCAAATATTGAAGGGCAACACATGGTGTACAAGTGTGAAGCTTGTCAATTAGGTAAAGCACACAAAAGTTCTTACAACAAATCAGGGTACAAGTATTCAAACATGCTTGAGTTAGTTCATACAGATGTGTGGGGTCCTTCAAGGGACTATAGCATAAATGGATCCATATATTATGTGTTGTTTGTTGATGATGCAACCAGATGGATTACTTTATATGTAATCAAGGACAAATCAGAAGTGTTCAAGACATTCAAGCATTATCATGCTTATGCAGAAAGGATTACAGGACAAAAGCTCAAGACGTTGAGATCAGATGGATGGGGAGAGTATTTTTCTAAAGAGTTTGATGATTATTTGTGGAATGCAGGTATAAAAAGAGAAGTAACTTGCAGATACTCCCGTCAACAAAATGGAGTTGCAGAAAGAAGAAATAAAACTCTTGTAGAGTTTGCAAGAGCAATGATGAAGGAAAAGAATCGTCCAAACTACTTATGGGCAGAAGCCATCAACACTGCAACATACCTTGTGAATAGGTTACCTTGTAAAGCATTGGAGGGAAGAACTCCATATGAAGCATGGTGGGGTAAGAAACCTACTCTTGATCATTGTAAGGTATTTGGATGTTTAGCATATGCTTATGTTCCTTCACAATTGAGGCATAAGTTAGAACCCAAAGCAGAGAAGTATGTGTTTATTGGGTATGATGATAGACAGATGGGTTACAGATTGTGGAGTCCATCTACAAAGCAATTTCTTGTTACCAAAGATGTTACATTGGAAGACAAAAGTAAGTGTGTATGAAGAAGATATTGATGATGTTGATTGTAAAAGTAAATGTCACGATAATTTTGAAGATGGGCCAAGATTTGATCCAAAATCAAATGTGGTTGAGACTTCAAGAAGTGTAGAGGTCAGAAGATCCTTAAGGGAAAGGAAAGAGCCTATCAGGTATAGCTATGACACATCTTTCTTAACAACAAAAGATTATGCTTACATTGTGAAGACAGAAGAGGATCCAATCACATATGAAGAAGCTAAAGGTAAACAGAATTGGGAGAAGGCAATGCAAGAAGAGTATGATGCTCTACTTGAAAATGAAACATGGGAATTGGTGCCAAGACCAAAGAATCAGAAGGTCATTGGATGTAAGTGGGTGTATAAACAAAAAGTTTTGCAGATGGTAAAGTGTCTAGATACAAGGCTAGATGGCATATACCTTTTGCAAAGGAAATACCTATTGGATGTACTTTACAAGTATGGTATGGCTGAATGTAAGGTACTCACTCAATCTATTGATGCAAATACAAAGATAAGCATGTTGGATGGTAAGAAACTTGATGATTTGACATTATATAGAAGCTTGATTGGCTCTTTAATATATGCAACAATGACTAGACCTGATCTTTCTTATGTGGTGGGAGTACTTGCTCAATTTATGCATGTTGCCACTCAAGAGCACTTAAATGCAGCCAAGAGAGTGCATAGATATGTGAAGTATACAATCAATAATGGATTGTTTTATAGGTATGGAGAAGAGCTAACACTTAGAGGATGGAGTGATGCTGATTGGGCTGGTTCTATTGATTATAGAAGATCCACTTCGGGGTATGTATTCATGCTTGGAAGAAAGACTATCTCATGGATGTCAAAGAAGCAACCTACGGTGGCATTGTCTTCAATCGAGGCTGAGTATAGAGCATTAGCTCTAGCTACATGTGAAGCTATGTGGCTTAAAAAGTTTCTAATTGACTTGGATGTGCATGTTGGAACAATCTCCCTTTATGGAGATAATATGTCATCTATACACTTGGCTAATAACCCCATGTATCATGCTAGGAGTAAGCACATTGAAGTGCATTACCATTATGTAAGTGGATGTTCATTTTGTGACCACAAAGGAGCAGGTTGTTGATCTATTCACCAAAGGATTGGATGCATCAATGCTAAGAAAGTTCAAGAACATGATGAACTTGATGGACATAGACACTTCCTACCTAAGCTTGAGGGGGAGTGTTAAAAAAAAAGAAGGAGCAAGCTTAGAGAATTATTTGGATAATTTGGATATTCCAAATGTGAGTAAATACTTGGATAATCATAAAGCCATGACCCATTATCCATTAGGAGTCAAAGTAAGCATCAAAGGACACTCACGGGAGTTTGAAGAGCAAGAAGAATCCATTGAAGAGTCAAGAGACAAGGAAGGGGTAGATGAAAGGTCATACCCTCACTCATACATACATGAAGGTGCATTTTCGGGACACAAGGACTAAGAAAAAGCATCTAGAAAGTGCCTATAGACTAGAGGAGCATGCCCAAGAAGTTTCAGCATGAGATCATCTTTGTAAGTGAGGTTTTGGATCAGTTTCTCACACTAGACCCTCTCTCTCTAGTGTAGTCTGTCAGGCATATTCAACTTGTAACAGACGTTGCTCTCTATGTATAAACCCAAATTTAGTGATTCTTGTCTTGAATGAAATCGTATCTCTCCAACGTTTGCTATTTAAATTTTCACAGTGATATATTTCTACTGCACCAAGATATTGGCATTTTTCTATGACTGAAATTTGTGCATAGGTGAACAGATAGGTAGTCTGTTTTGTAATAGTGAGTTTCCTGACTTTTACTCATCCAAATTGAGTGTTTCTTGGCTTTTTGGAAAGCTAACAGAGTCTACTAAGTGTGAAAAAAATCTTGGAGTCATGGAGTTTCAGGAAGAGGGTGAAATTGCTTGATCTAGGTCAGGTACTTTTGAGAAGTAGGCTAGGAGACCTACTTGGGCTCAATGTGCTTTTGTTGTGCGTGTAGAGGATTTGTTTCTCACACAGCAAGTATAAATTTTGATGATTTGTGAAAAATTTGAGCTTATTTCATAGCAAATAGTATCTAAACTTTTTGATTGTAAGGTTTGTTCACCAAGTATAATAAATCTTTATGGTGTGTATAAAAATTGAACTTATTTATCAACAAACAATGTCTAAACATTTTTTCTGCATAGACCATGCCTAATCCTTCTCTCTCAGTTGTTGTGTAATTTTGATTTATGGCACTCACATAAGCTTTGGGAAGGTCAATGTTTCCTTTACATGTGGGTTGTGCTAGCACGCATCCAATAGCATAATAGGAGGCATCCACATGACGATGGAATGGGTTATTCTGATCTATAGTTGTCAATATGGGGGATGAGCATAAACATAGTTTTAGCTCTATGAACAATTTCTCACAGTCTTCATTCCACTCAAAGTTTTTCAAAAGGTTGGATAATGGCTTTGCAATGATTGCATACATGTGGATAAAATTTTGGTAGTATCCACGTGGCCCATAAAGGCTTGTACTTTCATAAGTCTCCTAGGCCTCACTAACTTTGCTATAGCTCTCACCTTGTCTTCATCCATTGATATTCCATTCTTTGAAATGATGTGACCTAAGATCTTGCCTTGCGTGACCATGAAAGCACACTTCTCTAGGTTCAAGCACACTTGATATTTTGTGCATTTGTCAAAGATTTGTGTGAGTTCTAGGATGTGGGTTTGTTTTATATGGGAATGAGCATACAAATTATCTACATAAACTTCCAAATTCTTTCTCAAAAAATCCTTGAATACATGACACATGAATCTTTGGAAAGTATCAGGTGCATTTGTGAGCCCAAATGGCATCACAAAAAATGCAACGATTCCTCACTCTATGGCAAAAGCTACCTTATGTTGATCTTTTAGGCCTATGGTTACTTGATTGTGTCCTAAAAATCCATCAAGAAATCTATAAAATTCCTTTCTTGCTACACATTCCAACAGATGTTCCGTGATAGGAAGTGGATAAATATCTCTTATACTGGCACCATTAAATTTTGTCAAGTTAATACATGCACACAATTTTCCATTCTTCTTGGGAAAAAAACAATGGGGAATACCCATTCTGTGTGCTCAATCTCAAAGATAAATCCAACTACTTTCAACCTATCTATTTTCTCCTTTATCTTTGCTACATAGGTATCACTATAGGTGTAAGGTTTTTGCTTTGTTGACTTGGCTTCTAAAGTCATGGGGATCCTATGTGAACATATTTGTGGATCGAATCCTTTCAAGTCCTTGTAACTCTAAACAAATACATCTCTATACTCTCTTAGTAAATTTATCAATTCTCATTCTTCTTCCTCAATTTGGTCGTGTCATATATACATGCTTTTTTCTTCTCTATCTTCTATCATCACTACAACTTTCTCGGTCTCTTCTTTATTATCATAAGCCTCCCCATGAGAGCTTCTCTTTTTGGCATTCTTACCATTATTTATTTGTCTTCTTTATCATACTTCTTGAAGTTCTCCAGTACTTCAAACAAGGATTCTTTTGCTTCTTCTTGTGTGGGGGAATCCCTTTTTCATTTCTTCTCCTTACTTTTTGTGTCTACTTGTGTAGCTAACATCACTTTGTTCTTACATTCCTTTTGTTCTTAAGGGACTCTTCTTCTTAGGCATGAAAGGGATCCATGGTTATGGATTCTAAGTCCTCATTTCTCCGATCTTCTAGTATGTCTATGCTAGGCTCACATTCCTCAATTATGGGTTCACACATGAACATTGAAATGTTATAACCATCATCATCAAAATGGGGGGCCCATTGTTCGTCATTTACCACTATGTCCATTGTTGTTAAGATCTCTGCCCACCGATGGGGTTCAAATTCTTTTTCTAAAAAGATCATAGGTGCGTAGGCTAGGACTTGAAATGATGTATGGTTTCTTGAGGCTCCTATATCTCTCGCTTATAATCTCTTCTCTTCTTCTACTGCAAGCTTACACATCCATAAGTGTGTATCGCTGTGCATCCATGAAGGATTTGATCTTATGGAGTGCAGATATTCAATATCCTCTAGTGTTTTATGGATAGTGTTCCGTTGCAAGAGTGGTACATCTCGATGTGTATAGTCCTTGAGGTTGACCTTGGAAGTTACCCCTAAATGCTATAAGTACAAGGAATTGTTTCCCTAGTCTTGCATTATTTTCAATTGTCTCATGGAAGGACTACCCAAGATCATTTCATAGACATGGGTTTTTCCAAATTTGCATATGGAAAAGGCATGCTCAAACTCTATAGCACAAGTAGTGAGAGTTGTTGGTGCAAACAAGCCTTCACACTTGGCTTTGATTTGTGCCTTGAAGACTCAACATAAAGCTTGGACAATTGGAACCTTGGAAAGATAAAGTTTGAACCCATGAAGGATACATTTGAACCATAGAAACAGATGCTTAATTGATTGTTACTCTTTACCCAATGTAAAAGTCAATATGACTTAATCAATTATGTAATCACACCTACTAGAATAGAGTCGTGGAAAAAGTAGATGATCTAGTTGAGAGAATATCTCCCTAAGTCTAGTGGAGAGAATCAAGGGAACTTTAATTTGAATTCAAATTCAAATTTGTTCAAAATTCCTATAAAAGAGCTATGTAAAAGTCGCGGGAAAAGGAGCTCACTTCCCGAGGTAATTCCAAGCAATACATTGAGTGTGTGAGAGCTATTATTGAGCCTACACCTCTGAGTACCATTGGGCATCACTCTACATGCCAATGGGAATGTACATTTGATAGATTCAATACATATACTCATAGTCATTATCTCTGTGTTTTTCTCTGAGTGATCATCTTTAAGTCTGTCAAGTTCAACAGGGCATATCTCAAGATCTACTGAACCAAATTGGATGATTCAAAGCTCATTGGAATCAGCTCAAAGCATTCTACAACACTACAAAATTTCAAGTCATTCTATTCAGCCAATTGGGAGAAATCGTAGTCGAGGCAGTCACTGGTATTTTTTCTAAGTAGTTCCTAAAAAGTCGGGGGTGTCTCTGAATTTGCTAAAGATCATGCTCAGTGTATAGTTTGTTAATTGGAGTGATTTAACTTGCTAATGGTAGCGTGTTAAGTTAATTTAATACTCCTAGAAGGAATTAATCCAATTGCAAGTGTGCTGGTCACACTGAGCTTAGGACTGAGCAGGTATCATTACAGGAATAGAAAGTTTTTGGAGTTGTGAAGGTTCAAAATTATCTGTTTTGATTTGGTCATTACTCAATCACTTTGTAAAGCACCTATATAGTTTCTTGATGTCATTTGGAAGCTCAAGGAGTCTCCTAACCATATTTGAAGAGAAAAGAGGGCAGGTGTGAAGCAGGTCTAGCAGCACCAACTTGATCTTTTGATTGTACCCAGCCATCACTTCCAACAGTGGTATCAGAGCAAGCAAGGTAATTATGGGTGATGGTTTCCCTTCCTTCATTGACAAATTGGATAGAAATAACTACCAGGCTTGGTCATTGAGAATGAAGACCTATTTACAAGGGAGAAGCTTGTATGGATACATATCAGGAGATGAGGAATTGCCCTCATTCAAAACCAGAGGCCTACCTACAAAGGATGAACATGAGAGGCTCAACCAATGGTGTGCTAAAGATGCTTTGGCAAGGTCATATCTTCTAAACTCTATCTCTGATTTCCTTCTACCTCATGTAAGGAACTGTAAGACTTCCCAAGAGACTTGGGAAACCTTGTCAACATATTTTTCATCAAGCACAAGGGCCAGAAAGAATCAGCTATGGATTGAGTTTACAACTCTTAGGAAGCAATCAAAACAATGTGTCTCAGATTTTGTCACCAAAGTCAAAGACATTGCAGATCAACTTGCAAGTGTTGGAGAAGAAATTGAAGAAGAGCAAATAGTCAGACAAGTGATCAATGGACTAAAGGCAGATGACAAGTGGGAGAGATTTACCACTGCAATGGACTTATACATGGACATCCAAGCACCTGATCTAACAACTCTGATTGGACAACTCTTTACACATGAAGCAAAGATCACAAAGAATGGAGAGCAATCAAAAGGTAACAATCCCTCTGCCCTATATACAGATAAGAAGTCTAAAGATAAGGGTAAAAGTAAGAAGGTTGATGAAGAAGGCTCTACCTCCCAAGCAAACTATGCAGGGAGAGGTAGATCATCTAGAGGTAGGGGCAGAGGAGGTAAGTCAGGTAGGGGGAGACCCTATAATCAATCTCCATGCAATATTTGTGGCTTGTCTAACCATACTACAGATGAATGCTACAAGAACTACAAGAACCAAAGAGGAAGAGGTCACCAAAGAGGAGGATACTCCCAAGGCAGAGGCAGATTCAATCAATCTCAAGGCTACCATGGCTACAACAATAATTACAATAATAGCTACAATCACAATGGCAATTATCAAGGTGGATACAGGAACAGGAAGGATTGCAACAATTATGCAGAGGATCAAGATGATTCCTTGTTGATTATGAACATGACATCTAAATCAGGTATCAATGATGATCATTTGTTCTATATTGACTCAGGTTGCTCTAATCATGTAGCTGGAAATGTTGCCTTACTCTCTGATTTGGAAGAACCCAAAGGCAAGCACCAAGTGCAGACAGGTGATGACACTAAACATTCAGTGGTTAAAGTAGGCAATGTCAAAACAAGTGATGGTAATCAAAATTTACTAAGCAGGGTATTGTATGTTCCAACAATCACCAAGAATCTGATGAGTGTAGGTCAGATTGTTGAAAAAGGTCTACAGGTCAGGTTCACTCAACATGGTGCATATGTGGAGGATCCAAGACATGGATTCAGAAAGATAGCCAAGGGAGAGAAATCAGGTAGATTATTTACCTTTGAACTTGAAGATACTAAGAACATTGCCTTGTACAACTATAAGGACCAAACCCTATCAGAATTGGAGATGTGGCACAAGAGATTGGGTCATATTGGAGAAAGGACCATAAAGCAAATGAGTAGAGATCAATGTGTGCTTGGGATACCTAATGTATCCAAGCAACACATGATATACAAGTGTGGGGCTTGTCAGTTTGGTAAGTCACACAGATTGCCATACACCAAGAAAGGATTTATGCATGAAGATTACTTGGAATTGGTGCATACAGATGTTTGGGGACCAAGCAAGGAGCCATCCATATCAGGATCAAGGTACTATGTGTCCTTTATAGATGACTATAGCAGATGGACTGTCTTGTACTTCATGAAACATAAAGATGAAGTATTTAATTGTTTCAAAAGGTATCTTGCATTAGTTGAGAATCAAACAGGTAGACATTTGAAGAGGCTAAGGTCTGATGGTGGTGGAGAATACTTCTCCAATGACTTTGAAGAATTCTTGCAGGAAAGAGGCATCAAGAGGGAGATTACCACAAGGTACTCACCTGAACAAAATGGGGTAGCTGAAAGAAGGAATAGACTTATTGTGGAGACAGCTAGGTGTATGCTTAATGAGAAAAAACTACCAAATTATCTTTGGGCAGAGAGTGTATCTACTGCCACATATTTAATTAACAGGTTGCCATCAAAGACACTTGATGGAATGACACCCTATGAGGCTTGGCATGGTAAGAGACCATCTCTGGATCATTGCAAGATCTTTGGGTGTGTTGCATATGTGCATATTCCCTCACAGGTAAGGGGAAAGCTAGACCCTAAGGCTGAAAAGTGTATTTTCATTGGTTATGATTTGAATCAGAAAGGATACAGGTTCTATAACCCCTCAAACAAAGGCTTCAAGGTAAGCAGAGATGTCATCTTTGATGAAAATGATTCATGGTATGAAAATGAGTGCAGGAAAGTTAACCTACCTTATGATATGGAAGAAGACTTTCCAAAGCTTGTCAGGCAAGAACCAACTTAGAAGGAGGACACAAGCTCAGATGATGAAGACACCATCAACATTGAAGAGTTCAAGGCTTGGAAATCCAAAGGGA
This sequence comes from Ceratopteris richardii, assembly GCA_020310875.1. NCBI lineage: Eukaryota > Viridiplantae > Streptophyta > Polypodiopsida > Polypodiales > Pteridaceae > Ceratopteris > Ceratopteris richardii. The sequence continues at coordinate 19,450,766 of CM035432.1, read as the reverse complement.
AGATGAAGATGAAGCAACTTGAAGACAATCCAGAATCCTCAACTCAAGCTATGAGGAGATCTCAAAGAGAAAAGAAGAAACCAATTAGGTATGGGTATGATACTTCACTTGTAACCAAGCACTCTGTATATCTTGCAAAGGATATCTTGAATGAAGAACCAGGTACATTTGAAGAAGCAATTACTAAACCAGAATGGAAGGAAGCAATGGATGAAGAAATGGAGGCTCTCAAGGAGAGTGATACTTGGGACTTGGTACCCAAGAAGGACTCCATGAAAGTTATAGGATCCAGATGGATCTACAAACTCAAGAGGAACTCAGATGGCACAATAAACAGGTATAAAGCTAGGTTGGTAGCCAAGGGTTTTGCACAAACCCAAGGCATTGATTATGAGGAGACATTTTCTCCTGTGGCCAAGATGCCAACTATCAGAATCATGGTGAGTGTAGCTGCATCCAAGAATTGGAACATGTACCAATTGGATGTGAAGAATGCATTCTTGAATGGATGGATATCTGAAGAGGTCTACATGTCACAACCACCTGGCTATGAGGATCCCAATAAGGTAAATCATGTTTGTAAATTGAAGAAGGCTCTGTATGGATTAAAGCAGGCACCTAGAGCATGGAATTACATATTGACAACCTATCTTTTGGATCAAGGATTTGTGATGAGTAAAGCAGATACTTCATTATTTATAAAGAAGAACAATTCAGAGGTAATATACTTGTGTGTCTATGTTGATGACATCATTATTACAGGAAATGATGTTCAAGGAATTAGACACATCAAAGGTCAAATGATGAAGGAATTCAAGATCAATGATCTTGGATTGTTGAAGTACTTCCTAGGACTTGAATTAGTATACACAAATTCAGGTATATTCATTACTCAGAAGAAGTACATTCAAGACATGGTCAAGAAGTTTAATTTGCAGGAAGCTAAGATCTCAAACATTCCTATGGAGGTCAACCACAAACTTAGTGCACATGAAGGAGAAGAGCTTAAGGATATTACAGGTTACCAAAGTTTGGTAGGTAGTCTTAATTATGCTACCTTAACCAGGATTGACATATCATATGGTGTTAGTGTACTTAGCCAATTTATGCATAAGCCAAGAGTACCACATTTGGAGGCAGCCAAGAAGATAGTAAAGTACCTAAAGGGAACACAAAATCATGGTTTGTACTTTCCATATTCATCAGACATTGATATCAAAGTATACTCAGATGCAGATTGGGCAGGTTGCAAGGATGACAGGAGGAGTACATCTGGTTACATATGCTTTGCAGGTGATAAACCAATTTCTTGGTCATCCAAGAAACAACCCACAGTGGCTCTGTCATCTACTGAGGCAGAGTACAGAGGACTAGCCAATGCCACTCAAGAAGCAATATGGTTGAAGCTACTATATTCAGAATTAGGTCTATACACAAGGCCACCTATCATATTTGGTGATAACACAAGTTCACTTCACCTAGCAGCTAATCCTGTGTATCATGCTAGGACAAAACACATAGAGGTTCATTACCACTATGTGAGGGAGAAATTGCTTAGCAAAGAAATTCAATTATCATATGTGTCTACTAATATACAATGTGCAGATTTGCTTACAAAAGCTTTGGATGGGAGCAAGCTATGCAGGTTTAAATCCATGATTGGATTACAGGATATCATTGAAGACTAAAGATGAAGACTCAAGCAAGTGTTTGGCTTGAGGGGGAGCTGTTGGTGCAAACAAGCCTTCACACTTGGCTTTGATTTGTGCCTTGAAGACTCAACATAAAGCTTGGACAATTGGAACCTTGGAAAGATAAAGTTTGAACCCATGAAGGATACATTTGAACCATAGAAATAGATGCTTAATTGATTGTTACTCTTTACCCAATGTAAAAGTCAATATGACTTAATCAATTATGTAATCACACCTACTAGAATAGAGTCGTGGAAAAAGTAGATGATCTAGTTGAGAGAATATCTCCCTAAGTCTAGTGGAGAGAATCAAGGGAACTTTAATTTGAATTCAAATTCAAATTTGTTCAAAATTCCTATAAAAGAGCTATGTAAAAGTCGCGGGAAAAGGAGCTCACTTCCCGAGGTAATTCCAAGCAATACATTGAGTGTGTGAGAGCTATTATTGAGCCTACACCTCTGAGTACCATTGGGCATCACTCTACATGCCAATGGGAATGTACATTTGATAGATTCAATACATATACTCATAGTCATTATCTCTGTGTTTTTCTCTGAGTGATCATCTTTAAGTCTGTCAACTTCAACAGGGCGTATCTCAAGATCTACTGAACCAAATTGGATGATTCAAAGCTCATTGGAATCAGCTCAAAGCATTCTACAACACTACAAAATTTCAAGTCATTCTATTCAGCCAATTGGGAGAAATCTCAGTCGAGGCAGTCACTGGTATTTTTTCTGAGTAGTTCCTAAAAAGTCGGGGGTGTCTCTGAATTTGCTAAAGATTATGCTCAGTGTATAGTTTGTTAATTGGAGTGATTTAACTTGCTAATGGTAGCTTGTTAAGTTAATTTAATACTCCTAGAAGGAATTAATCCAATTGCAAGTGTGCTGGTCACACTGAGCTTAGGACTGAGCAGGTATCATTACAGGAATAGAAAGTTTTTGGAGTTGTGAAGGTTCAAAATTATCTGTTTTGATTTGGTCATTACTCAATCACTTTGTAAAGCACCTATATAGTTTCTTGATGTCATTTGAAAGCTCAAGGAGTCTCCTAACCATATCTGAAGAGAAAAGAGGGCAGGTGTGAAGCAGGTCTAGCAGCACCAACTTGATCTTCTGATTGTACCCAGCCATCACTTCCAACAAGAGTGATTACCTCTAACGATCCTAGTGGCTTCTCGATGTGTCCATCGACCATTTGTAGCTTCATTCACATGGGTAGTAAAGCTTGTTTGCCCCAACATTTCTATAAGGAAGTGGTAGCAATGGCAACATATACTCCCAAATCTAGGATTTCCGTCATCGTATATCCTTGATAGGTGATAGGGAGATACTTATTTCCTTCTTCTCGTTTGCTCATATCGCTTATCTTGTCTATAGGTATTTCCAATACTTTCTTTTGTGATCCTACCTGAGAGTGGGAATTAGCTATTTCTAGCAATTGGTTTGCTACATGCTTCCATAAATCAAGTTTGATTTTGAATAGTTCTTCTAAAGTGAGTTGACACTACACTAGTGTTTTTGACTACTTTTGTGTTCCTAGGTATAACATGCTTTTATTTCTAATCATTATTGTGGGAGCTCTCATTTTAATAGAAATTGATTCCCAAGGCTTGTAAATTGAGGCAATTCTTGTAAGGAATTAAATTTGAAGTCTAATCATTTTCTTGATCACACATTTTCCTACTCTTTGAACATAGAGAGAATGTCATGAGGAATTTGATCATGAAGATAATCTACTTCTTGTAATAGAGGGGTTTCTCTCTCCTTGTCCCATTTATCCTCTTGTATTTCCCAGGAGAGCTCTTGGGAGTACTAGTTTATAAAGTGCTTATAGAGGAAGGTATTCCATTCTCCGTAGAGTTAGGATCATAAGTTTCTGGTGGAGGTAATATTTTTCTCTTGCTTCTACTATCTTGAGCCTCTGGTGTTGCTAAAGTCTATGGTTTAGCCACCAATTGCTCTATTATGTCCAATAGTCATTTGAAGTGTAGTTCATGTTTCATTGAGTTTTTCAAATTGAAAAGTTGACTTAATTTGAACATAGCCTAAGCTAATTCTACCATCTTTGCAAACAACTTTTGCCTTTCAATCTCTAATTCTATTTTAGGGTAGCATTTGTCCAAATTGCTACATTTGGCTCTTCTTGAAGTGGAGCCTGATAAGCTTTGAACATCATGTCCAAGGCTTGTTGTAGCTCAGTGATGAGTAGCACCTCCTTTAATGTCAATCCGGGAAGACATGAGGATGGTATGAAGACCTCGAGCAAGTGAAGGCACAAATGTGTGAGTGAGAAGCACACCAACATGCACACACATACACACACACACGTGCACACACAGCACGAACAAAGAGAGTAAGACAATGGAATCACTTCTATTATAACCAAGTTCTCATACAAGCTCAAAACTACAAGAAGCTCCCCCAAAAATGAGCTCTCTAGCTCTATTTATAATTTTTGACTAGCTTTGGCCTTGTCCAGACCTAGTGTCCGGCCTAGTTAAGAATTAGGTTCCAGGGCTTATTCGAGGGCTCAAACGAGATCTAAAAAATATGAAAATTGGCAGGCAACTACTTCTAAGGCTCCTCAAGCTCGACGACTCCTCGGCTTGTACAAAATGGAGCTACAAAAAGGTGAAATGATATTTACAAGGGTTTTTAGTGATGAGAATCACTTTTAAAATGATGTAAGGTTTGGAAAAATTTAATGGGTTGCCTTAGTGCTAGATCTGCATGTATGCCGTACTTGCTTCTCCCCATATGATGCCAACACTCTCCCCCCCCCTAGCGTCTGTCGTCTCTGACAAACCTCTGCTCCACGGTTTGATCAATGTACTGTTGTAATATGTCGGTTGCCAATTCTTGTTCTTTAATCCGTAGTCCTCGAACCAAATCTCTTTGCAAGGCATCCCAATTTACTGCTCCAGGCATGTGAAGTTGTGGTGTGGTGTAGAGCTCTGAGTGCATTGTTTGCTCACATGCAAATAGTTGTAGTAGGTGGGTTGGGCGGGGCGCGAACACTTCTGAGTGTGCTTCCCAGAGCCCCGTGGTGAACATGTCATCAAACGTTTGCTTGTAGCAAGCAGGGAGATACCTCATTCTTGCGTGCCATGCATAAGCGACTCGTATGCTCGGGGTTGTGCTCATATCATAAAGTAGGTCATAGTTACCGTTGATGAAGCCCGGAATTGGCTGTTGGATATTACGTACATTTCGAGAAGTCTTTAGCACCACTTGCATCATGTTCAAAATTTTGAGCATCATCTATGCAACGACATCTGGCATGGGGTGGAGGCGTGGCATCCAATGTCTGATGGTAGCTATCATATATGCTACTGTAGGTGTGCCTGTTGGTGGTGCGGTCGAGGGGTAATTCAGCCATTGTTTGCAATTTGCATTGTTCCGAACCTTTATAGCAAATGCTTTCCATGATCGTCTCCTTTGTACTGGTCCGAAGCAAGGGTTATACTTCAAATGCATGAGAGCGTGGTCCCATGTTCTAAGCATTTCCGGATAGGTTTCGAGTAACTTTTGCCTCTAGATGGGTTGGAATATGGCCCCTTTTTTGGCTGCCTCTGGAATATCCTCTGGTTCGAATTGTGTTGCGAACGTGGGGTACCTATTAGTGACTCTTTTGATTTCTGCATTGTAGTCGGCCAATAATACAAAGTAGGGTTTATATTGTAATTCAGAACTAGTTATCAGTCTTCTAGGGGCCAGGTATCTGAAATACTCTGATTGAAGTATGGTTTCTTCAATGGTCCTCGTTGCCAGCATCTGAGTGGAGATACGTTCCTCCTGAGTTGTCCCCATTTCTTCTACCTGTTTCATCCATGCCGAAGGCGGCTCTTCATAAGTGTCCTATCCTTCCTCCGTGATTTTGCCTCCTGGAAGGGGTTGAGGCGCATAGTTGTCTTCAAATGTTTCCTCCACTGGAATGATTACTGCTTCTTCTAGTGGTTGATCAGGTGGAGAAGGGGGTCGTTCATACTATAACAACTTGATCTTTAATTCTGCCACTTGTCGTCGTAGCTCAAATACCTCATTGGTTGTTGAAGATTCGGGCTCTGGAGAAGTGGCTGCATGGACCATCTTTTTAGCTTCTAGTGGTTGTGGTGTAGGCACTTGGGATCTCTGTAGCTCTTTTACTTGGTCAACCAGCTGATCATGTGCTTCTAAGAGGTTGGCATAGGTTTCCAAGATTTGTTGTATGCTTTCTGAAGGGACGGCCCGGAAGCTAGCGGGGTCGATGGGTGCCCCTGGAGTATTCTCTATGGCGGCTTCGAGGTTGTCTTGATTTTGTTGTTGTAATCTCCTATTTTCTTCTTGGGCAGCCGCTAGGTGTCGTCGGAGTAGAGCCATGTTTCTTTGTAGCTTTGCATTACGGGCTAGCTGATCTCTCACTTGTTCCTCCATAGCCTTACCCGTCTCCGTATACCCATACTTTGCGTGTATGGTCATCAATGAAAGTAACATAAAACCTGCAACCACCCATAGATGTGGTCTTTGCTGGATCCCAAACATCTCCATGTACTACTTCTAGTACATTCTCACTAAAATGCTTGTCATGTGGAAATGATGCTCTTGACTCTTTACCAAATTGACATGTTGCACATACCTTTTGCATTTCTGCAACTTTGAAATTTGGTAGTCCATCGACAATCTCCTTTGACCGCATCAATTTCAGCCTTTGCAAGTTTTCATGTCCAATTCGTTTGTGCCACATCTCTATATCTGCAATAACTCCTGCACCTTTTGCAAACATGGCTGCATTCATTTCAGGAATCTTCACATTTAAGGTGAACATCCTACCCACTTTGGTTCCTTTGGCAACCAATCGTCCATCTTGCTTGTACTCTTCTACATATAATCCATCAACATTGAACCTAGCTTGTAATCCCTGGTCAACCATTTGTCCAACAGAAACTAGATTTTGTGTTATATTTGGAACATGCAACACATCAGCAGGATGTTTTACCTTTCTATCCTCCATCGATAGTGCTATGTTTCCTGTATGCTCAATAGGATGTGATGTGTCATCACCTATTTCAACATATCCAAGAACTCTCAATTTTTGCAAAGTACTAAACTATTCCGCATGACTGGTCATGTGATTTGAAGCACCTGAATCAACATACCAGACATTATCATTTGATTTTGAAACACTAGTAGACATCGTATTCATCATGTGATGTTGAACCATGAACAACTTCTCAGAATCATCTGTACTTGTGGATGCATAGTTGTTTTGCTGCCTTCTGTTATTTTGATTCTTCAACCTGCAATCACATTCAAAGTGTCCAGGTTTACCACAATTCCAGCATCCTTTACTATCATTACCTGAATCATTTCTTTGGAAATTTCTGCGACCTCTTTGGCTCCCCCTGCCTTGAAACTGTCCTCTTCCTCCTACATGATTCTGTTGTTGACCTTGTTCTTGGTTACTGTTTCCTCTTCCATTTCCAAAACTTCTACCTCTGCCTCTTCCTCTATTAGAGTAGAATACCTGCTCAAAACTGGGTTTTCCTTGGGAGTTTGAATCATCACCAAGATTCTTTTATTCAATAATCAGCATGGATACCAAATCAGCAAAATTTGGAATATTTTCCCTGGTCTGTATAGAAGTTCTAAACTACTTATATGCAGCTCCTAAACCACGAAGGCACACTTCCATCTTATCATCATCATCTACATTCACGCCAATAGATGCAAGTGACTCACATATGCTTTTGATTTTCAGAGTGTAGTCACTTATCGACATGCTCTTTTTCTCCAATGTATGCAGCTCGTTCTTGAGTTGCAATTTCCGTGCCTTTGTATTAGTCTCATACAAAGTGACCAAACCGTTCCAAGCTACTTTTGGAGTCTTGGCATCGTGTATGTGTCCAATCATGCTATCTTGTATGCTAACAAATAGCCAATACATTACCTTTCATGCTCCTTGATTCCCTTCCTCATATGCTCTTAACTGGTCTGCAGTCTGATTCTTTTTTGGTAACTGCGGAGCATTTTCATTCTCTCCTTCGATGTACTTCCAGTAGCCTTTTGCCATCAGAAAATTCCTCATTCTAAATCTCCAAGCATGGAAGTTGTTCTTGGCCAGCTTATCGCTCATAAGCTGACTCATTCCATCTGTGTTTGCCATTTCTGAAGCAATTCATAACACTGCAAAACACTACAAGTAGCACTTCTACTTGAACACTATCGCACTATGACGTGACAGTTCGATCTCAGAAAAACACAGTTTTTGTGTATCAACAATACATGGAATCGCTTGAATTCTGGATCTAGAATATATGAGTGTTACCAAACACAACGAAAGTTACAGTTTCTGAAATTGACCTGGTTTTTCTGTGGGCCCCACCTTGGGGCTGAAAACGGAGGTCGAGATGGCTCTGAAACTTCGATCTGACAAAAACAAGTGATCCTAAAGGGATAAATCTCGAAAATATTTTGAGGTCTTCTACCTTTCGACCAATTTTCATAGAGAACAGAGGCCATTTATGAGATCGTGTTTTCTCCACGCCTTAGCGTGTAGTCTTCACCGTTGCCTTCTCCATGAGCTCTCTACAGCCATGCTGGCTTTGATACCATGTCATGAGGAAGGAGATAAGGAAGAGAGCTCAGACACACACTCTCACTCTCAAGGAGAAGCACACACACAGATTGAGGCAAGGAAGAATAATCTTCTTCTTCTTCTTCTTCTATTACATAAAAGGAATGTACAAGAATGACCTAAAAAACAAGAATACAAGAAGTGCAATATATAAAGATCAGTACATAAGGAAAAACCTAATGTCCACGAATGAGTGAGCTGGCAAGGAAAAACTGTGCCATCACTCTCGCTAGATAAATCTAATAAAGCTCAATGAAATATCCCTGACATATATCGGCGTGACCACTATACATGTCAGAGAAACAAAAAACTGGTACGTGTCATCCTGGATCATCACATGTTGAGCTTGATATCTCAACATTTTTTATCTTCATCATACCAAGACCTGTGTTCTTCAAACACAACATCTCTACTAGTAGTGGATTGCTTGGTTGAAGGATTGAAGAACCTGTAACCCATCTGAGTTGAATCATATCCAATAAACACTGCCTTTGTTGCCCTTTCATCTAGCTTACCTCTTATTTGTGATGGTACATGAACATAAGCTAAACAACCAAAAACCTTGCAATGTCCAAGACTAGGTTTTCTTCCATGCCATGCTTCATAAGGAGTCATACCTTGAAGTGATTTGGATGGTGTTGGAAGATGCATTTTTGGAAACCTTTTTTGAAGGACAAATATTGTAAAATGATAGAAATTTGTAGAAATATTTATGCAATTGTTGTAATAATAAGGAAGAGTCTTCCTTATGTAGGATAGAATCTTATGTATTTTTTCTAGAATTTTTGGAAACTCTTAGATAGCATATTTTTAGAATAATAGAGGAAAGGACCAAAATTCAAGTATGAAAGAGGACACTTGAAAATGTATATAAGTCAATTTTCTCTATTTTGGAGAGGTTGGTTAGTCATTTGCTCATGCTATCAATAGAGAAGAGAGAGTTTCTGCTGAAATCGTGTTTTCTGCTGTTATGTGTATTTCTATTGATGTGAGATCTTATTTCTTGCTTAGTCATGGAGATTTGTGAATTTCATTTGTGTAATACTGAGTAAGATGTATGAAGAGAGATGATTACTGATGTATTGAGTGAAGAAAGATTGAAGAATGATGCAGAAATGTGAAAATCATCTACTGTTACAGAATCGCGATTGTCTCGTCTCTGTGATACAGGTGATATTTTCCAATTCTGATTTCATAATTGTATTCTGATGAGAAAATAACATGAATTAGACACAAAGATCATAGAAAATGATGAAGATTTGCTCTAGATAAGGTAAACCCTAGAAATTTCCTCTTCATTTTCATTTTCTCAGAATTCCAGCCATCAATCTCTTATTTCTATGAATCTATCATCTAGAAGGGGCTGTGGTCTTATGGATATTCCCAGGATTGACAAAATAAAGATGATTTGTTGATTCTTTTGTACTTCATGATTGGAGAGGACAACTCCAAAGTCAATAACAAACATTTTTTGGCGCCGTTGCCGGGGAATATTCCAAAAACTTCATTGAAGTTGGACCTTTGCTGGATCTTCTGTTGATGATGGTAACCAACACAAGAAAAAGGTAAAACTCATCAATCAAGGAATGTGCACATGAATAGGTAGATGTCATTGTTTGTCTTTGGGGAAAAAGAAAGCAATTGATATCTTGTAGAATTGGAAGTGCTGAAATCTTTGTAAATTGATAGTTGCTCATCATATTGTTGAAGTAAAAGTGCAGGTGTATGGAAGATTTGAGCCAAGAAAGCTGAAGATGAGGTAACTTGAGTCTATTCTTGCATTTCTGGATTTCTTTTTGCCCAAGTACTAGGCACCATGGGTGATCTTGGGAAGATAACATGGTGATACTAAGGAAAGGACAGTTAAAGTAGCTAGAAGTAAGTATAAAAGATTCAGTTGTTGACCAAATCTAAGCATTAATCTTGAGTTGTTCTGCATTTTGAAAAGAAAGATGTGATTGAGTTTATCTTTGCAAAAATTGTTTGCCTTCCATAACACATTTTCATTTGAGAGATTTTCTTTTGCACTTTAGTGATAGCTAAGGACATAGAAACTCATAACCAATCAAGAATCAGGGGATCAGTGGATCACCAAAACCAGAAACCCTAAGTAAAGTGTTCACCTTTATTTTTAGGGCAAAAATACCAAACAAATTCATAAAACTCATCAAAAACAATCAAACAAATTTCTTTTCTTGTTAGGAAGCTGAAGTGAGGTGTAGTGGACAAGAGTGATTGTGGAAAAGTAGAAGAAAAAAAAAAATGGTCAAAAAACCAGAAAATTAGAAAACACGATTCTCTGCACAAAATCGCGATTTTCTGAAAAAAGTGTTGGTTCTGGAGCAACATTTCAAGTGATTGTTGAATTGAAGTTGTTAAAGGGTATTAAAGGTAATTAAGAACAAGAGACTACTCAAATTGGCATAAAATCAACAGTAAGCAAAAACACGACTTTCTGTACAAAATCGCGATTTTCTGAGTAAGGTCATGGTTTTTGTACAATAATTCAGGACTTTGGAGGATTACAAAGAAGAGAAGGTATTGAAAGAAAACAAGGACAAAGAATACTCAAAATTGCAAAAAACACGATTCTCTACACAAAATCGCGATTTCCTGTAAAGGGAAATTTTTGGAAATTGTTAGCATATTTGGGTAACTAGAGATAAGAAAGTGTAGTGGAGATCATTAAGATTGAGTAAGTGAAATTGAACAAGTGAAAGAGGGTGAAAAATTGGAAATCACACAAAATCGCGATTTTCTGGACACTATAAAAACCTAGAATTGAAGGAAAATTTCATTTTGAGTGAGAGTGAGTGAGAGAGAGAGAGAGAGAGCAAAATCGGGACTTCCAGCAAACAGTGGATTTCTGAGGACTTCTCTACCAAGCAAGCAAGGTAAGGACTTTGTCATTAATTTGGAAAACACATTTTTGCATTAAGTGATCACATAGCACCAAGAAATGAGAAAGAACTAAAAATCACGGAATCGCGATTTTCTGTATTTTGAGTTTTTTGGTAGGAAAACCTTAAATTTGCATTTGAATGTTTCATTGCATGTCAAAATTTCAGTAAGGCGATTCTGGTAGAGAAAGAAAATTTTGAAAAATCAAAACTTTTAAATTTCAAAAAATCAGTCAGAATCGCGATTCTGTAAATAACACACAAAATCGCGATTTTGAACAATTAGAACAACATCGCGATTCCCAGAACGCGATTTTCATAAGAAAATCGTGTTATTTACAATCTGTGAGCAATCACGATTGTCTGAGATCAAAATCGTGAAAAACACGATTTTCATTCAAAATCGTGTTAAACACGATTTTCAGTCAAAATCGTGAAAAACACGATTCTGATCACAGAATCGTGAAAAACACGATTTTCACTCAAAATCGTGAAAAACACGATTTTGATCACAGAATCTGAAAAACACGATTTTGATCACAGAATCGTGAAAAACACGATTTTGATCACAGAATCGTGAAAAACACGATTTTCACTCAAAATCGTGAAAAACACGATTTTCACTCAAAATCGTGAAAAACACGATTTTGATCACAGAATCGTGAAAAACACGATTTTCACTCAAAATCGTGAAAAAACACGATTTTCACTCAAAATCGTGAAAAACACGATTTTCACTCAAAATCGTGAAAAACACGATTTTGATCACAGAATCGTGGAAAACACGATTTTCACTCAAAATCGTGAAAAAACACGATTTTCACTCAAAATTGTGAAAAACACGATTTTGATCACAGAATCGTGAAAAACACGATTTTCACTCAAAATCGTGAAAAACACGATTTTGATCACAAAATCGTGAAAAATACAAAAATTGTTAGAAAATCGTGAAAAACACAAAAATAATCACAAAATCGTGAAAATCAATACTTTAGTTAGAAAATCGTGGAAAAACACAATTTTGATCACAAAATCGTGAAAAATACAAATATAATCAGAAAATCGTCAAAAATACAAATAAAGTCAGAAAATTGTGAAAATTAATTGAATGATACTTAGGTCTGGAAACAAACTTTCTAAACAAGACCTAACAAGGAAGGAGACAGAAACAGTAAAAGGCAAAGGGCAAGAAAGAAGTTTAGGGCAAGAAAACAACATGGAAAACATAAATGAAACAAACGAGTCTATGGAAACTGGGGATTTTAGAAATATCATCAAGTACATGTATACAAATAGGTTTGAAACCTATGTATATCAGGATGGAATGCATAAATTTCTCATTAGATTGAGAAATTTAGAAGTTCCCCTGAATATAACCCCTGTAGCTCAATTCAAAGACGGGAGATATGAAGATAGGCAAGGATGTGTGTACATATTCTCTCCAGACCCAGAAAATTCAAATGATCTAGGGCAATGTACTGACAAAGGACCTTGGGAACATAACATGGAGCAGACAAATTTACCTAGGCCAAATGAAAACTATACCGGTAACGAACAACAACATGGGAGGAGAACACAGATTTCCCCAAATCCCTTTGACAAGGAACCAGAAGGATATAATGACTTCCCACTCAGGAGAAGATCCCATTGGCAGCCTCAGGGTAGAATGCTTAGACCATACCAAGTTGCCAAATGTATGAAGAACCAATATGAGGGTTATTCAGATCCTCATGCTCATGCTGCAGAATTTAGGCAATTGATCAGAGCTGAAGAAGTAGAAGATTACAAAATACAATTTGAGGCATTTGGTCTAACCCTAACAGGACCAACCTTATCTTGGTTCATTCCTTTGAGAAAGGAAATGTACCAGGATATTGAATCTTTCTTAGAAGCCTTCATTGGGGAATTCTCTAAGACCGGGATAAAACATAGCACAGCCACATTGATACATAGTTTCAAGCAGCAAAAGGATGAAAATGTTAGAGAAGCAGCCAGAAGATTTAAACAATACATTGATAGATGCCCAAGAGAGGAAGTACCTTCCATGGCAAAACAGGTATCCTTATTCATTGAGGGTCTGAGAAGTGCCCAACTAAGAACTCTAGTGTATTATAGAAGATGTCCTGATTTAGCAGCCTGTGTGAAGGAAGCAATAGATTTGGAGGACAACAGAGGTCAAGATCTGTTAGCATTTGATCAACCAAGATCATATGAAGACAAAATTCCTCCAGTAGAAGAGTTGGCTCAGGCTATTGCTAAAGCCCTAGAGGTAAGCACTAAAACTAATCTGATAAACTCTAGGATAAACACAAATAAAAAATGTTACATTTGTGGAGAAAATCATCTGGCACAACAATGCCCATATCAGAAGCCACCACACTTACAAGATAGGAAGACACTTAAGTATTGTACATTAGAGAGAAAATGGACAAACCATACCAGGGAGGAATGCTTCTATAACAAACAACCCATCAAGGAAAGAGATTATATGGCTCAAAGGGAATCAGGCTATACTGAACAACCAAGACCTGTGCTTGGACAACAACCTCCTATACCAACTAATGTGGTACCAATCAAGTATACACCAATAGAGGACGGGAATTCAAGACTAAGATCACCATATAAGGAAGAATATCACTAGAGTGAGGGATATCAAGAAGATTGGGAAGAATATGAAATAAGAGAACCAGAGTTAAAAGCCCTAGACTTGGGAAATGGGAAAATTGAAATGGACACAGCAACATTCATGTATATTACCAACAATTACATGTCCAACCAAAAACCTCAATTCAAAGGGGGACCGAAGATAACTTGTTATAGGTGTGGGGGAGAGCATTTCATTAGAGACTGTCCGCAACCTCCTACATTGAGAATAGAGGGAGCCTACTGTAAGGATTGTGGCAGAGAACATTTGATAAAAGATTGCCCAAAGAATCCCCAAAAACAACAGAACACATCTAATAACATACCTTTAAAAACAGTTAACATTATGGAACAAGAAGAATTGAGTGAAAATGACCAAGTGGGAATAAATATTATAACAAGGGCTCAAGCCAAGCAACAAGGACCAATTAAAGAACAAAATGAAGGTTCAACCTCAAAGGTGAAGAGAAATAGACAAAAAGGGAAATGGGAAAAGAAGAGAAGGATGGGCAAAAATTTGGAAGAAAACAATCAGGATCAGCCCAAAAGTACTTCTCCTCAAAAGACACAAAATCAGTCTGAAATAGGAAGTTCTCAGAGTCTAGACACCCTAATCAAAGCATATAAGGGAAGGATTCAAGAAGGACCAAGTCCTACAGATCATGCAGTGGCCTATCCCATACCAGAGTTAGAGCATGAAAGGATGCAAAAGTGTAAACAAATCATTCAGGAAGTACAACTCAGAATGGGGGAAGGAAGTAGCTCGCAGAGAACAGTTGAACAACTTGAGAAAACGAAAACACGGGAAAGTTCTAACAAAAAAGAAAATCCACAAATAAAATTCCAGATGATTATAGATGAACAATGTAGCATTACATGTCACACAACATGGGAAGAACTGTTGAAACAAAATCCTCATTTACAAAACAAAATGAACAAAGGGGAAACAATACCTGGAAACCTTCATTCACCATTACAAGAATTAGAGGAATTATGGTATATTCCTATTGATAAAATAGGAGGGTATTGTGAAGGGGAAGAAGGAAATTCAACCCTAAAAATACAATATGGAAAAAACTTTGCTAAAGCCATTTTGGATAGTGGATCAGGAGTGGCCATAATGACTAAACAAACCTGGGAGAAATGGGGAAGCAATGAATTACTACCCACTAAGATGAGATTGCAACTTGCAGATGGGCATATAGAAAAACCCCTAGGTATTTGGGAAAAAGTAATTGTGGATATATGTGGAACGGAAATAGAACATACTTTTGCCATAGTAGAATTTCCACAATCCACTTCATATGAAATCATCCTAGGAAGGCCTTTCATGAGACAAATGCAAATTGTGCAAGATTGGGGTAATGATTGTTTATATCTCCAAAGCAAAGGAAGAATAACAAGAGTGAACTTAAGAAATGGGCATTACTGTGATATATCTCCTCAAGAATGGTACAAAATACATCAAAATCAAGAAGAAAGTGAGGAATCAGAGTTTGAGGATCAGGAAGAGAGTGAATCAGCAATATGGAAGTGTAACATAATAAGAAACCTCACCAATGGAAAAAGGAGATTGAAAAGAGAAGATTGTGTGGAAGGAAGAAAAGTGCAAGATGAGAGTTATGTGCCACAACAATTTAAGGATGAAGAGTTTGAGCCCTACGGGTGGAACCAAATTTTGGCTACCATGGACATAGCCAATGAGGAGTATGTAGGAGTGGAATTTCAAAATGAAGAAGGGTTTGATATTTTTCACATTAGTATAAACATGATAAGTGTCTCAAAAACAGAGGAGGATCAAGATTCAGAAATGGTATTAAAAAAAGGAAAAACAGAATATTTGGAGATAGTAAAAGCTGAAGATGCAATCAAAGATAAAATCTCAGGCAAATACAAGGAACATAAACACATAGAAATGCGAAAGGAACAAGAAATTGAGAAGAAAGAGAAGGAAATAAACAAGGACCAATACTTTGATGTACCAGCAAATTTTAAAACCTATGAAGTAGAAGACAGACTACTTCTAAAAATGAAACCAAAGAGAGAAAAAAAGAAAGGAGAAGCTTATGATAATGAAGAACAAACTATTTTGATCATGATTACTCAGGAAGAAGGAGAGGAAAGACATATTGTAATAGTTGATGATATGACCATAGAGGAAGAAGAAGCACTAAGGAACCTAGCAAAGAATTATAGGGATGTATTTGCTTACAGTTATAAAGATTTAAAAGGAATTGATCCAAAAATCTGTGAGCACAAAATTCCTATGACTCCAAATGCAAAGCCTAGTAAACAGAGACATTATACATTCAATGATAAATACTCTGCCAAGATAAAGGAAGAAATTGACAAGTTGTTGACTGCTAACTTCATTTATGAAATTGAGTATACTGAATGGATATCACCCATAGTTGTGGTACCAAAAAAGAATGGGAAACTTAGGGTATGCATTAACTTGAAAAAAGTGAATGCAGCAACTATAAGGGATAATTATCCATTGCCAATAACAGATCATCTTCTTGAGAGAGTTGCAGGAAAGGAAGTTTATAGCTTTCTAGATGGGTTCTCAGGATACAATCAAGTACCAATAGCCTTGGAGGACCAACATAAGACTGCCTTTTCTACAGAATGGGGGATTTATGCTTTTAGGGTTATGCCCTTTGGATTGACCAATGCCCCAGCAACTTTTCAAAGATTGATGTGTCATATCTTCAAAGAATTCCTGAGAAATGTGATGGAAATCTATGTAGATGATCTATGCACTTTCTCTTTGAAAAGACAGGATCATTTACAAGATTTAGAAAGAATATTCAGGAAATGCAGGACATACAGAGTATGCTTAAATCCTGAAAAGTGTGTATTCTATGTAAGACAAGGAAGAATGTTGGGTCACATAGTTTCAAAAAATGGAATTTCTACTGATGAGAAGAAGATAAAAGTTATAATAGAGCTTCCAAGACCTACAAATGTGAAGGAACTCCAAACTTTTATGGGACATTGTGGGTACTATAGGAAATTTGTTCACAAATTTGCAGATATAGCTAAACCCTTATATGCCCTCATCACAAAGTTTGAGTGGAATAAAGAATGCGACCAAGCCTTTGAAACATTGAAAACTTGTTTGGTGACAGCCCCAATTCTAAAAACACCTCAGTGGGATAAAATATTTCATGTGCATGTAGATGCTTCAAATTATGCTTTGGGATGTGTGTTAGCACAACCTATAGAAGGAAGTAAATTAGATTTCCTAGTAGCATATGCTAGTAGACAATTGAACATTGCAGAAAAGAACTATACAACCACTGAGAGAGAAGGGTTGGGAATGATATTTGCTGTTAAAAAATACAGACATTACCTATTGGCCAACAAGTTTAAGTTCTTTGTGGATCACCAAGCTTTACTTTATTTAGTAAATAAACCATGTCATACAGGAAGAATAGTTAGATGGTTTCTTTTACTAATGGAATTTGAATTTGAGGTGGTGGTTAGACAAGGCAAAACACACTTAAGAGCAGATCATTTGTTAGAATTCAGTCCAAAGAACCTAGTTCACCCTTAGATGATGACCTGCCAGATACATACCTGTTCAAAGTAGAAAGTGTTCCTGAATGGTCCATATCATTAATTCCTTTGTTAACCATGGGACCTTGTAGGTCATTAGCAAATAACACACATGTGGTGTTGCAAAGCAGGAATTTTATGTTGCTAGCTGGGCATTTGTATCACCTCAATCAGTCAGGTGTACTGGAATACTGTACCCCAGAAGAGGAGCAACATGAATATGTAAGAAGAGCTCATTGTTGGAACCCATGTATTCATGCTTCCAAAATAGTCACTATAAATAATCTTGCTAGGATGGGAGTACATTGGCCAAACAAAATTCAAGATGTGGAAAGATATGTTGCTAAATGTCAAGAATGTCAAGATTTGCAGAATTCAGAATTAATAACTCTATATTGGTTTAACAAAAATCCTGAGTGGAGTGAAAACATTGTTGAAGAATTAAGGAAAAAGGAGAAAGGGAAGCAACTTATAGCTGGTACAGATTCAAGAAATTTACAAGAAATTTCTGAAGAATATCAACTCATAGGAGAACAATTATACAAAAAAGGAATGGATGGTTATTTAAGAATATGTGTTCCTGAAGAAAAGTATTTGGAGATGTTGGAAATGGCACACTGTGGAGCGGCAGGAGGACACTTTTCTAGTGATAGAACAGCCAAACTCATTTTGTATTCTGGCTTTTGGTGGCCAACTCTATTTCTTGATGCAAGAACTTATGTAAAAAGATGTGACATCTGTCAAAGAGTGAGTCAACCAAATAAAAGAGATAACATGCCATTAATCCCATTAATTTCAGCCAGAGCTTTTAGCAAATGGGGATTGGACTTTATTGGACCTATACATCCTCCAGCTAGACAATCTCATGCAGAATACATATTAGTGGCTACTGATTATTTGACAAAATGGGCTGAGGCCAAAGCCACTAAAAGAAATGATGCTCATACAACTGCTAAATTTTTGTATGAAAATATTGTTACTAGATTTGGACTTCCAATTGAATTAGTAAGTGATAGGGGAACTCATTTTTTGAACCAGATCATAGAAAACATGACCAAATATTTCATGATTCGTCATAGTAAGTCAGCCCCATATCACCCACAAGCTAATGGGTTAGCAGAAAGTACTAATAAAGTACTTTGCACTGTATTGTCCAAATTAGTCAACACAAATAGAAATGATTGGGATTCTCAACTTAATCATGTTCTCTGGGCCTATAGAGTGGCATACAAAACTGCTTTAGGGACTACTCCATTCAATTTGGTATATGGACAAAATGCAGTTTTACCCATGGAATTTCTTATTCCAACATTAAAAGTGGGTAGTCAATACAATTGGACAGGACATGAATTATCTGAGAGAGTCATAGATTTAGAAAAACTGGGAGCATCTCGACTACAAGCAGTAATGAGTATATATACAGACAAGAGAAGACAAAAAGCCTACCATGATGTGCATATAAAAGAAAAAGATCTTCAAGAAGGAGACTTGGTTCTGGCATACACAGTCAAGGAGCATCAGAAAAAATTTCAGAAGAAAGGTCATGGGCCATACATTATACATACGATAAGCAAGAGTGGAGCCATTCAATTAGCTAACATTGATGGAGAAATCATGCCTAATTTTATAAGCGGATGTAGAGTTAAGAGGTATGAGTGTCCATTAACTACTGATGAATGGAGAAGACTGCAAAAGGCTCAAAATAGGAAAAAAGAAGAAGAAAACATCAGAAAGGAGGCTCAACAAGAAGCAAAGGAGAGAATAAGAAAAATGAGAGAACTTAAGGAGGTGTGTTTATGTGAAAGCACTCTAAAACAAAGAGAACATTTGCCTGTGATAGAAATGGATCATCAAAATGAAAACATAAGGGTTTTGATAGATTCAAGAGCTCAAGTGAACTTGATCAGTTCAGCCTTGGTAAATAAATTTAGAATAAAGAGGAATAAAAGCAGAAGGTTGATCAAAACATTAGAAGGAACAATGATTCAGAGTTTGTCTTCACTTGTTATTAAAGTTAAATTTAATAATGAATATATGAAGATAGACTGTGAAGAGTGGCCAGATCAGCTGATGACTGAAAAATTGATTTTGGGACAACCCTGGCTCAAACAAGGTAAAGTTATTTTAAACTTTGAAAAAATGAAGCTTAAATTGACCATAAATGACAAAAAAATTTTAATGTTTTTTCGGAGTGATGAAAAACAGGAAATTCATCTAGATGTTCATGACCCAGATATGGAAGGATTTACTTTCTCAATGAAGGACAGGGACATAGTGTCACTACAAAATGATCAAGCTTCTTACAATCAAAACCAGCAAGAGAATTCAGGAGTAGAGAAGAATGGTGAGACAAAACGAGGAAGACACTCATTGCTTAATTTGAAACATCAACAAATCAGAACAAGAGGGACATGGAAAGGAGGCATACACCGATATTACTCCTTAAAACAGGAAGTTAGAACAAAATGGGTATGGAGACCAAAAAATGCTACAAAATGTTGGTCTGGGAAGCATGGATGTTTGGATGACATAAGGGCAATTGCAGTTAAACATTATTGGGTAAAAAAATCAGAATTATGTCAATGGCAGAAAGATCATCCACATTTGACCTATCTTCAGAATTTGAGAACAAAATATTAAAAAAAGGAGAGAGAAGGATGACAAAAGTATCTTCTTTTAAACCTTTTCCCCTTAAAAGAGAATTAGGAGGGGAAGAAAAGGAGGACAGAGCAAAAAAAAAAAAAAAAACTAGACACAGTTTGTATTTTATTTTGTTTTTAAATTTATAAAGCACAAAGCAAGATATAGGGAGGAGGAAAGTAAATTATTATGGAAAATTTGTATTATTTTGTTTCAATTTTCTATGATCATCTTTTGATTTCTATTTTTCTGAAGTTGTTTTTTTTTTTCCATTAATCATTGTTGTTGGAAGCAGTCAGAGGCACAGACGCCACGGAAGCATGTGAGGACAAAGCAAGGAGCCAGGCGGATCAATCTTTTAAACAAATACATGTCTTATTAATTTTTCCAAAACATTCAACAGTGATTATTATCACTAATTGTAACATATGTATCATAGAAAACCCCATTTTGTAATCCATAGCTCCATTTTGTGCAAGCCGAGGAGTCCTCGAGCTTGAGGAGCTTAGGTAGAATACTCGTACCAAATTTCGTTATTTTTAGACATCGTTTACCCTCCCAAATAGCCTCTAGGACCTAATTTTTAACTAGGCCGGCCACTAGATGTGAAACCGGTCAAAACTAGTCTAGAAACTATAAAAAGAACTAGAGAGCTCATTTTTGAGGTTGGTTCATTGTTAGCTTGTTTGAGATTAGAGTTATTCTTGAGCTTGTAAGAGTATTCTTGAGTAATAGAGCTAATTTCCCACCTTCCATTGTGTCGTGCTTGTCTCTTCATTGTGTGTGTGTATGAGTGTGTGCATCTTTGTGCTTCTCACCTTCACTCTCACATCATCTCACGTTCACGATCTTCATATCACTCCTACCTCTCCCTCGGATTGACATTAAGGAGGTGAAGCTTCTTAACGTGGTTCTCACCATTGTGCTAGAGCAACACCAAATTTGGCGCCGTTGCCGGGGATCGAGTCTAGGACGAATGTGTGATGGTAAGAGTATAGCAAGAAGAGGCGTTGGAAGGTAAAAATTTCAGTTTTTGTTGTTGTTTTTACTTAGCTTTTAGTGTTTTTCACCTCCCCCACACTCCATCTTCATCATCGCATCATCATCTCCATCTCCAAAAAAATCAGAAAATTCACCATATCCACCCATTCACCTCATTTCCCCTCATTTGTGCGTGCGAGAGAGCGAGAGAGAGTTTTTGCGCTTGTATGCACTTGTGTTTTCTTGAGTTTTCTTGCAGGTACAGAGCTTCAGAGCATCAGGAAAGCTTCCAAAAGGTAAAAATTTCAGTTTCTGTCAGAAATTTCCGACTGTGTCAGACCATCGCGATGGTCCGCCAAGTTCGGAATTTGGAGAAGGCGACCACACCAGCGTGAAGAGCACACCTGCGCCACTAGGAATCCATACTCGCATCCCAAAAATTCGTCATTTGGTGGACCATCGCGATTGGCTCGGACCATCGCGATTGTGTCACACCATCGCGATAGGCTCACGCCATCGCGACGGCTCGGCCGGACCATCGCGACGGTTCGCTTTTTCGGACCATCGCGACGGTTCACTTGAGCCATCGCGACGGTCCAGTCGGACCATCGCGACGGTTCATGTGACCCCGGACCATCGCTATTGGCTTATGCCATCGCCACGACAGTGCCACGTGTCACGATAGACCATCGCGACGGTTCAACTTTTGGACCATCGCGACAGCCCAAAATCGGACCATCGCGATTGGCTCAAGCCATCGCATCGCGGACCATCGCGACGGTTCACTTCGGACCATCGCGATTGTCCACCGTTGACCGTTGACCGCGCCATCGCGATTGTCCGCCCGATCACGCCATCGCGACGGTTCATTTTTTGGACCATCGCGACGGTTCGACCTCACGCCATCGCGATCGTTCACTTCGAGCCATCGCGACGGTTCGACCTCACGCCATCGCGATTGTCCAAATCCCACGCCATCGCGACGGTTCGCTTGGACCATCGCGACGGTCCCAGACCATCGCGATTGCCCACCCCCATCGCAAATTTTGGACTCCAATTTTTGACCAAATTTGGGGGTATTTTTGGAAAATTTTTGGACCATTAGACTCATAGGAGACCCTTTAGCTCATATTTGAAGGAAAATTGGATTGTCAGTTTTTACCCCCCAGGGCCTGAACGCTCATAACTTTTTCATCCGAAGTCCGTTTTTTGAGCTTAATAGCTCGTTAGAAAGCTCGTGACGAGTACTACGTGAGCTCAACTGTTTTGTTCATAAATTATACGTCTATTTTTGGATAGGCTAATTTGAGGTTCACCTAGTCTGGGACTAGGAAGTCAGGGGGCACACATTGAAAATTTGAGCTTAAAAGGTGAATATACTCAAGTGTTAATCATCTTGTGAATTGGTCTAATATTGGAATTTTCCAGGTCTAGCAAGGGCAAGCAAAGGCAAGCGAGCAAGGCAGTGAGGACAGCAAGGCTTGGGAAGCACGGCTTCTTGGGCAACAGGACATCAGAGCAACCAGAAAAGCCGACTCGAGGTTGGAAGATTACTCAACCCCCTCAGTCAATTCTTAGCTTAGACTAAAACGTTAGCATTGTGGATTTAAGTCGATAGGAACGCCTCAAGTTTAAGATACTTAATTATTTCAAGTCTAAGACTTAAAGTAAAGGTGTGTGTGACGCGAAAACCTAAAGAAAAGAACATAAGTCTGACGGAACGAAAACTTAAAATCATCACGAAAGTCGAATTCCTGACGCATAAATTAAGACAAGAATCCAAAGAGAAATTAAAAGGAACCAAGAATTGATCACAAAGAACCATTGACGGTCTAAGTGTGTAATTGAGCGTGCAAGGAAGAAAATTAATGAACCTTAGATCGGGCAAACATATAGGTAAGTCGGACAGAAGAAGCCTTAGATCATCGGAGGCTAGTGTAAGAACCACTGCACGATCTTGGGCTCAGCAATTGAACAGTAGTTATCCCTACGAGTTGAGCTCAGAATCAAGTGAATCAGAAATGGCGTTTGGCACAGACAGACCAGCAGGAGGATCTCATGTAGCATACCTAGAAAAACCTGAAGGACCCTATAGAACGCAGTTAGAGTTTCTCCGAACCAACCGACTAGGTGCTCGCATCTATGAGGATGGTTTGCAAAGGCAAGTGGTGCAACTGCACAATCCTGATCAACCCATTGGATTGGAAAGACCAGTGGTGAAATTTGAGAGAGACGCTTACATAGACAAAGAAGGAACCATGTATATCTTGAGTACGCAGCCAAACGATACTAATGAGTTCGGCACAATCCAATTAGAGACAGAAGGGAAATTTCAAGGAAAAGAACCGTTAGAAGAACCTAGAACACCGAGAGGGAAATCCGTATTAACAAGAGTACTCATCCCAGAGTGGATCCCTCAAGATAACAGGAGCACCGAGTTGTTCATAAATAAAGAGACAGATGAAGCCTTTTGGAGGTACAGAAAGGAAAACCCTGGTGAGGTAGGCATCATCACAATCTATGAATTCAAGGACCCAGATACACCTGGAAAGGTTGTATACCTGGATGAGACTTCAGAAAGAGTCTTTGTGGTGCCTGAGCGCGCTAAAAACACATACACTTGGAGAGGTGAATTGATATTCCCTCCATCCCGAACAAACATGAATGCAAATCAACAAGGGGCAGGAACATCCTCAGCCCATGGAAATCAAAGAGAAGGAAATCACGAGAGACCGGAAGTAAGCTTCATTCACCCCATAGGGAGAGATAGAACAACCACGAACACTAATAGGACGGATAGACAAAGAGAACATGGAGTACCAGGTGGTAGAGATGATTTTCCTCTACCTAGACCACGTGAACACGCAAGAGTATTGAGACCCACTCAATTAGTGAAATCAATGAAGAATTACTTTGATGGGACAGGAGATCCCTATGACCATGTCGCAGAATTCAAGCAAGTACTAAGAGCAGAACAAGTCGAGGACATGTTCACGCAGTACAATGCATTTGGACTAACGTTAAAGAATACCGCTTTAACTTGGTTCCAACCGTTGCAACAAAGGCAATTTAGAGACATCCATCACTTTTTAGAGTCATTCATTACTGAATTCTCTAAAAGTGGGGTTAGACATGACACGTCTTCGTTGATTCATAGTTTTAAACAAACCCCTCAGGAAACAGTAAGACTGGCAGGTCGTAGATTCAGACAATATGTTGAGCGATGTCCAATGCAAGAGCTTCCCTCACAAGCTAAACAAGTATCACTGTTCCTAGATGGCTTGTTGAGCGCTAAACTACGCTCTTATGTGTACCTAAAAGAACCCAGAACACTAGAGGAGTGTGTAAGAACATGTATAGACATTGAGGACAACTTAGGAGATGAATTAGAACTCTCAAAGGTCTATAAGGACTCAGATTGTTCTTCTCTAGCATCCACAAAATTGTCTAATTCGATAGAGGACCTAGCAGAAAAAGTGGCCCAAAAACTAGGAGTTTCTAGTAAACAGGTGCCCAAGCTACCTACAAATGTACGTTGTTACACTTGTGGTGGAAATCATTTGGCAAACATGTGCCCCAATGCACCTCAACCTCACGCCAACCCTAGTGGCCAATATTGTACAATTGAGAGAAGATACACGAATCATACGGCTCAGGACTGCCCGTACAACAAACAAACCGTGAGACAGAACTACCCACAAACATACCAGCAGCCAGGTAGGTATCAAGGCCAATACAATGCTCAGCCTTATTACTATAGGCCTCCTCAGAACTACCCATACCAGGCTCAACAGAGACCTCAACCCGTCTTAGCTCAACAGCCACCCCCACCAGCGAATGTCATCTCAGTCAAATATGCGGCCGCAGAAGAGAACTTAAGTAGGGCTTTAGTGCCTTCTTCACCCCTGATCACCGAAAGTGACCCAAACTCGAACAGTTTTGACTCTACTCATGTAACTAGTCCACCCGCTTATTACACGGAGTCACCAGAGCATGGGGAGACATATCATTATGATAGTCCACCAATGGAACCTAGTTGGGAGCCAGACTATACTAATGTGATGTACGCAAACCCAAACCCACGGCCCCAATTGAGACAACAGAGACCACAGGGCCCTAGAGGACCATGCTTTAGGTGCCAAGGAGATCATTTCATCAAGGATTGTCCACATCCCCCAATAGTAAGGCAATCGCAGTACTATAGCATCCAAGGCTTTTGCGCCGATTGTGGCAAAGAACACATAATCAAAGATTGTCCTAAGAACCCAGTTAACACATCAAATGTGACATCGATCAACGTGATAGGTATTGTAAACAACGCAGATGGATCCAACCCTACATACGTGCCTATCCAAGCTATAACCAGAGCCCAGGCGCTCTTACAAAACCAACAGCTTAATCATGAAAAAATAGCCGAAACTAGTGAAGTTGCGGAATCGAGTAGCAAAAAGACGAAATCTTGGAAAGATTCCAGAGAAAGGATGAAGAGAAAATGGAGTAAAAAGATAAGTGAGTTGGAAGGAAGTTTAAGAGAATCTAGAGCCAAAATACAAGAATTGGCTTCACAAGAATCAAACCAAGAAATCCCAGCTCAGAAATCAGGATCAGTCTTAGCGGAACCCATACCGGAAGATCTAGACATGATGTTTCGTGCATATCAGGCTAGAATAAAAGAGGGACCTCAAGTCACGGAAATGAGTAAAAACTACCCTCGAGCTGATCTAGAAATTGAGAGAACTAAACTTTGCATGAAGATGGTGGAACTAGCCCAAGCGTTGTTCGAAGCCTCTAGATATCTTAATTGGAACAACATGGCAAAACCGGAACTACACTTTCAAGGACTAATGGAGAGGCTAGAACACTTGATTGAAAGCAAAGAGAAAAAGGATCAGCATAGGAACCCTATTGTCACAGAGACACAGGAAAGGAATCCACCATCCCTGTCTCAAGTACCCAATACAGAGAGTCAAGATAACCTATCCTCCATACATAAGTACTCACATGAATTTTTAAGAGAAATCCAAGAAGAGAAATGGAGAAAAGAACAAGGAACTCATCCTCCTATTCAAGAAATAGACGACTTGCAGGAACAATTTCCCCAAGACATCCCCTCTATATATGATGATGTAGAGGTGGAACGACTGAGTGAACCCACAGGATTTGAATCTAATTCTTTACAAGAATTACCTCAGTTCACAGGACCTTGGGAAGCAAAGTCTATTAGTATGAGAGCACCCACGATAATAGTGAGGAATGAAGAATCAGTGATCCCTAGAAATACGGAAGTGATCAAGAATACTAAAGTACAGTGTAATCTCACTCTGGAGGAACTGTTAAAAGTAAAACCAGAATTGTGGAAGCACGTAGCAAATCAATTCCCTGAGCTAGCTACCACACCCTCTCAGATAGGATCACATAAGAAGGTACCAGAGATACCCGTGGAAAAGATTGGAGACGTAAGCGAAGGAGAGGAAGGTAACACATATCTTCCAATAACCCATCAGGGCTACACCACGAAAGCCATCTTAGATTCAGGAGCCGGAGTAGCTATCGCTACCACCGCTTTATGGAAACGTTGGGGTAAGCCAGCCCTCAGACCCACCAGGATGAAGCTACAAATGGCCGATGGACACATAGAAAAACCGTTAGGCTTACTAGAAGGCATTTCCCTCACCACTTGTGGTGTAGAATTTGAGCATACCTTTGCCATTTGCGACTTTGCGAAAAATCATGCATATGAGATGATATTGGGACGACCATTCATGCGTCAGTTGCAAATTGTACAAGATTGGGGGACTAATTCTTTGTACTTGCAACATTTAGGAGTGACTACCAAAGTCAATCTTAAAGACTATTCACACAGAGATGTACCCCCAATACAATGGAATACCATCCATAAGACACCAGTAGAGACGGAATCCGTGCACTCATTAGAATCAGATCCTTCTTGGTTGCATGAGGATACCCATTTATGGATGTGTAAAGTAGCCAAACGAGAGGAAGAACGATTAGAAGCCAGGACCTTAGGTGCAGAACAACATCCACGAACCCTTCAAGATCCGGCCTATGCACCTGTAGTATTCCCAGATGAAGAGTTTGAACCCCATGGTTGGGCGGAAATCCTAGCAACCATGGATGTAGCCATCAATGAAGAACAATGGACACCCCACTGTGACGAGGATGGCTATGACATTTCAGTTTTTACGATAGAACCAATCATGGGCGATGCAATTTTAGAAGAGTGCGAACCAGACACTGATGCATTTGAGGACGCAAGCGATTTTGATTTAGAATCAATCATCATGGACTCACCCTTTGCATCAGAGGAAGAATATTTCTACGAAGTAGAGACTCACACTCAGAGACACGAGGAAATTACGAACGAGGTAAGGTTAGCCACAGAAGTGACTACTAAGAGTGAAGGCAAGAAGAGAAAGAAGAAAGAAACCATGTCGGAAAAAGAAGAATCTTTATTTGAAGTACCCGAGAATTTCAAGAAATACGAAATCGACGATAGAAGAATCATGGTACGAATGCCTAATAGAAAAGAGAAGGATGGACAAGTATATGATAACCGGGAGAAAACCAAGAAAGTCATAGTTGCCATAGAAGGAGAAGAAGAAAAATGCACCTACATAGGGCACGATTTGACGACTGAAGAAGAAGAAGAGTTAGTTGCCCTATTGCGCGAATATAGAGATGTTTTTGCTTGGAGTTACAAAGATTTGAAAGGAGTAGACCCAGATATATGTTCTCATAGAATCCCTATGACTCCAGATGCAAAACCGACAAAACAGAAACCGTACACATACAATGATAATTACGCTGCGAAGATTAAAGAGGAGATAGATCGCTTGATAGAAGCAGGATTCATTTACGAGATTGAGCATACCGAATGGGTATCCCCCATTGTGGTTGTGCCCAAGAAGAATGGAAAATTGCGTGTGTGTATTAACCTTAAAAAAGTTAATGCCGCCACGATTAGAGATAGCTATCCTCTTCCTATCACGGAACATCTATTGGAAAGAGTTGCGGGCAAGGAAGTTTACAGCTTTCTTGATGGATTCTCAGGCTATAACCAAGTAGCCATTGCTCCAGAAGACCAACACAAGACGGCTTTTGCCACTGAATGGGGCATATTTGCATTTCGTGTAATGCCATTTGGCTTGACAAATGCACCCGCTACTTTCCAGCGACTCATGTGTCATGTTTTTAAGGAATTCTTACGCAAGAGCTTGGAAGTTTACGTCGATGACTTATGTGCTCATTCAAATGTAAGGCAGACACATATCCCAGAGTTGAGACAAATATTTGACAAATGTCGAGAATATCAGGTTTGTTTGAACCCAGAAAAATGCGTTTTCATGGTCAGACAAGGCAAAATTCTAGGACACATTGTGTCGAAAAATGGAATCTCTACGGACGAGGAAAAGGTGAAGGTAATTGCAGAATTACCTAGACCAACTAATGTGAAGGAGGTACAGGCATTTATGGGCCATTGCGGTTATTATAGGAGATTCATACACATGTATGCAATCATAGCCAAGCCTCTGTACTCTCTTTTGACCAATTTTGAGTGGACAGATGAATGCGAAAATTCATTCAATGAACTTAAACGACGTTTGTGCTCAGCACCCATATTGACTACCCCAGATTGGAGTAAGCCATTCCATGTACATGTGGATGCATCCAATTACGCCATAGGATGTGTGTTAGCACAACCCACGAATGAAGGTAACATAGATCTCCCCATAGCTTACGCTAGCAGACAACTGAACGCAGCAGAAAGAAATTATACCACGACGGAACGAGAAGGATTAGGGATGATCTACGCGGTAAAGAAGTTTAGGCACTACTTGTTGGCCAACAAATTCAAGTTCTTTACAGATCATCAAGCCCTATTATACTTAGTCAATAAACCTTGTAACACAGGACGACTGATACGTTGGTTTCTATTACTCATGGAGTATGATTTTGAAGTAGTAGTCAGGAAGGGAAAGACGCATCTTAGAGCCGACCACCTTTCAAGATTAACCTCAGGAGAAGCCCCTCAAGGAGTAGCGGATGATCTACCAGATGCATACTTGTTTAACCTGGAGATAGCACCAGAATGGGCTAAGCCTATAGTCCCCATTCTCACCTATGGACCCAAGAATCCTAGGATAAAGATCAAGGAAGGAGAGATTACCAAGTCTCAGAGATATCAAATAATGGCAGGAAGCATATACAAACAGGATAATCAAAAGATTCTTGCTTGTTGTGTAGATGAATCAGAACATGCGAAATGGTTGCAATTAGCACACGTAGGTGCACTAACGCAACATCATTCAAAACATAGAACACTACAGACTCTGCATAGATTAGGAGTATATTGGCCTACGATGGAAGCAGATGTCTACAAGTTGTGTAAAGAATGTCAGGTATGTTGTGAAAGACCACCAGTAGAGCATGCGACATTATATCATGTGTCCCTCACACCAAACTGGAGTGAACCTTTAGTGACTTACTTGAGGACGAACACATTCCCTCAAGGAATGACCTTAGCTCGACAACGCAGTCTAGAGCAGGAAGCTCAAGACTATTCACTTATTGGCGATAATCTATACAAAAGAGGACGAGATGGATATCTAAGACAATGTGTCCATGAGAGCGATTATCTTAGCATACTAGAGACTGCACACCAAGGTGTTGCAGGAGGTCATTTTGGACCAGATAGGATAATCAAAGCCATCCTCTTTGCAGGATTATGGTGGCCCACTCTTCACATGGATGCTCATACCTATGTCAAGAGATGTGATGTGTGCCAAAGAACTCAGTTTCCTACGCGCAGAGATGAAATGCCATTGAAACCCATGATGGGCGGACGTGCATTTTCTAAGTGGGGTATAGACTTTGTAGGACCCATTAACCCCCCTGCAAAAGGTACACATGCGGAATACATTATTGTTGCCACAGATTATTTAACCAAATGGGTAGAGGCAAAGGCTACAAAAAAGAACGATGCTCACACGACTGCAAAATTCTTATTTGAAAATGTCTTTACAAGATATGGATTGCCTATAGAGTTAGTGAGCGACCGAGGCACTCACTTTCTAAACCAGGTCATTGAATATTTGTTACAGGATTTTATGGTGATTCACAAGAAATCTGCACCATATCATCCTCAGGCCAATGGTCAGGCTGAAAGCACTAACAAGATACTTTGTACCGTACTGACGAAACTCGTGAATAACAAACGTTCAGATTGGGACAAACAGTTACACCACGCTGTTTGGGCATATCGAGTGGCCTACAAGACCGTACTCAATGCAACTCCCTTTCAGATGGTTTTTGGTCAGAATGCAGTGCTTCCCTTGGACTTCTTGATACCGACCCTTAAGGTTGCACAAGAACATGAGTGGACCGGCCATGAATTATCAGCGAGAATAATGGACTTGGAACGATTAGGAGAAACCAGGCTGAAAGCAGCAGCAGGAATATACGCAGCGAAGAAGCGACAGAAAGCATATTTTGATGCACATGTGAAAGATAAAGGCCTAAAAGAAGGAGATTTAGTTCTAGTATATACGCTGAAACAGCACGCACGGAAGTTAGAAAAGCGAGGTTATGGACCTATGATCATTAACAGACTCTCGACTAGTGGAGCAGTACAGTTAGCCACCTTAGAAGGAGATATAATGCCTAATTACATTAGTGGCTGTAGAGTCAGGCTATATCAAGAACCTCTTACTGAGGACATGCTTAGACGACTCACGTTGGCAAAGAAGCGTAAGGAGGAAGAAAATAGAATACGAGCAGAAGCTCAGGCAGAAGCCATAGAACGCATTAAGCGCATGAAGCTAAGAAGACAAGGACTAGGGAGAGAACATTATAACCATCTGGAAACACCACCCAGATATCCCATGGCCATGTGTCAAGTAAAGTCAACCACTCATCCTAGCATAGTGGACAGGAGACCATTCATTACAGTAAGGCTAGCGCACGGTAACCATAGCCAAGAACTCAGGGCTTTGATTGACTCAGGTGCTGCGACTAGTGCGATTAGATGGTCCCACTATAAGGATTCAAGAATAGAAATGCGGCCAATTGAGGCATACCTCATAGGCCTAGGAGGCATGGAAACCCCTTGCATGGGGGAGGTGGACCTTCCTATCCTCATTAAGGATTTGACGATGACAGCGAAATTACTAGTGTGCCATGATGACGACCTGATAGAACCCCTAATCCTTGGCCAAGATTGGCTATACGATCACTCAGTGGACCTAAATCTTAGACAAGGCTCCTTACAGATTGGAACCTTAGAGCAGAAGCGAGTGATACCGCTTGACTTCCCTAACCGCATTCCGCTTGACGGATGTGACCCTAGACCCTATGAAACGCATGCGACGGAAGACCGGAAGATCTTTAATCCGACCAGTCACGTTACATCTACACCAACCCACTCGGGCTTGGCTATAGACAGTTGTCAGTCAGAAGGACGACAGGAGATCTTCCCTGGGACTTCCTGCAAACTAGAAGAGACAGTTACCCAACAGCAAGGGCAGAAGGGCACAATCAGAGGTCAGGTGGGTTGCATCAGCGGCCAAATGAGCACGACACCCTACGGTGCTCATCCTTCCAAGCTTGTTGCGGACTGGCCTAGATTAAAGTTACAAAAGACATCACTTCCTAATGGGCAGGTCACGCAAGTGTTGGAACTCCCTTCTTTTCCAAAGCAGAGTGTCCATCCGACCTCTCAACCCCAACTACGACAGAGTCAACCACGACGAAGGAACCCAGACCGACGGCAGTATCAGAAGACTCAACAAGGAAGGCAGTTTAGGCCTCCCAAAGGAAGCGGCACCAGACAAATATGGGTGCCGAAAGGACAAAAAGCACCAACGAACTCCAGCCGAGCAGAAATCGACAAAAAAAGGGCAGTACAGAAACAGAATCGATATCCACCATCCCCTCGACCTTCTTCTACAGGTCCAAGCATCCGACAAATGTGGATCGCCAAGAAGTACCTTACCCATAGACCCACGTCCACGCAGATTTGGGTACCCAAACCATGTATCATAGCTCAACCCATATGCCATGTAATATATAACCCCTATAACTCATCTCATCCCTCGATACCACCACACCCGTTACCACCTTTTACCCCTCAGCAGAAACCCACCACCCATCCAAGAACTCTTAGGAAATGGATACCGAAACGTGTCCAACCGTCTTCCCCTAACCCGTTGTCTAACTACCCCCCGACTAACCTACAACCTTGTACTAAATCACTAACCTTTAAACCTTGTAAAAATTCACCCACCATCATCACACATCACTCGTAATCTCATCGCTTCAAGAAATGTATGCATGATCTGAAACGTGTAGGTGTCTAGAGACCTGCACTAGTGCTGCAAGAAACATTGCATCCATCACATCACAGCACTTGGCTACACGGGTTACGCATCAGTTATGGAAAGGGATTGCGGTCTCACTTTAATGGGATCATGATTAATTTCCATGCTAATGTGTTAATCTTTTGTAGCAGATCTTTCTCACTAGCGCACCAGCCACCATGCAAACTGACGAAGGAACATCAGGAGTAGGCCCCAGTGTAGCAGCAGTACCACTCAACGTGCTACGAGCAGAGTCCCACCCTACTGCTCCACCGCCGGAATTTCAGGGATTTCCAGGGCCCATGCCTATCGATAACCCCCCTATGGGCTACACCGAAAAGATACACAGGAACTCTCATTGGTTTCAGGGCCTGGCAGGACCCCTTGCGGACGCAGACTTTATATTTGAATCCTCTCTGACTTTTGATGACCGCACGTGGGGAAAGTACCAGTTTTTCTCCAGAGAATTCGAAGCCCTACAAAACACTCAAGATTTAACTCATGTTTGGGCCAGAGCCGGTTTCACAGAATATTTCAGTGATCCTCTACCCAAACCAGATTTTTATAGGTGCTATTACTTGATCACTACCTTACTGGCATCAGAGAATAAGGACATCCCAGGAACCTTCATCTTGCCTACCCTAGTGGATGATCCACCTTACAAGAGATTTTATCTCTCTAAGGACCTAATCAGAGCAGCCATCAAGATTCATGGAACCCACACCCCCACAGACCGAGAGAGATTGATTCCAGAACCGATGAAACGTGGGGATGTCACGAAGTGGGAAGAGATTTCGGCCATTACACCCGAGTTGTCAAAGCCACTAAGAATATGCATGCAACACTTTGCATTTCCAGCTCAGGACAGGTTTACCATGCCACACAAAAGAATATGGTTCGGATTATATTTGGCATGTACGGGACCTCAAACAGTTGATCTGGCTAGCTGGATCATAGATCAGATGTACCTGGCACAGCACAGATGGGAGCGTAAAAAAGTGCTTAACGGATGTTGTGCCCTCACAAGAATTGTGTATATGTGTTTGGCTTATGACTTGCCCATCGAGCGTGCATTAACAGGAGAGGAATTGAAGGCATTCAAGAGCACAGCGAAGAAAGCTAGGAAGCCCAGTAGGACACGGGCTGGTAAGCGCATGCGAGGCACCATCCCTTGCCTCCAAGTGCCAGAGTCGCCGTCACCACAACCCTCTCCCGAGCGACCACAGACAGAAGCTGAGCCCACGGTACAACCTATTCGCATACGGTTGTCCAGACCGGTGATTACAGAGGCCACCACTAGTACTGCTGCACCTCAGGCAGCTACCACCACAGAACCCCCAACCACAACCGCAGAAGCTCCCACCACCATTGGTGCGGAAGCGTTTTCTTTCCCGATACCACATATGGAGACCGACCCCATAAACACGACATTTGATTTTGAGATGCCTGATGCATTTTCAAACGAATTTCAGTATTCAGAAGCACAACTGTTCTCCCAGGAATATGAACGTCCCAGCTACCCGACTACGCCGCGAGACTTGCCACAGGGACAAGCTGTGTCGGGCTCTGAAGAAGAAAGAACCGAAACAGACGACGATCAAGGCAACGATGAAGCCAGCCAGGGCTCACCCGACGAACAGGCAGAGGGCCAAGGCCAACAGACTGAGACACACGGCGACACCAGCACATATGAAGATGAAACTTTCGAAGCCGCAGCGTATACATTGGCCATAAAGAAATTATATCGTACCATGGAGAAAGTCTGGGCACGAAAGAAGTTAACTGAAGAGGAGAGCCAGGCATTAATTGAACAGGAACTCATCTCCGGAGGATTTGAAGACGCATATATTAGAGGGTTCAGGGAGTTAGTCCAATCAGTAGGCTCCCATGAAGCACTCAGGTTTTTACAAAGAAAGCAACTACCACAGTTTGATCCCCGCCGAGTGCGACTACTCTCAAAACCCGGGGAGTATATTCGTGTACCAACAGGAGCCCAATCTTCAGCACAAGCCAGGGAGGCACGCCTCGCCCCCGAACGTTCAGTAACCGCAGAAACCATTCTTGTAGATTCGCCCCCTCGTACCACCATTGTACATACCACTACAATCCTCGAAATAACCTCCACCCCTTCGACTCCTCTTTCACCTCATCTTTCACCAACCCATCCTGTATCACCCGCACACCCACCTGCTTTCCCCACATTCACACCTGTACAAAGCAATATAGCCCCAACCTCTTCCTTACCCATTCATACCACCAGGCCCACACCCAGCCCTCTGCATCCCTATATTAACCCCTTCACCCCTTCATCCTTCCCAGCGTTTCCCCCACCTCTAAGACCCCCATTTCCCTTCCTAACCCCACTAACCTTCTCCCCAGTCTCGCCTCCCCAACCTACCCTAACCCCTATTTCCCCGTTTCACCAAGCCGCTCCAACAATCCCCCCTGTAAACTACTCCACGTTTGTAAATCCCGTATTCACACCTACGCAACCACCCACAATCACACCACTTTTCGCAGTCACAACATTAAACACGTCCAATGGCATGGACATATCACCACCCACCTCACCACCACCCACTACACTCACAGCACCCTCATATTTAGGCACTTCACAATTTTCCACAATCACCACTGCATCCACAGTCCCAACCCCGCTCCCCATTCCCACTGCATCTACTATCACTGCATCCTCATTTAGCACTTCACTACTACTATCGCCCACCATCGACACAGCATTTCAACACATGTTCGCATGCATGACGCAAGTCCGCGATGAGTTTGCATCACTCGGCACCAACTATCAGCAGCTGCAGAAAACGACGAACGACTTGCAAACGCAGCTTAATTTGTTGTCAATTGAGAACGCCTCACTGAACAGCCGGTACCAAGAGTTACGAGAGGCTTATCACAAGTTAGAAATAGAAAGTGAGGAAAAAAGCAAAGAAGCCACCGCGGATTTAGATAACCTACTTAGAGCCCAGACTGTCCGCAATGCGACGCTTACTAGAAATATGGGCTTATTAAGAAGACACTTAGCCGCAGCGAAAGAGGAGAACCAGAGACTCCAAGAACAAAATAGAGAGAACTTAGAAGCGGCTTTAGATCATCCAGAACAACCACTAAGTCCGAGCAGATTCAAGGCAATCCCATCTGAGTCGATGCGGATGTTGCTAGACGACCATGTCAGATTGCTCGAGGACTATGATCGTATGAATGAAGAGTATCAAAAGTTAAAGGAAGATCACAAACTGCTACAGCTCAGAGAACCAGCCACACAACAGTTACCAGCAGCAGCGGAATTACCAGCGCCTGTGGACCCTGCCCCTGAAGTTTTAGAGGAACTCAACGCACTCCGGGCCCAGGTAACAAACCTTGAATCCAGGATTGCCATCTATGAAGCACCACCAAGGCCAGACTCCCCACCTGAGCTACCAGCTGAGGAAGAAACTGTCACTATCCCGGTGGAGGAGACCTTCGAAGAGGCTTATGAACCGATACCCATCCCAGGCGGACGTGTCACGGCCGAAGGCCAGATGACCTACGAATTACCTACCCCCGCGTGGATGAAGACAGTAGAAGAACTCGGAACGACACACTCGGCCAGAGTAGAGGCACAGCTACATGCCATGGCCATAATTGAAGAAAAAATTTTACAATCACCATTCTTTGCTCAAATGGCCCCGCGACGATACATATCCGGGCATGAGCTTCAGTATAAACCATACTTTATGTTAATGGCAGAATATCAATTAACCATAGAGAAAGAAACCGGCATGAAACCGACGCATGCAACTCAATTCGAGCCAGAGGACTTGCCACCAAGGGCGCAGAGAGGTGAAATCCTTCAACCAGACTGGCGCAAAGATTTACTGCAAAATTATCCAGAGATGATGAGCACGTGGGTAAAAGCGCCTCTTCACTTAAAATTTAATCCGTGCTGGGGACCAGTACCACGACGCCGCTCTTGGACTGCCTTCGCTATAAAGCTACAGAACAATAAGCAGTGCCAAGACTGGTTGAACTACCCCTACTTCAAGCCACCAGTCGCGTTACCCACAGTAGGCTACATGATGGCGACGATCCGCCACTGGCTCCCTCGATTAAAACCTATGGATGATATAGCCGCGCAAATGACTGTCAAAATCTTTGACATGATGCAGATGGTCTTTAAAGTCTTCCGGCGCATCAAGGCTCCCCATGTCAACACCCCGGGCTTTGAGCATGGCAACTTGGATTTAGTCTATGATATGAGCACAACGCCATCGCTACGGGTGTGTTACGCCTGGCACTGCAGGATCAAGTATCTACCGGCATGTTACAAGCAAACATTCGAAGAAATGTTCACCACCGGTTTTTGGGAGTACCATTCCGAAGTATTCATAAGCAGGCCGACACACTTATTGCAATTATTCGCCTGTGAACGAATGGTGTACTCCACACACTATCAGCTCCCACCACCAGACGAGCCGCAACCTATCGACTGGGAGAAACTCGAGGCTGATCTAGCCCGAGGTATTCGTGTATCAGAGCACACCCTCGCTCAAGACCTCCTACAGAATTACATCCGGCAGACCTCACAACAAGGTTCTGTCAGGGACGACAGAAGCGAGAGGGAGGGGGGTGTTGGAAGCAGTCAGAGGCACAGACGCCACGGAAGCATGTGAGGACAAAGCAGGGAGCCAGGCGGATCAATCTTTTAAACAAATACATGTCTTATTAATTTTTCCAAAACATTCAACAGTGATTATTATCACTAATTGTAACATATGTATCATAGAAAACCCCATTTTGTAATCCATAGCTCCATTTTGTGCAAGCCGAGGAGTCCTCGAGCTTGAGGAGCTTAGGTAGAATACTCGTACCAAATTTCGTTATTTTTAGACATCGTTTACCCTCCCAAATAGCCTCTAGGACCTAATTTTTAACTAGGCCGGCCACTAGATGTGAAACCGGTCAAAACTAGTCTAGAAACTATAAAAAGAACTAGAGAGCTCATTTTTGAGGTTGGTTCATTGTTAGCTTGTTTGAGATTAGAGTTATTCTTGAGCTTGTAAGAGTATTCTTGAGTAATAGAGCTAATTTCCCACCTTCCATTGTGTCGTGCTTGTCTCTTCATTGTGTGTGTGTATGAGTGTGTGCATCTTTGTGCTTCTCACCTTCACTCTCACATCATCTCACGTTCACGATCTTCATATCACTCCTACCTCTCCCTCGGATTGACATTAAGGAGGTGAAGCTTCTTAACGTGGTTCTCACCATTGTGCTAGAGCAACAATTGTTTCCATCATTCCTTTCTTCAAGCACACTAGACATCTTGCTACACCTGTAATGATCACTTTAATTGAGTCTTGTGAAGAAGCAAAATTTAATTGGAAGACTTTCTTTCTTAAGTTTCATGGCAAGAATATTCTAAACGAAAACATTAATTTTTCTGGATTTTTGTGACTTATATGGGTGGAGTGTTTTCTCTTCTTTTATATGTTACAAATACAGGATGGTGAATACGAAAGAATTACAAATCCATGACTTCAGAGCAGATTCGGTAGCTTTGTCCAAAGGACACTGGTTCCTGGATAGTGATGCAGCTGAGGAACAGGTGGACTTAGAATCAGATGAAGACCCAGAAATCCCAGAAGCTGAAAAAGTAGTAAAAGAACTTAAAGAAATTTTGGGAGTGATAGGACAACACATTTTTACAGTGGGAATTGGGGGATATAAGTACACTGTGCTGTGCCAGGAATTTTACAGGTTTCAGAGAACTTCTGTCAACATAAAGAGATGGAAAGTTGTGGGATTGCACAAACTCTTGGAAGAACCTATCTTCTTTATTGACTTTGAAAGAGTAGCACAAGTGATGAGTAGCTTGGAAGAAGTGGGGAAAGGTAATGATGCTTACTTCAGATGCAAAGTAAGGAACAAAGACAATCAGGAGGTACGGATTACTATCAAAGCAGAACATATCAGAGCTGCTTTACAGTTCTTTCCAATGGGAACCAAACTAGACCCAAGCTTTGTCAAAAAGAATAAGGGAACTTACACAGGATTTACAAAGTTCACTGATTTTAAAGGAAGGGAGAAAGAAGAATATGCTGTAAGGATGTTCTTACAGTTCTTCTGTTTTCCAAAACTACCAAGATACACAATGCCACATAAGTCAGTGACTTTATTGATGTTTAACAACGAAGATAGAACCAAAGCGTTTGGAGTAATGGATGTCTCTCCATACATCCATGAACAACTGAAAGAAGCAGCAAAACATTGGGAACAGAAGAAGTTTATAAATGGAGGTCAATTCTTAACCAGAATCATCTATCATGTTTTGGGAATGGAAGAACAATTGAAACTGGCTCCAGAAGCACAGTACTTCAGGAATCTAATGGCAGGAGTAAAAAGCCCTCCCAAAAGGATGCATCCTAAAGAAACAGGGGGACATACTAGCATGAGGGGAGCTGGGATGAAGAGGAAAATGATCTCTGAAGAAGTGATTCCAGTCAAAAAGAGAAAGTTGGATCCCAGGAGAGTAGAATTGGAACAGACTGTAGTAACAAAAGAGGAACATGTGGCAGCTCAAAAGGAGATACAATCTTCTAGTGAACCTCATCCTCCACAGACAAGTAAAGAACAGCTCTACACCTATCTAACCCAAGGGAACAACAAAAGAGCTATGTACGAGGCATAGTATCAAAAAATGTTGGAAGATTACTCATGCAAAGCTACAGATTGGATCCAAGAAGAAGTGGAGCATTATGAAACATTACATGATGAAATGATGGCAGCTGATACAGAAGAGGTGTTTGTTAAGAAGGAAGTGGAATTGCTGGCCTACTTCAAGGAATTACAAGGACCTCCAGAGACCAGAACCACTGTTGTGGTAAAAAAGAAGGTTCCAAGGAAACCAGTTCAAAAGAAGAAATTGGTTAAGAAGGGGAAAGAAAAAGTAATAACTGAAGCTGCAACAATGAAAGGCACAGAAGAAGTGATCAGGGAAACAACACAGAAGTCTATCACAGTGGAAGAAGTATCAAAGCCTACAGAACCTGAAATAGGGGGGTCTTCACGATTTTCATCTGATTCAGATAGTGATATTGAAAGCTTCTTGTTAAAAAGTCTAAATCTTTCAATACCAAATACTCCTAATGTGGTTACACAGGCCACAGAGAAGCTGAAGACACCTGAGGATTCAAGTAAGAAATCTCAAGAAAAGCAGACACAGGAGGAAATAGTTCCATAGATGAGCTCAGAAGAAGGAAGAAGGCTGTTAAAAGGAAAGGCAGTAATGTCAGAAGAGGAAGGCCGAATAAGAGAAGAAGTCAGTTATGGGTGGGTTCATACAGAAATAAAACCCATATGGACAAAACCATCACACTTCAAATTGGATGAAAAGATAGAAGAGTTGACAAAGGAGATACAGAAGAGTAGGTCAATTAAAGAACAGGAGGATGTGAATAAGGATCAAGAAATAAAGAAGACAGAAATGGGAAAGAGTGCTCCAGAGGTCACAGGGAAAGTTATGGAAATAGAAATCATTCAGAGTATAAAGGATGTGCTGCATGATTTGAAGAATAATGAGGAATTTACATCCAAGAATAATCAAGAACATGAGGAAGGAGCAGACATCATGGATATTGATGAACAAGAACGAGAATACACAAATGAGAAAAGTAATGACCAGGTTGCTTGTATAAAAGAAATTGAATCAGTTGAAGTTCAGGAAAAACAGGAACAGGAAGAGCAACTCAGGAAAGTTCAAATAGCTCTTGTTGGAAAGGACTCAAACAGAAGTCAGGAAACCCTAATACAAGAGAAGGAGATACAAACTAAGGGAGACCAGTTCTTTATAGAGAAGCAACAAGTATTGGAAGAAAAGAAGTCATTAGAAAAGAAGAAGGCTTCAGATTTTTCAGAGCAGAAGAGTGCAAATGACAAAGCAGTAGGTTCTGAGGAGGATGATACCAATCAGGATACAAAGAATGATGATCACAGTTATGAAGAACAAGACATTCAGGACATAGAAGATGAAACAGCAGCAGAAGAAGATGATGTGGATAAAGAAGACAAGCAAATTGAAGTTAGACATACAGAAATAGAAGTAGGGTTGGAAAGAATACCCAAAAATATAAGATCAGCTTGTCAAATAATTATGAGCAACATTGAACAGTTCAGACCATCTAGCAGAAATATGATCATATCTAGAATGGTGGCTGAATCGGAATTTGAAAAAGGAAGTTTAATTATCAAAGAACACAAGAAGGAAAAAGAGCAGATGATAGAGCAATTAAGGGTGATGAAGGAAATGAATGAGGAATATATCAATAGAATCACTGCTTTGGAAGAAGCTGAGGTTCAGAAGCAGAACATGATCCAATATTTGGAAGAAAAGAGTGTAAAGTTATCAGAACAGAATGCCAAAATGGAAATGGAACTAAAAACCATGGGAGGAAGATACAGAACTTTACAAACATCCTATCAAATTCTGACTAGAGCACATGAAGAGATTAATAAAGTGTTGTTAGAAGAAGGTCAATTACAAGATAGGGGTAAACCTGTTCAATTGACAGAAGAAGAAAAGGAAGAGCTGCATAAAGAAATTCAAAGACTTCAAATAGAATTAAAAGAGGCCAAAGAAATGGAGAAACAGGCAAATACTCATGCTGCCACATCAATGAGAGGGTATCATCAATTACATATGGAGGTAGAGAAGGAGAGAAGTGAATGGAAGACAAAGATGGAGAAAGAGAGAGATGAGTGGAGGAAGGAAAAGGAGTTATGGGCAGCTCAGAACAAAAGTTCAATGATGACTATAGAAGAATTACAGAAACAGTTGGCGAAATCAAAAGTTCAAGAAGAAATTCAAGATCAAGTACAGGCAGAAGATACAGATAAAAGGGAATATGAAACAGGGGATTTTGATAGAGAACAAGAGAACAAGGAACCAGCAGCCAAAGAACCAGAGGAAAAGTATTCTGAAGATTTTGTCCAGAGATTATTGACCAATAGAGAGTCAAGAATGGAATTCATCAAAAAAATGCATGATGAGTATGAAGATCAAATAGTTACCTTTGCTCTGAATAAAGGCATTAATCCAGATCAGCATCATTGGGCTGCAGATGGATTGGGAATACCTTTCTGTATGATTTTGGAAAGTATAAAGAATTATCAATTGGCCAGAGTAGGGCTATCTACAAACAAATACCTTGAGTATGAAGAAGATATTAATGTCACAAATGAGTTATTTGAAAGAGCAAATCCCAAATGGAGAAATAAGTGGTTGGATGCCAATAAGGAATGTAGGAAAATCTAGAAAGAGGCACCTCTGCATTTAAAGATCAATCCAGCTTATTGCCCAGTTGCCAGAAGAAGAGAATGGACTGTTTTTTGGGAAAGAAGAAAAGAAGGTCAGATCCCAGCTAAATGGTTAAACTTCCCAAAGATAGCAGGTCCAAAGGCAGGAAATTGGCCTACAAAGAGTTATATGGTGAACACTACC
Organism: Ceratopteris richardii; assembly: GCA_020310875.1. Classification (NCBI taxonomy): domain Eukaryota; kingdom Viridiplantae; phylum Streptophyta; class Polypodiopsida; order Polypodiales; family Pteridaceae; genus Ceratopteris; species Ceratopteris richardii. The sequence continues at coordinate 19,408,864 of CM035432.1, read as the reverse complement.
GAGTCAGTCATAGCTATGTATAAAGATGTCAATGACCCGGCTTGCATTCTACTTGTAAGAATAATGAGGTTAATTTTGGCCTGTATAGAAACTTATGCCGACACAGATATCAGAACACTGAATTATATCGGTTTTAATTCTCCAACAGATGCATTATTATTTGATTTGAGCGAAACACCTGACAGAATTTGCTTAATGGCATATTACAGCAGAGTGATATTTTTGGGCAGTCATTACTTGCAAATTTTTGAAGATGCTTTTGATTACGGGTTTTTTCAAAGAGAGTCAGAGATTTTTGGAAACCTATCAGTTGTTACAAAATCTAGACTTACGGCATATGAAGCTGCCTATACAGAATACTTGAAGAAGGATGTCATAGATAAACCAGAAGCTGCAGTACAATGGAGAAAGGCATTATTTGAAATGGTCAATAATCTAAATATAACAGAAAGAAAAAGTCATGATTTGTTGTCACAAGTATATCAAAGAAAGAAGAAATGAAGAAAAGTGATCAGTACAAAGGAGCAGGAAAGTCTTTCGTCAGGAGCCGAAAGGCTTAGGAGGGGAAGGATGTTGGAAGATGCATTTTTGGAAACCTTTTTTGAAGGACAAATATTGTAAAATGATAGAAATTTGTAGAAATATTTATGCAATTGTTGTAAAAATAAGGAAGAGTCTTCCTTATGTAGGATAGAATCTTATGTATTTTTTCTAGAATTTTTGGAAACTCTTAGATAGCATATTTTTAGAATAATAGAGGAAAGGACCAAAATTCAAGTATGAAAGAGGACACTTGAAAATGTATATAAGTCAATTTTCTCTATTTTGGAGAGGTTGGTTAGTCATTTGCTCATGCTATCAATAGAGAAGAGAGAGTTTCTGCTGAAATCGTGTTTTCTGCTGTTATGTGTATTTCTATTGATGTGAGATCTTATTTCTTGCTTAGTCATGGAGATTTGTGAATTTCATTTGTGTAATACTGAGTAAGATGTATGAAGAGAGATGATTACTGATGTATTGAGTGAAGAAAGATTGAAGAATGATGCAGAAATGTGAAAATCGTCTACTGTTACAGAATCGCGATTGTCTCGTCTCTGTGATACAGGTGATATTTTCCAATTCTGATTTCATAATTGTATTCTGATGAGAAAATAACATGAATTAGACACAAAGATCATAGAAAATGATGAAGATTTGCTCTAGATAAGGTAAACCCTAGAAATTTCCTCTTCATTTTCATTTTCTCAGAATTCCAGCCATCAATCTCTTATTTCTATGAATCTATCATCTAGAAGGGGCTGTGGTCTTATGGATATTCCCAGGATTGACAAAATAAAGATGATTTGTTGATTCTTTTGTACTTCATGATTGGAGAGGACAACTCCAAAGTCAATAACAAACAGATGGTAGTCTATTGACAAGGTACACAACCGTTGAAATAGCTTCTACCCATAGATACTGTGGCAACTTCTTCTCTTCAAGTATTGTTCGGGATGATCCAACCAGTGTCTTGTTTCTCCTCTCTGCAATTCCATTTAGTTGAGGAGAGCACCTAGTAGTCACTTCCCTTTTGATACCTTTGTCCTGCAAGAACTCATCAAACTCTTTGGAGAAGTATTCTCCCCCTCCATGAGATCTGAGCTTCTTTATTGATCTACCTGTATGATTCTCCACATGTGCAAGATACGTCTTGAAGCAATCAAACACTTCATTCTTACTCTTGATAAAGTATAGAACAATCCATCTACTATTGACGTCAATAAATGAGACATAATACCTTGATCCTGCCAATGAAGGTACTTGACTTGGTCCCCATACATCTATATGTACTAAGTCCAATAAGTTGTTGTGGATGTAGCCTTTGTGGTTGAATAGTTGTCTTTGTGCCTTCCCAATCTCACATGCATCACACCTGTTGATCATGTGTTGCTTTGATATGTTCAACAGTCCTAGAACACTTTGATCCCTGCATATATCCTTCAAGGTTCTTTCATTCACATGAGCAAGTCTCTTACACCACACTTCAAGCTCACTTAGGGTTTGAGACCCAAAGTTGAATAGAGCTATGTTCCTGGTTTCTCCTACTTCAAAAGTAAAGAGCCTACCATGCTTCTCACCTCGAGCTATCTTTTTGAAGCCTTGACATGGATCTTCCACAAAAGCTCCGTGTTGGGTGAACCTAACTTGCAAGCCTTTTTCAACTATTTGGTCTACACTTATTAGGTTTTTAGTGATATTGGGTACATAGAGAACCTTACTTAGAATGTTTGTCCTGCCATTGGAAGCTTTGACATTACCAATCTTCTCCACATTGTGCTTTGTGTCATCCTCTATTTGCACTTCATGTCTATGCTTTGGACTTTCCAAATCAGATAGAAAAGCAATGTTTCCTTCAACATGATTCGAATATCCTGAATCTATGTAGAACAAATGATCATCTTCTTTACCTTCTTTGTGGCTTAGATACATAAGAAGCAATGAGTCTTCATGTTGTTGATCTTCTGAATAATTGTTGTAGTCCATTCTATTATAGTTTCTATTGTTATTGTTGAAGTTGTGTCCACCTCTTCCTCTATTCCTGACATATCCACCTCTTCCACTTCCTTTCTGGGTCTTCCCATTGAACTAGCAATTCTGAGTGGTGTGGTTGGTGTTATCACATATGGCACAAGGTTGAACATTCTGACCTTTGGTTTTGTCTTGCTTTGGTCCTTTCTTCTTCCCTTTCCACTTGCTCTTGCTTGCAAAGTTGGCTTGGGAGGTATCTTCTTCATCTTCTTCCTTCTTCTTGCCTTTCCGCTTCTTATCCTTCTTATCTGCATATAGAGCACTAGTCGAATTACTATGATAAGAGGTACGTTCCTTTATTGATGGAGAGTGTTAATCTCCAAAAGAACAAGTTACTCTTGTATTTAGAGCACCTCTATAACAAGAATAACTCAGATCTTCACCAATTTTAGAAGATCAATACTCAATTGTCAAATTTTTTGAACAAATTGTGAAGAAGGAGAATACACAGAAAGTCTGCTGCACATAAATCACTCATTGCCTTATCAATTGTGTAAAGTTTTTTATAAAACTTTGTATGAGGTGTTGCCTAAAGATTGTGCACCTTCTCCAAGTTGAATCACTCCAAAAGATTCAGTAGGACTTGAGAAATGATCTCAACAACTCATCTATGTCTAAAACTACTCTTCTGAGAAGACGATTTAGACACCTATGACTTTAAACCTTTGGTTTTCTCAATCTAGAACCCGTTTCTACAAATGTTTTTAGCTACAAGTAGCTTACCTTCCAACTTAAAGATTAAGTACTTGCTTGCTCAAAACTTTAAACTCTGGATGGCGAATTCATCAAAACATTCGTATCAAAGTTTGCGCCTCCTGCAACTTCACTTCTTCTCATTCACATATGCAAATGTTTCTACACTTAATTCTCTCAGCCTGATCATGATTGGAAGCTAAAAAATTGTACAGAGGTCGATTACCTATAGATGTAGACTTGTACAAAAGCATTTCACAAAAGATCTAACATAGAAGGAGAAAACTCAGAAATATCGGGTGCAACATTATCTTCATTTCTGAGAAAAATTACAACTGAGTGATGAGAGAGTCTTAACTCACTTCTAAGATGTCTAATGAAACATACAACTTCTGATTACTCTATTCTCATGCTCTCTCATACTTGTCCTGACATTTTCATAGTATATATATACAAAAAATTTACAACCTTATGACTTCTCAAAGATATAAGTGAACTATCTATACATATGTGTACACATCTTCCTCTTCTGAATGTATTCTTCTTCCATGCTTCACAACTTGAAACTTGCCTTCAAACCTTGACTTCAACTCTTCATCAAAACATCAATTGTTGATTGTCCTGCACCAACAACTCCCCCTCAATCATCAATTGAGGTTTTCTCTATCTTCTTTATGCTTGCCATGTCTTTGAATCTTTGTAGCTTTGGTCCATCCAAGCTTTTGGTAAGCATATCAGCTATCTGATCTTTTGTTGAAGTATGTATGACTTCAAACTCTTTATCGATCACCTTCTCTCTCACAAAGTGATACTGAATCTCAATATGTTTAGTCCTTGCATGAAACACAGGATTAGCAGCTAAATACAATGAGCTCATGTTATCTCCATAAATGATAGGTGTACTTTGTGTGGTGTCAAAACTCTTCATGAGAGTCTTAAGCCATATCACTTCCTTTGCAGCTTCAACCATACCTTTGTACTCAGCTTCTATAGATGATAAAGTAACTGTGTTTTGCTTCTTTGAACACCAAGAGATTAACTTATCTCCCACATAACACAAGTATCCATATGTTGATCTTCTATCATCAGGATTACCTGCCCAATCTGCATCACTATATATTTTGATATTTGTATCTGATGTAAAACCATAATACAAACCCTGTTTGAGTGTACCCTTAATGTAACTCAACACTCTTTGACCTGCAATCCAATGTTCTTTCCTAGGACAATGCATGAATTGAGACAAAACTCCAACTGCATATGATAAGTCAGGCCTAGTTAATGTAGCATAGATAAGACTACCAA